>CM053170.1:22181110-22214994 GCA_012977825.3 Pteromalus puparum
TGTGTTCAAAAATAAATCAATTAATTATTTTTTAATGAATTTGTTTAACTATATGGGTGATTCCACAGTAACATCCCAATTCTGCGTACCTCTGGAGCTATTATACATTGGGAAAAAAACTCTCATAACAAAATTGGAATAAGCAGAATATCAAGTAAAATATTAATTTTACTTTCATAAATTTTCAAAACTATCCTACATTTCTCATTCTTCAAACTAGTTTACAATTTTCTAGGATCTTGAGCAAACTAATCAATCGATGTTTATTTATAAATTTTTATATAAATTGAGTTATACCTCATCTTGATATTTATATATATATATATATATATATATATATGCTTACAATATCTGATACATTAGGAGAAGAAGGCGCGTACAGTCATAGAAACCGGTTTACGACAAATAGCGCACATTGTCATACTCGGAGCACACTTCACACAGGCAATCATATGACCACATGGTAGAAATACCACCCTGAGCTCTTCGTTGTAGCAGATCTTGCATATGTATGCATTGTCAATAGACTTTTTCTCTCTTAACAGTTGAGACTTATCTTCTTGTGATTCTGCATTCATTCGTAGCATCGAAACCGAGCATCCCAAGATGCTAGTCTGTTTTTCTACTTGTGTAATATAACATGGAAGTGTTATATTTTCCTGAAACAATTCAAAGAATGAGATTAATTATTTTGATATAACTATCTTGATTCATTCAACAAAAAAAAAGGTTAATTCTTACCTCTTCTGATAATAATGTCATATGCTTTGCAGTCACATTGTTAATGAACTCCTGACCCTTGACCAAGCTAACATAAAAACAGCTAGGGAACCACTTGGCGTGCTGCACCCACGGATCATCCTTGGGCTCCCAATTTTTCAAACCACCTCCGCAATGATAGCATGTAGTCTGGTCACCAGTTCCGGTGTAAAAGAATCCAGCATCTGCCAATTGCTCTTTTGTTTGAGAAAAGCGAGTAGATGCGTATTCACTGAAGGTTAGCAGCCTTGCTTCATAGCTAGCGTAGTCTGGGAAGTCAGGTCTCCTGGGTTTACCAATACCCATACTACTCAGCCAGTCTGTCGAAGGTAGGGGTTGATTATTAGCCATGGCCTGTCTGCTATCCCCATATAGTCCGCAAACGTCACGGCTATGTGGACGAGGTGTAGGGATCATGCTTGCATCGGCGCCAATGGGCACGTTACCGCAGGGTAATTTCCTTATGAAACGGCACCGACCACCCCAACGTTGGTGCTCAACCATAGGATCATCTCCCTGCTCCCAGCGACAGATCTCTGTGGAGCATTCAAAGCAACGTACTCTGTCTATTTGCTTGATGAAGTAGAAGCCTGCAGCTGCCAAGTCCGCTGGTCGCACGTGTTCTGAGGGCCAGTCCTTAAAGCTTTGCAATCTTACTTCTTCAAACCTGTTTGATTAACAGAAAATATAGAGTTAATTATGATATCATTTTATTGCAATTGATTGTTGTAATCATTTAGAGATTTTCGTTTAAATTACCTGTAGTCCATGTTGTCAGTATCATCAACCTCGTTGGATACAGGCTGGGAGACGGTGTTAGTGTACTAGAGGGTTGAACTTGATATAAATTCCCGTTAAAGACAAGAAGTAGAAATTGATATTGATAAACACGAGTTAAAGAATTGAATAATCGTAGTAGAGATTATCGAATTGGATATATTTATCATGCGGAGTGCAGAAGAGGGGATATCTCGCTGCGCTATTAAAGCGTCGTTCCACCATCAGCCTTATGCCATCGAGACTTTTTTACTCCCGCATAGCGCCGCTTTAGATGTTTCACATCAAAAAATCATGATCAGATGTTGTGAAGCCAAGATAGACGTTATGAGATTGGCTTATGTAGTGCGTATGCGTCTAAGTTCAGAACGTCGAATCTGAAATTTTACTAGGTTAGGGCATGCTCAGCACGCAGTTCAAAGTCTAATATTATTAAAACGAGGGGCTCACTTTTTATTTATCACTT
The DNA here is from genome assembly GCA_012977825.3 of Pteromalus puparum. Lineage (NCBI taxonomy): Eukaryota > Metazoa > Arthropoda > Insecta > Hymenoptera > Pteromalidae > Pteromalus > Pteromalus puparum. The sequence goes on from CM053170.1 coordinate 22,183,113, forward strand.
TGTGAGAAAATTTTAAGTACTACACTTTTGATACTCAAAACCGTCCTACTTCATTATTGAGCGCCACCTACTGGCAGATTCTCAAACTATACGTTATGTTATACCAAAAGCATCTGATTGGAGCTTCCGAAATTTTAAAATTTCCAAATGCGAGCTGCTCTGTTTTTCCAAAGCTTAAGAAAAAGCGCAACAAGACAGTTCCGTACCTCTGCTGAACTACTGTTTAGAGATACTATATATGAAGATAAAATGAGATTTTATCGAGTAAATAGTAAGCACATTGAAATCTATAAACGGAAAAATTGTATAAATAATTTGATTAGGCTGTACGAGCAATCACTCAAATGCCAGTACCGCAACCAAACATGTAAATTATACATGGGTTAGATATGCAAATTTTAAAAAATTATTTAATTGAGCTTTTCGGTTTAGTTACTTGTTTTATATATTTATTTTTATATAATATATTTATTTTAGTTAAGAAAACCGATCCAGTAGTTGTAAATAATTGATTTTGTTAAATGAACATTTTGAGGTCAGTTTTGAAAAAGTTACGGCGAAATCACCTATATGTTTATGTTAAATCATACTATTATAATAATTTGTTTAAGCCTTAACTAAATAAAAATGATATGTAAAATAATGACTTCTATATCTGTTTGATTTTAAACAATCAGTCGTGTATGAGTATAAATGATTTACTAGTTTAATAAAAACAGCACCAACGTAAACTTTTTATACGAGAATATAAAATAACATATAATAATTTATATGTCACTACAATCACAAATGTTTAGTTAAAGATATAAGCACTCATAGTAAAAATCAGGCTAGAAAGTGAATGTAAGTCTTTTATATATGTATGGATAGCTTTTTGTAATACGTTTTTAATAAAGATTGACTCTTACAACAATAGCTTATTACTTGCATAGCAAAAGACATATGTAGACTTTGTTTATGGTTAAATATAGCATTGTTTTAACTGTCTAATGAAATATAATGTTTACGTGGTCAGTCAATTCTGTATTGATAGAATATATATTTTTTAAGATTTCTAAGGTTGTGATATGTAAATAATTTATAAATTTTGAGAGAGAATGAAATGTAAGATGACTCGGACCTATAAATTATATGTCATAAGAGAGTTGTGTTACTAGTGAGAAAAAGAATACAAGTTTTGCTAATGAGAGAGAAAAATGGAGTATGCATTATTATTAATGATGATAGTGTTATGAGTGAAAGTGCAATGAAAAAGTGACGGACCCCGGGCTTTAACCGAGGACCTCTGGCTTGAAAGGCAAACGCGTCGTCGTGCCGAAGCCGCCACCTACATTGCACTCTTCCACTCGTCTTCTTATAGTAATTAGATACGCGTGACGTGTGTCCACACGTGATAACAGTATTAATGCTTTATTTAACAATAAGTATTAAAATTTTTTTCTTACTATTCTTTTTTCTATTTTCTTACTTAAATATCTAAACTTCTATTGTTTATATATATATACACACACATTGTTGCTGCATTGGCAATAAATAAGCTCTATGCGTGTAATCAAGTAAACTAGTTTAAAGAATGAGAAATGTAGAAGAGTTTTGAAAATTTATGAAAGTAAAATTAATATTTTACCTGATATTCTGCTTATTCCAATTTTTTTTTAACTTGCAATATTCTGACTAACCTTATAATCCGTAAAAAGCAACTGAAGCGCATTCTCCCTGTGAAACGGCTTAAATATTATAAAATCTGGAAGAGTGGGGATATGTTTACTACTTGGGTGTAGTACGACTTTCGAAGAGTAAGGGAAATTCTGTGCTTTTGATGTACAGCTAGCAACTCTGATTACTTGCTTCATTCTTGACTACAATAGATCGCAAGTAGAGCCTTAGTGGGGACTATGGGAAACGCATTTAAAAGTACGAGAGAAACAGTAGTTGAAAAATCTGAGGATCTAGCTGCTGCACCGCGCGGGCTGTAGAGAATCGATGCACCGAAAATGCGCTAGAGTGGCGACTATGGGAAACGCATTAAAAAAGTACGAGAGAGAGGGTAGTCGAAAAACCCGAGAATCTAGCGGCTGCACCGCACGCGCTCTAGAGAATCGGTGCAATACGCCAGAGTGGGGACTATGGGAAACGTATTTAAAAGTACGAGAGAGAGGGTAGCTTGTTGCATTGATGCTTTGAGGATTTCAACGAATAGAAATGTATGCGGACCGCAGCATTTTAGCCCTGCAGAGGATCGCGTCTAGCTGCATTTTAACGTAGAGTGGGGACTATGGAAACATATGTGAAGGTGTAAGAGAGAGGATACCTACCGGTACACTTACAAGTGTGTGTGAACGAATCGAAAAGCTTCGTATGTAAAAGAAAGTCTACAATATTTAAGTAGTGTGCTTAAATTTTTTCATGCATTAGTCGTTGATTTAACATATTTTCACGTTTGTTGGCGTTAGAATAACCGTTGTCCTTTTTTAATAGATATCTTTTCTTTAAATTTATAAAAAGTCATTGTTTGATGTTAACACCGTAAATTATTACAAATTTTACACATTTTTGCTCGAAATATGAAAAATAGGGCTAAAGTTATTATAGAAATGTTTGCTATTTTGTTTCTCACCTATACATAAAACAAGACCATTATATGTTTGAAACTGGAGGAACAAGTGTTTTCAATATAAAACTGAGTGCTCTAGTGTGTCAACAACAAAATGAATATCGCTAAATATATTATGTCGAGAGAACAAGGACAGAAGACAGAAGAGGACGTGCCCTTTATAGCACGTTCGTTGTTGTTACGTGAATTTGTATGTTCATATGACCAAGGCATCATACGGGACTATATTAAAAACAGTGATGTAATTAAAGTATATATTACTTTAATCGAAGTGACAGACTCAATGAACTGTAAAGCTGCATTTATGGCTTGGGCAACAAAACATATGATTAGTGATTTGATGGTTTTCAACGAAGCTCCCACATTTTTGGACATTAATTATGATATACGGTTGGACCTTGAAGTTAAAATGTCGACCATTCTTGGATATTTTGAAGAGATGAGTGATGTTACGTTTCTTTACATCGTAAACGAAAGCGACCATTGTATTAGAAAAAAATGTGGTCGAAAGAGATTTAAATTCTTATTTCTTGTCAAACAGAGACAAATTATTGGAATTGAAAAAACAACATGAGCAATTTAATTTCGCCAATAATATAAAGACAATGCTAAAAGATAGACTGCAAACAATAGAAGCATCGAATATTGCAATGAGTCACATCGATATTTTCTTAGAGTGGGATATAGAAGTCAAGATGAAGAAAGAATTAATTAGGGATTTAGAAGATATATTAAATGCTGCTTTGGACGAAATTTTAACATAAAAAAAATCTCATTTTTTTACTTTAATATGTTGGTTTATTTTAATATGTACATATTTTATACATTTTTGTAAATTACTTAACATTAATAAATTCATAAATTATTTTTAAATCAGTTAATTCAAGGGTTTCGTCAGTATAGACCTTTGGATGACTGAGGGCAGGTTTTCCTGATGACTGATGACGGCGGCGGTGACTCAGGGCTTAACGGTTTTGCTGGAGCAGGTCTTCGAATAACTACGTCTGGTGATGACAAGTACGTTGGCGGCGGTGACTCTGGGCTTGTCGGTTCCACTGGTGCAGGTCTCAGAATAACTACGATTGGTGATGGTGTCGCAGCTTTTGGCGGTGGAAGTCTATATGGTGGAGGGAGGTCATTGAAATCAATGAATCCAGGCTCCTCTTCTATTGCTACCCAGTAATTATATTGTGGCCGCGGAGGTGATCTTTCTTGCAGCGATGCAGGCTGCTCCTCTAAAGCCCAACCGTTCTCATCCATTGGTACATCCGGGGTGCTGTATTTCGTCCCGGCTATGGCCCCCTCTCTGTTAAGCAGCATACTATAAAGCTCAGTCGTGAGCATTTTTCTGAAAAATTATGTTATAACATATTTAAATTATTATCATTGTTATTATTATTATTATCATTATTACTATTTAAATATTTACCTCTTCAATGAAAGAGTGACTATCGTGTACTTTTTTACATAGATTTAGTTTACTTGTCCTGTAAAATAGATATTTATGTGATGTAAAAAGAGAGATATCTACCAGAGGTAAGAGGGAAATATGTCTATCAGAGTGAGCGAGATGTCATACAAGAGAGTCTGCAACATATAAGAGAGAGAGAGAGAGAGAGAGAGAGAGAGAACGAGAAAGAGATGTTTGTGTGAGAGATGGCTGCAGTGTCACTAGCGTGAGAGAAAGATGGCTGCAGTGTCACTAGCGTGTGAGAGAGAGCGAGATATATATATGTATATATCCACCCTATATTATATAGATCTAAGCGTGATTTTAAGCAAAAATCTTACAAATAGTTTCATCGTTTTCAATGCAAGGAGATTTATTTGGTCCATGATCTATATGTGGTCCATGTAACATGTGTTTAATTACTAATTTTTGCAAATCTATATCTAAATCGGGAATTTCAGCAGAAATATATTTATCAATTAATTGAGGTGTCATGAGTTTGTTTTTTGGATGTAGTGTAACAACTATATGTTCGTGTGGTAATCCCCTTTTTTGAAATTCTATCGTATAAACGTAAGCTATTACTTTTCCAAATATTTCATTTTTTACTATATCATCAAGTAATGACATGAATTTTGTATAAAATAATCTTACTGTAATATTTGGAATAATCATTTGGAGAAGTCGCTTTTGGAAAATGTTCCTAAAACTCTTTTATAACTCTAAACCGCATTTAGGATTATCACGTCATGGTAATTATAAATCAGGTTTTGTTTTTGATCTTTACTATGCCATAGCATCTTGATAATGCTTTGCGATGTATCGAGGACTACCTATGGTATGGTTGCGGGTTAAAATAATATCAAATTTTCGCTTAATCTTTCTATTCTTTTTACAAAATTTCGAGAATTGTTTGCGGCTCGAGTGTAAACGTGGTCATATAAACCTTTGTAACATTCTTATTCTAAGTTGTTTTTGCATGGACTTTCGATAAGAAATTCATTCTATTACTTTCTACCATTATAGTGCTCTGTAAAAAATATTGTTGGTTAGTCTAAGCCACTAAATAATATTGCGAGAAAAAGTGTATGCTACTATTGCGCGTCTATTGAAAGTCTATAATTGAATAATATTGTAAAAGAGTCAAGTTATGTAAGCTTCGTTCTTGTTTGGAATTAGAGCCGCTACAGATCTTCAATATATAATCGTTTCTTTAGAATCTGGTTTTTTATTGTTCCAATACTCGCATCTCCAAATCAACCTGATGGAAAACATTAACGCGAAAAAACCAATAGGATCTACGTGCATGTGACACTTTCGTTCAAATAAATATTCTTATGTTCACGAATTCAAGCTTATTTTTGGATATACGCAAAGATCATGAGTTTTCAGGAGTTGATTGTTGGAGACAACTCAATAGCGCCCAGCATTCTGCAGTTAATGGTTCATTATCAAATCCCTGTGTTTTTGTTTATCGGTTTTAGCGAATAAAAAATAATATTGTAATTTGGTAAGTTTTTGTATGTTAGATATTTGATTTAAACATTTAAATTCTTGGCGTATGGCTTATCTATTCTAAAAATAATTTGTTAAAATTTTAAATGTTGTTCAGTCAATTTCTCATTAGTTTAAGGGTCTTTTTTGCTATAGAAGTTATGTCATCAAATAATATAATTTGTCCACATATAGGTTCATTATTTATAGGTATGGCAATGTAGAATGGTGTAGTGTGACAACGTTGGGACGCTTGAATTTTTAAATTATAAATAGCTGCTCTGTTTTTTTTCGTATTTTACATTGGCACTAAAAGTTGCGAAAGAATGGTTTATCTAAATTCTATTAAGTGTCTGAAATATTATCATTAGTTAAAAGCTTTTTGAGTCTTTTATATTTTGCTAAATGCTGTACTAATTTTCGTGTATGGCAACAATAATTTACTTTTTTCCTCTTGCCAATATACTGCTGAACACATTTTACATGTAAAACTCATTTCTCCAAAATCTGAGAAATCTTTTACTGATATTTGTCCTTTTTTAACTCTACAACGAATTTTAGTTTGAGATCTATGAGACTTAACTTTTTTATATGGAATATTTTCACTTAAATTATTTTCTAAAGCTTTTCTTTTCAGAATATTTGTTTTTTTATTAGGCGTTAAAATATGTGATGTTGAACTATCGTTATTAGATTCAAGAATGATGTCAAAATGACCAGAATCTTGTTCTCCACTTAGTAATAATTTTAATTCAGAAGGTTGAGAAATATTTCCAAAGGTAAAATTACTTTCAACATTATTTAAATATACTGTGAGATAAACATTATATAGAGCGGAAAAACCTCTTATTTCAATCTCATTGCCATAAACAGAAAGTTGAAGTACATTCGTAAATTGAAATTTGGGGGTTGGCGAGCGGAGCGAGCAGGGGGGTACCCCCCCTAGTATATATATATGGCTGTAGTGTCCCAGCGCGCGTAGAGAGAGAGAGAGAGAGAGAGAAAGAGAGTGAGAGAGAGAGAGAGAGAGAGAGAGAGAGTGAGAGAGAGAGAGAGAGAGAGTATTATACATATATCCGTTATCCAAAATATTATTTTATTTTTTCTCATTCTAAAGTTATTGTTTTGAGAAATATTTGAATAAACAATAAAAGTGTTGAGTTCTGTTTAATGATTGCAGTGTAAATAGTGGTGGNATCAATTAAATACTAGCAAACCATTAACCTCTAGCAAAACGTTATGTCAGAAAATTATACATTTTGTGGAATTATTTATATTTATTAACAGAGCATTTCTTTAATTTTTTCTACAATTTTTGTAATATTCTATATATTTTGTATATGAATTTATTTGAAATTGTATACAAGAGAACAGATTACTGTTTATTAATGAGAAAAATAATTAAACTTACCTAATTTTTTTTTTAATGATTATCCGATTATAATGCTTAGTAAATTACAGCTTTCCTTCACTTACAAATTTTGTTATATAAACACTATATTTAGTTATTTAAATTCTTTTTCGAACTTTTGATACTTTTCACTACTCACATTTGTGATGTTACTTTAGTGAGAGTCACGGTTTGAATGGTCTCCGCAGGTTAGCAAGTGTGTTCGAAGAGCTTTCCTTCTGCACATGTGGATGCAATAAACTAGCTTTATCATTTTCGAGGAATGAATGTCTATGGAGTAGGGACAACTGAAATATATTGAAAATTGTGAGGGTGGGGGATGCGTGCTGCTCTTAGCTTGCGAGTGGCAACCTTTGCTGAACCGCACGCTGTGTCTAGTGTGCATGCAGAAGATCAGTGCATTAGTGTGTAAACTGGAGACTATGGGAAACATATGGAAAAGACTGAGAGTGAGGCTCGTTTTTCACTGCATCATTGCCGAGAGTGTCGGTTTTGACGCTCGAAGAAATGTATGCGGACCGCAGCGTTTTAGCCCTGCAGAGGATCTGTGGCTAGCTACATTTTTACGTAGAATGGGGACGATGAGAAATGAATTTACACACAGAAATTAAGGATTTTTTACATCTTATGATATAATAAAGATTTTATTAAAATATTTATTATACGCTGATTATCACAAAATAAGAATGTTAAAGTTGCAAATATTTGTTTTCGTAAATAGATTATTTATATATGATTTTATAAGAAGTTTTGAATGCATTAGTTTGTAAGACTCATACATCTTATACGAGTATGGTAATATGTTAACGTCAAGTTTATTCTAATAATAATTATTCATTTATGAAAGATAACCGTTTAAAAACAGTTTTGTATTGTTTAGTTATTATAACTAAGAGTTTTTGTGTGTTTCTACGAAGTTGAAGCAGGAATATAAATTAGTTATGTCTAGCTTAAATATTGAGGCAAAAATATTATTGAAATCGAATAATGTTTTTCATGGATGAGTGCAGTTCCCTGATTGAGGTACATATTTATATACTCCATTCAGATGATCGCATTGTATTAGTAGTAGTAGCGTCGCCGTATAGGCTAAGTAAATATGTAAATTCTTATTACATGGATGATTATAATTGGTTTTAGTATACATATATTCATGGTATTCTATATTTCTTCAGACAGGTTAGAGTTGTAGAAATTTATGTGTTTTGATATAAATAATCCAATGTATCTATATACTCGTATAATAAGGATTTTTTCATATAAAGAATTGAAATGAACAGTATCTGACTTATTATTTACATTCCTACCCGTTCCCAATTTATCTTCATATAGCTGAAATTGGAATCTCGCTCGAGACGCAATCAATAATACAAATCGATAAGCCATATTGAATTTTAAGCCAATCGCGTGCAAGAATTTTGTACTGTTCACGTCAGCAGAGATCCCGCAATTAACAGATTCAGCAAAAAATATTAATATATAACTTATTATTGATAAAACAGATCTGCATAAAGCAGAGAAGATTGATGCGGGACGGTTGGCTGGGGCAGCTGGCAGGGGGCCTGGAGACCGCAGCTTTTAACTGGGTAGCATGGGAGGTGGCATGGGTAGTAGGAAATGCGCGAAATCAAGGTAGCGCAGTTGGAAATCGGGGTAGTGTCGGAAATCGAGGTATCAGGAAATCGGGGGTAGAAGAAAATCGGGGGTAAAAGGGAATCGGGGGGTAGAAGGAAATCGGGGTAGCGTGGTTGGGATCTGGCTTAGCGCAGTTGGGATCTGGCGTAGCGCAGTTAGGATCTGGCGTAGCGCAGTTGGAGGATAGCGTAGCGCAGTTGGAGGACGGCGTAGCACCAACTGCGCCAGAACCGGCCTAGTACACCTACTATCATGGTCTGCTGGATGAGGAGCTCGAGAAGTCAAGGGCATTGGTCATATGCCTGATCTTCGATAATAATGGATCTTCGATAGAATTTAACTTTCAGGTATAATATTTTCTGTATAATTTAAATGATTTCATGTAACTGATATAATTTATATTTTTGTAGATGCCCTGTTTATAATATACAGATCATGAATGGTTTTACTTTAAATATTATTAAGCTACAAAGATTTTTTAAGTTTTAATTTTATTATTTTTTTAGGTACAAAATGAAACGAAGCATAATGCCAAGCAGTTGCAGCAAGAAATTTTTTGAAGAGGATATTTTTATTTTGAAACCGAAGAATTTTATTAACGTAGCCAAGATTTACAAAGCGCGTTGCCGCGTTTTAGTATCTAAAAAATCGTTTCTAAAGTTGTTGAATGTCAAAAAGTGTTTCAAAAAATGTTTGCCACAGTAAAAACTTGTATTTTGCAAATGTCTACAACTTTTACATTTAACATTTTCATGTAAAACGTAAATTCGCAAAGTTTTATGGCAAATACTTGATTTTTTTGCTCTAAAAAATCGTTTCTAGAGTTTTAGTTTATCGGAAAGTGGTTTAAAAAATGTTTGCCGAGGTAGAAAGTTGTATTTTAAAAATGCCTACAACTTTTATATTTAACATTTTCATGTACAACGTATATTCGCAAAGCTTCATGGCAAACAATTGGGTTTTTAGCTCTAAAAAATCGATTTTGGGCTATAAATTCGATTTATAAGCATTTTGATAATTTGGTATTAATGGAAAAAAGTTGTATTTTTCAATGATCTACAACTTTTCCATTTAAGTTTTTTTGTAGAATGTTTAGAATTCGATTTACAGTCAAAAAACCGTTTTTAGCGATTTTTGGAGGTGACCGCATTCTGCGTATATGTGTAGGATTAAGCTGAAAATAGAATCACAAGGTTCTGGAGGTGAGGGGAGTTTGCACACAAAGTTTTAGCCTGATCGACTAAAGTCTTTCAGAGATAATCGTGTAACACCAAAATTTTTATGTAAAAATACGCGTCAAAATCGAACAAATTGTGTTCGCATTTCAAAACAACGTAGAGGATCAGGATAAAAAAAATAGTTTTTAGGTACGACCGCGACACGGAAGTGCCTTATTGTTTAGTGTGCAAAAAATGTGTGAGATGCGATATATCACGCAGTTTTACCTACCCTACCCCAGCCTGCAAATTTATAATATTCGCAATAAAAAAAATACTAATCGATAGATTTTTAATAGCTCAATTCAACTACGTAGCCCTTCCAAATTGCTCACCTTTAATTATAATATTAAAAATCAATAAAGTCCTTGAAAAAAAATTCATTTATCCGTATATTCAAATTTCTATATCTTTTGATATATACAATATTTTAAATTGCTCAAAGTTCTAAAATACTGCTCAAGTTGCATTTGTAATTGCTCAGGTAGAGTTCTCACCAGCTCCACTTTCCTTAATTATTAAATAAATATAAATAGTTTGAATAAATTTAACGTATAGAGAGGTGAGTGCTGCGCATGCGCGCAAACAGTAACGCGAGTCGCAAGGCAAACAAAATCAAGTGTTTCATAACCTCATCATAGTGAAATGAAACTGTAATACTCTAAGCACAACATCATCTATTATCAGGTATTTTTATTATTTATTAACTTATTCATTATGTTCAATTTATACAAAAATCAAATCATGACTAAAAGGTAACTTTATTTTGTAACTTTATGTCTGTTTACAAAGTATTTTCTATATATTCTTCTTTGTTCCAAAACAACATGCTCATTATGTTTGCTGGATATTTTTCACTTTTTGACTAAAACTAAAAAATGCTAGAATTAATATAGCTGAAATATACATAAATCTGCTAGTCAATAACTATAAGTAGGTGTATCAAGGTGAAAATGAACTCAACAATGTAAATATGATTTTATACTTTATTAATGTTTTATATTTACATAGAAAATTGCAGCTATTTTGATTGACGGAAGTTGCTTTGATGATAGTACTTTACTGCTGTTGACCAAATCGTTTCTTTCTATCCAGATATCCTTCAATGTTTGGCAGTAAGCTACATAATGGCCTATTCCACCGTCAATCATGGGTTCATCGTACTGTATGACACCACCAACAAAGGTATTTTCTTTGATTAATAACTTTGTTGGTATCTTACTCAAACATGTTTTTATTGTTTTAGAATCTATATTCAATTGTTTGGCATACGTTGAATGTTTGTATGCATCTTCTGTGTCAATATAGATGTAAGGACCCAAGACAAAATCTAATACTGCAGATGATTTTTGACATATATCGCAGTATACTTGTTTCTTCTTAAGATACTTGTTTACTTCTTCTTGGAGATTCTTATAATTATTTAACCAAACAATAGAAGTATTTGGAATCGGTAAGATGATCTTTTTATTTTCTTTTTCATTTCCACAGACACATGAAGTAATTTCTTTGAGGGAATTGTAATTTTTCATCAATAACTGAAACATCTCACCAACATTTTTATTGCAATCTATTGTGTAATTAATTTTTTTGACTATTGAATCAAGTATATAGAGACGACTTGTGTACAATTTAGCTGTAATACCAGATTCGTAATGTTTTAACAGTGCACTAGCATAACATTTATAATTAATATTATCTGAATAATCACTGTTTTCTTCTAAAAAATTCTTGAAACTATTTATGCTGCAACAGTGACTTAAAATCTCTGTAATAGAGTCAAATGGACAAGTATTTATTAGAGTAACTTTTAAGCCGTAAAGTGCTTTTGGTTGCAATCGGTTTCCATTTTGTATATTAGCTTTCTTTTTTGTACTGATTTTTTTCTGTCCATTTGCTTCTTGTATTTCCAGATCAAAATCAGGGTCTGGTGAAACGTATATACCTCTGGTTTTCAGTGGCTTGTCAGTCTTTGATAGTTCGTTTTTCAATTCTATTAGATCAACTCTTTTTTTTCAATATCATTTTTATTATTATTAATTATATTAACGTCTAACAATCCTACGCATTCTTTTTTTTCAGAATAACTTTCATTGACGTCAACTATTGTTTCATTATCATCTTTACATTTCACATCTATAATTGTCGAAACTTTGTCCACATTGTCCATAAAATCAACATACGTATCACAGATAAACACCTCATTAAAAATATTGCTGCTATTTTCTTCTTCGTCTATTTTCACATCAGCTTCTTCTAATAGTTTTTGATTTTTCTCAATATCTACAGTGACTTGCCCATAATCATGATCATGATTTATTGAAAAAGAATTTTCACTAACGTGCTGACATTGCTTCATATCTGTTTCTATTTTTATACAATTTTCCTTGGAATCTACTTGGTTGTCATTATCTTGAGTAGTTTTATCGAAAGAAGCTCTCATATAAAATGCAGGTTCATTTATTTCATCATCGCCATTAGGGTCCATTGCAATTAAATTGTGTTCATTATCTAAATTTTCAGTTACACTTGATTCTTCATCAATTAACTGCAAAGAAATTTTATTTTTCCACCTTTCAGCTTGGTGCAGATGTTCATTCTCATCCTTGCTTACTTTTTTTTCTGCAACCTTTTTTTTAGGTTGTATGTCATTTATAGCTGCTCTTGCTAAAATTATGTCTCCATTAATCTGTCGACAATGTTTAATAATAATTTTGTCACATCGTAAAGGTTTACGATTTTCTAAAATCGAATTTTTAAATTCATTAAATAATGCTTCACCTCTAGCTGAAGTGGCAATGTCTTTTTCGTTTTTGAAGTGCGATGTCATTACATTAGACCAGCAAGGGAATTCTTTGCAGAGATCAACAAATCTTTTCACAAAATCTGGCAAATAATAATCATTGGTTTGATCAAAACTCGAAGAATGATCTGTATTCGAGTCATTTTTAATAGTATTTTCTACTTTAGAATGAATGTTGTCAATAAATATTTTAACTCGACTTTTTTTCTCTGTATGTGTGTCCAAAATTTTTTCATCTTCTATATTTTCTTCTACAGCAGTTGTTTCTGATATTTTACAAAGTTCTTCATCAAATTTATAAGTCTTTATCTTTTTAGCTAAATACTGTAAGGCATCTGCACATTTACTACTGTATACTTTAATCATTGCAACATACAATAGAAATTCTAAAAACTCTACAAAATTATCCAGATCAGAAATGCTTGCCATGAATCCAGTGCACCGGAGGTACAATTCTTTAACTTTTTTTGGACCCTGGCTAATACAAGGCCACATCGAAATTACGTGTTGGTAGTGAGCAATATCAATTCGCAACTGTGTAGATAGTTTCCTATCAGTGTCATTTGTTTGAAGAATTTGCAGACAGTGGTCGTTATAGTCTCTCAATGTCATTTTATTAAAAGTTAAACAGGCACCATTTTGCAGAGCTTTACCCATATCAGTAACTAACAATTTCGGATCTGTGGCTCCAGACTTTTTGAAATCATTAAGCCAATAATTAAAAAAATTAGTGTCATTAATTTCTGATATGGTTTGGCATAATGGGATAATTGAGTTATTTACATAACTACTTAATATAGTTAAATATAAATCACTGCTCACTCCATCTGGTCTATTTATTTTTAGTCCAATTGAACTTGTAGAATCTAAAGCGAGCTCATTATTTAATTTTCTTTGGATGTCATTGTGTAGGCTTACTTGATCAGGAGACCAGTAAGTAATGTAAAATTTGTCGTATCCAATATTTCTAATAAATTTATTAAATTCAACGGACTTCTTTATCTCTGACAAGGATTCGAATAGTGATGAGCCTTTTTTAATTCCTAAATCTTTATTTTTCATTTCTTGTGAGGCTTTTTGTAAACTAGGCAAATTGTACAAGAAAGGTGGTTCACAATCTCCATGTTGCATCAATTCCACAGCCTTATCCCTACGCCATTGCTTAGGCTTTTTATTTCTCAGTTCCTCTAGAACTTCAGTGCGTTCAGATCCTTGTAATCGGTTCTTAGCTGTGTGAGGTACACCTTTTGTATCAATAGTATTAACATCAAATGTGATAGGTTCACCTAGCGTAGGTTTATCTACACACACAATGGTAATTTCTGAATTACAATCAGGATCACGACAATAGCCATTGATTCTGATACATGCATCAAACTCATCTATCGTATACCTTTCAAAGCAAAATGCACAAGGCAATTTTTCGGTATGATAGATGTTTTTTCTCATTAAACCTTGCCAACCCTTTTGTAGCACTAAACCTTCACGTTTATCTTTATATATGGTTTTTACAGGTCTAATTTGTTCATATTGCTCATATGATATGATAAAATCAAAATCTATACGATTTTTCTTCTTTGGGTTAATTATTTTTCTCCTTTTTTTTGGTATGTCTTCTTGAATGAGATCAGATTTATCTTCATCTGAATTGCTGTGCTTTGCGTTATTAACTTCAATTGCATCATCATCGTCTGAATAAATTTCTAAACCTTTTGATTTTCTATAACCACTTAGAATATTGTGTCTGTCTTGGGATACTTGAAAATATAGATTAACTGGTTTTATGTTATTGTTCAAATCGTCACATATTAATTGCCACACATTGTCTTTTCTACTTTTCAAATTTTTGCTTTCATTGTAAATATCATAAGACAGTAATTTTTCCAAAATTTCTTCAGGCGAAGCACCGGTTTTAGGACCAACCATTTTCGTTCATTCAACTATTTTTACATTCTAGAAAATATATAATCTTGATTCTAAAATCTTTTTATTCATCATTCATCTTCTATTATTAAACAACACAAACGTTAATTTATTTCATAAAAGTACACTCATTAACTGTAAATTATTTAGGCATTGAACCAGAACACCATAGTATTTTAGCCTCGATTTTAGCTTTGTTTCAACGTCCGTTTTCTTTCTCTGATGGCATTTCGCAGAAATACTTTTAAACGTGTGTTCGAGACTCGAGACAATACGTATACGTCGATTATCAAACAATCGCGCATCAGCTTTACCGATCGTAGTCTTTATATTGGCGCGAAAATCGTCGGGGATTTAAAGTTTAAACCTCCCTTCTTTCAGAAATCTCCGACAGATGGCGCTTTATCCGAATTCATTCATTCTCTTTCATTCACTGCAGTCTTCTCTGTAATAAAATAAACAATAGGTACTAACATACTTAACAAACAACCGCGAAAACTAATACAAAAATAAGTATTTTGCATATATATGCATATTGATGTGATATTGATACGTTCATTCCAAGGTTTATTTACATCATTTTTATTTGTAAACAGTTTTCTAACCCTATTCAAGTGTAGTCATTGAAATAATAATTGATTACATTTTACTTTTTAATGTAATTCTTACATTAATAATTAACTTTTCTTTAATTACAGAACCATAGCACTCTATTGTCTGATCGAGTACATTGCAGAATTGACCATGAAAACACTGGCGATGAAGTTCATTGTACCTATACTGTCAAGTTTAAGATATCTGTCTTTTAATAAAATATGAATATTTTATTAAAACATCGAAGTGTCTTTGTCTGTTCAGTAGTAAAATACAAGATACAATCGCCAGACTTGCTCTTTGATCCTGAAATTGGAGCAAATATCTCTGGTACAGGAACTTTAGATGAAAGTAAGCTTGCTCTTGAAATTATAAATACTTTTTTAATTATCTTGTAACTTGAAGTGTACTTGTGTTTAGCGTGTTCGACATCTGCAGGATATGTTAAACCAGATCTCACTAGTGATAATCTTGAATGGAAAGGAATCAGTAGTTGAGAAAATGAGAAATCTGTCAGGACTACGTCAAGAAACTACTTTATGATCATTGTATATACAGTGATTACTCTTATTGTAAACAACTCTTTTAATTATGAGTTTGCGATAGTAGCTAATTCTTTCCACTACTCATTCCAGTTTACTCCAACAAGTTCTTTGATGATGTTATATAGAGAAAGATATGTATCAGTTTATTAGTCTACAAGCTTATAAAGCACACAAGAATGCTTCTAAAACTTCTCTGTAGTACTACTTAAATCTTGATGTGATCATTTAGTTGAAATGTGCTCATAAATCTCACCTTGGTAAATAACATTACAGACTATTTTTTATATCAATTTTTACAAAAATGTATTATTGTATTTTCTTTTAGATAAAAGCAAAACATTGAAAAGCATGGAATGCCTTGTGAGAGTAAATCAAATGTAAACATCAAAGACAAAACTGGCAAGACAATCCTGCATATGTTCACCATGGAATCTAATGCTAACATAGACCTCGTCAAACTCTTGCTAACCATAGGTCCTCGAGTTAAAGAGTCTAATGTTAAGGGTGATAAGTCTGGTGTGTCACCAATCGTGTGCTTTTTTTGTTATTGTGTACAAGGCGCTTAGACTAGAGGTTGATTGTTTGTTTTTTTCTTCATACAGAAGGTGGGCAGAGTGTCGGCTTTACATGAGAGAGACCTTTGAGCACAATATCTGCGGATTCACCAAGAAGGGCTGGTGGGCACAAGGGTGCCCAGGTGGTATCGCCCCAGCCCATCAGCGATAAGTCCATCATCAACAGCATGGCTGGGATTATCAATGATATAGTACCACAAGTGAGAACCCATGTAATTGCACCAGCATTGCGCATACACTTATTTATAGCTGGTGCTGCTGAGTATTATTTATTGTTATGGATTTGTGAGTAACTCTTGTGCTCTTTGTCCCAAGGTTTACACCAGCGGTGCTCCAAACTCAGACAACAGGGAGGCCATAACATGGACTAGATTTGAGTATGCAGATGTCAATGAACCTGCCTTCTTCACTGACTATAATGAGGAATCCAGTATAGCTCCTTTGTTATTGGTTCTGGGTTACATTACTGGAGTGCAGGTAAGACACTAAATATTTTAAATGATCAAAGAATGAAAGAAAACCTAAAAATTTATTTCATCTTTGTAGGTATGGCTTATTGCAGCCTCGGGCGAAGCAACGTCAAAGTGCTATCCTGGCCACAGGGTATGGTGCGCACTCTGCGCATCTTACCGAGTCCAAAATGCGACGAGCGCGAACGGGACGATTCGTTCAATAAAGGTGAAGCGACTGATGGTAGCGATCTGCGACTCCGCGGGACACGGTCCCAAATTTTGCAGCGTCAGCTTTATATCGCTCAAGACGGGCAAACAGGTCAAGAACATTAAATTCAAGAGCCCGGTCTGCTATGTTCTTGCCAACAAGCGCTCAATCGTCGTCACTTTTCCCGAGAGGATCGCGGTGTTTGATGCCAAGACCCTCGAGGATGTGCTGACAATCACTACCTGCTATTTGAATCCCGGACCCAATCCCAACCCTGTTGCTCTAGGCACCAGGTAACCTTGGCACCAGCTGGCTTATAGGTGAGAAGCAATTTATCAAGATTTACGAAAAAAGCGGACGATTTTAAGAGCAAAAACTGTTATTTTCCAGTGAGAAGAAGCTAGTCCCAGATCGCAGAAGCAGTGGTGGGAGCGAGGGCGAGGGAGTCTTCAGTTACATGGCGACGGTTCTATACGCTGACAAGTCTCTGGGTAAAGGTCTTCGTGGCCTTAGCGAGACGTTGGCCTCGAGTCTTACAGGCAACTCCTGGCGATCCTCGATCTTCAGGCCGCTAAGGAGGAAAAAGAGACAGATGATGGCAGTATAAAGACCATCGTAGCACACTTTGCCGCGCACGGCGAGGCTATCGTGACCATGACCTTGATCAGACGGGCACACTGTTGATGACGGCGGATAAGCGAGCGCATGATTTTCACGTGTTCAGGTATATTGCGCATTGCAAACGAAACTAATTTGTTGAAATCAATTCTAGTCTGTTTTGAAAATTTAGCTTTATAATGTCTTTTTTTACATTGAACACAAACAATAAAACTTTTCAGTTATAAAAAGCTCATGAGTCACGAGCTAAATAATATTTTGATGCTGATGAATATTGGCGATTCTCTCCCTGCACTATATGCAACTGATGACAAGACCAGAGTTGACGCTGTACTTCTGTACTTCGTCTAACTAAGTTATAAACCACTGAGGTCGCAAGCAGTGAGAAGAATGATAAATTTCTAAAGGAGCTCGTTGAAACTTTGGATCCATATTGCCTTTAAAAGGTACGCATGCCTTTATCTTCTTTATGATATTCAAGATCACACTCTGTACAAGTATTTTCAATGTACAATATCAATTGTTATTTTAATAGGTACACACGTAGAAGTCCAAGAAGTTTCAGAATCAGACCTCCTCTGCATAATCAACGATGATGAGGATGACGAGAAATCCTTGTCTCGCTCGGGCGAGGAAAACAGCATAAATGCCGGTAAACGGACCACAACTGGACCCCGCTAAGAAAAATGAAACATCGCCGCTAAATTAATCAGGAAAAAGAGGACGGTACTAAGGGCTCTAACGAGATGGAATCAAAGAGCGACACGTGAAAAAGAGAAAAGACTCTTGATTGCGTAAAAATCTGTGATCGTTGCGTGCATTGTCACATCCGTTCCGTGGCCGATCATTGACGCTAAACGTATTTTAGAAAAAGCGTATATTGCATATGTTATGAGAATCATTTCAGTGGTACCTGGTAAGCGCTGATGAGAAAAAGAAAACGAAAGCAACAACAAAAAATATTTATATTATGCGTTTTATTGCTGCCAGCCTTGAAAAATGGCTTAACGAACACGTTTAAGAGCGATCAAATGACGTGTCAAGGAAAGCTTGGCACCTACATAAACGTCTTGGAAAAAGTGAGATGTTACAAAAGATTATATATGACTGAGCAATGATGTTTGTTAAACTGTGCGATATCGAGTTTATGTCAAAATTTTTAACGGGGTTTTATCGATCAATATGGGGGTATACGAATTAAAGTTAACGTCAACTGTAGTTTTTTTTTTTTTTTTTTGAGTATTTAAAACGAAAATAAAGGAAAATTATAGGGGATGTATCAGATTGATCATGAAGTAAAAAATTGTGTTGACTTATTGCCAAAAATATTGACTTTAAGAACTTGTAATTACGTGAATACTACTCTCAACTTAACTGGATATACTTTTCAGCTTTATAATTCATTTGATAAATTAACTTCTAGATTTTACGTATTAAATAAATAAGTGTCAATTAAAAGTTTAAAAATTCTAGTCTACATCTATGATTGTTAAAATATACATTTGTTAATAATATATTTCTTTTATACTAAATTACATTTATTTATACAATAATATTAATTAGAGAAGACTGTTGACGTTAATTTTATAAAAACAGTTAGTAACAATACCATTCAAGATACAGTGCTGCCTATATTATGATAGCAGAAATGGGCAACATCAATGTTGCCAATTTCATTTGTGATAAGTAATGGGCTTTTAAGTTACAGCCTATATTCAGAACTTCACATTTGTAAAATCATTTATAATTACGTTTCTATCGATAGTTACATTTATTTAAGTTGTATATATTTAATTCTATTAGTGCATATGTTGCACATAATAACAAAAACATGAAGTTTTCTGTTGATGGAAGATAAAAATTAGAATTAGAATTTCTCTTGTAATAATTTTATAGTTATTATATTAGATTAATTCTTAGAACAAGATTGTTGTATAGCAATTAATTGTTTCATATCTTTTGTCATATAATATTGCTTTTTACTTATACCACGACGGCTTATACTTTTTACTTGTACCCCGCTGAGAAAAATGAAACCCTGGCGCTAAAATAATCAAGAGAAAGAGAACGGTGCTAAGGGCTCTAACGAGATGGAGTCAAAGAGTGAGACGAAGCTGTTGAAAATGAGATGGAACATCCGAGAGGCGATTAGCTCAGCATCAAGAGATGGAATGTTTGTGGCGCTTCCAGGAGCTAAAAAGGATCGTAGCAGTATTATTAAATTATTGATTGCTGATCAGAGTTCAAAATTCCTTTATATTAAAGGCAGTTTATATTCATGCAGTTTGTTTCTTTGAAATAAAAATGTCATTAAACTATATGTATATTTAAAAAAAAAAAGTTCCGTCTTGTATTGATGTTAATAACATTTTACTAATGATCCCTGTCATGGCTATTACCTTAATAGAATAAGCATTTGAACATAAGATTTTGTCTTAATTTATCTGTTGGTATTAATTTTCTTTTATTGGTAGATTGCAGATCTGTTCTTTATGTTATAATATCTGAAGTGGAATCACGTAATGTGAACAATTCATAAATTCAATAAATTTAAAGAAACCGAGAAACAGTATTCAGACGTTGAATTGTAACGATTGTCCAAGCCCGCCGAGGCCGACCGACAATGCGCGGTGCGCATGCGCACGCTCACTTAACCTACACGTTACATTTGTTACAACTATACTTTTAATTATTTAATAATCAGCGAAAGTGGAGCTGGTAAAAACTCTACTTGAGCAATTACAAATGCAACTTGAGCAGTGTTTTAGAACTTTGAGCAATTTGAAATATTGTATACATCAAAAGATATAGGAGTTTGAATATACAGATAAATGAATTTTTTTTCAAGGACTTTATTGATTTTTAATTAAATAATTAAAGGTGAGCAATTTGAAAGGGCTACGTAGTTAAATTGAGCTATTGAAAATCTATCGATTAGTATTTTTTTTATTGCAAATATCATGAATTTGCAGGCTGGGGTAGGGTAGGTCGCAGTTTTCGACTGATCGGGCTGAAATTTTAGGAGGACTCTCCTCTCATAAAACCTAAAAAACTTTTTTTTTTTATCCCGATCCTCTACGTAATTTTGAAATGCGAGCACAATTTGTTTGATTTTTACGCGAACTTTTACATACAAATTTTGGTGTTACACGATTATCTCTGAAAGACTTTAGTCGATCAGGCTAAAACATTGTGAGCAAACTCCCCTCACCAGTAGAACCTGATGGTTCTATTTTTAGCTTAATCCCGCACATGTACGCAGAATGCGGCCACCTCCAAAAATCGCTTAAATCGATTTTTTGGCTCTAACTCGAATTCTAAGCATTCTGCAAAAAAAAAGTTGAATAGATAAGTTGTAGATCTTTGAAAAATACAACTTTTTCCATTCACATAAAATCATGAAAATGCTTAGAACTCGAGTTAACAGCCCAAAATCGATTTTTTACAGCTAAAAAACCATATATTTGCTATAAAACTTTTCGGATTTACGATTTACATAAAAATGTTAAATATAAAAGTTGTAAACAATTTTAAAATACAACTTTTTACCGTGGCGAAGATATTTTTTAACACTTTTTGACATACAACATTCCTTGAAGCGGGTTTTTGATACATAAATTCAATAATGTTTTCGCTGCAACATTCCCCATCTGACCCGGCGCGAAAAATGTTTGAGATTCGATATCTCAGCCTGCTCTGAGAAGCCTAACATGTCCCTCTAAACTATGCTATTACAATCTATTTTCTAAATGAAACACTATTACGAAATCAAATCTTGATAAAATCTTGAATCTTCTGTTAACTGTCTTTAAAATCCTCTTGAAAATCCTCTTGAGTCCTTCCATGTTAATTGTTTTTTTCCACCTACAAGAAAAATAGAATTTAAGTAATAAAACTAGAAAACAATGGTTGTATAATTTAATTAACTGTTAAAGAAAAACCAGCCTCTAAAATATATGATTATAGATACGTAAAGTAGAAGTATAGTAGTGCCATAGTCTTGAATGAAGTTACGTTCCAACTCCAAGTTTTTATACACCTAGACATACAGAAAAATATTAGAAAATCAAACTCTTAAATAATTATTGAGAGATTCAGACCACTGATCTCTGCATAAAAATTTGAAACAAGGCAGCTTTTAAGTATGAATACCGTCAAACCACATGTCTCAGTCACATAATTCACATTTACAAACAGAAGATTATCATCATGAACACTGAAAAGGTATCCGCGAGCCATTAGACATCTGTTTACTGAACTTATCATAGGGGACAAAGCGTTTCAAGTTAAAACTTATTGAAGATACAATATAAATTCAACATACAGTTCAAGTTTATTCTAATATTTCCAAAATTACCTTGTCAGATAGTATAAATCCATATCCAGATTCGTATTAAAATAGTTGAAGTATCCAAGAATGCCAACCAATACTCCAAGACAGACTCAAGTCTGTTGCAAGATCGTCTCAAGGTGATCCAATCAGCTGGCAATGCCAAACATGACTGCCAGATAGTAGAAATAGAGCTCCAGGATCATTCGCAGGTGGTTGAGCCAGCTAGAAACGCCAACCAGCACTTGCAGAAAGTTCAAATGTAATTCTAAGGTTGTCTCCTGGTGATGACATCAGCCAGAGATGCCAAGCAACACGATCAGATACCATAAATCCAGCTCCAGAGTCGTATTGAGGCTGTTGAAGTACCTAGGAACGCCCACCAGAGAGAGAGAGAGAGAGAGAGAGAGAGAGAGAGAGAGAGAGAGAGAGAGAGAGAGAGAGAGAGAGAGAGAGAGAGAGAGAGACAGAGAGAGTACAACTCTAAAAAACAGATCCCAGAATTACACTGATTATACTGCACATAACACAATAGATATCTGTTATAAACATAATGAACACAGGAAATAGAACAAAGGAAAACCAGTCGTAGATCTTAAGCGATAGTGAATCTTCATCCAAGCAGCATCTTGCAAGAAGAATGTATCAGCACATCAATAGAATGAGCAGGAGCAGCATTCGCAGGAGTACTCCAATCTCAAAAACAAAGGATAACCTCCAAACAAAAACTCAAGTTTCTTGTTGGAGCTACACATCTTTCTATACTGTAGCATCCTTGATGAACTGACACTCGCACATTGCATCGTCAGTGCCATTGTGGGTGCATCACTTTTTAATACCTTTCGCACTGTCTTACAAAGCAACAACCGCGAGCGGATCACGGTGAGCAGATGTTGCTTGTAAACACGTATAGGCACCATAGCAGCACTTCTGTTCTGATTTTAAAACTACATATAACATTGCTGCATCGCGTCGTCGTTTCCGTTTTTTCACTACGCACTCACTTATATCGCCGAAAAGTTAAACAGAGCAAAACATTGCGGTTAGCGGAGGCCGGGAGGCAGCTTCGAAACGCTAAAACACACACGGCAGACAGCTGCATGAGCATGTCGCCAACCGGTCGCCAGATCGATGCGCACTATGTATGCGCATTGGTCGAGCTCGCTGCCTCGCTTCGACAGAGCCAACGAACAGCTGTTCGGCTTTGCTTAGCTGATAATAAAACTAATACTTTTTCTGTTCAAATTATGTAATAAACTATCTTTGCACAAAATTCACGACTTCAGGAACGGGATGGAATTTGGTTAGTTAAGCGTGACGTCACAGCTTACATATAAATCAATGTATTTTTCGCCAATAGGATAGTTCCGAATTTGGCCACCTTATGAAATTTCGGGTGTATAATTTGAATTCAAGTACTATAAAAAGATAATTTTTTCTAATCTTACGGAATAAAAAAGGGTTTTTAATTATTTCGTTGCAATAAGAGAATACATGTTAAAATTTATATGAATGTCTATTCGAAAATCAACAATATTGAAAATCATAAGTCAAAAACTAAAATATTTGTAAAAACTTTGAAGCTATGTATGGCCAACACATTTTTTAATTGTATACGAAAAAAAAAAAAATAATCAATGTTTTTTCATTGATTTTTTTTCTAATAATTAGATTAAGTAGTAAGGTTAGACAGCGAGCGCGAAGCGCGAGCGTCGGCGGTCGTGCCTTATGCGCAAAACGCGAAGCGCGAGCGTTTTGCGTGCATGTGTGTGTGGCAAGCCACATAGCGGACGATGGCCACGTTGTGGCGCGCTAGTTTAGTTTTTGCGAGAGGAGACTTCTCCTAAAATTTCAGCCTGATCGGTCGAAAATTGCGTGAGATATTCATCTCACACATTTTTCGCGCACAAAACTATAAGGCACTTCCGTGTCGCGGTCGTGCCTAAAAATAGTCAAGAAAACTGGATAACAACGACATTACATTAAACGGGATCGGTAAGAGTGTAGCTTAAATGAGAATTAAATACTGTAGTTGTTCAGATAATGATGCGTCTTTTAGTTTGTCAATTTTCGGACCAAGACCGGATAATGACGACTTTTCACGTTATGACCTTATTACAACAAACTGTCCAGTATTCTAGATGATTAATACTTTAACTTCTATCTACGTAAAATTGAAATAAAATGACCAAATAATGGCGACTTTTGTCTTTTTAACGGATATCGCAATAACTAACCGGATAACAACGAAATTATGAGACATACAAGCACCGACCATCGTGATTCATATTCAGACGCCGGCGTAGTCTTAGCGGCCATTATAAACTGCATAATAACGACACATAAGGCTATGAGAATAACAATAATAGTTGAAGAAACTAGATAACAAAGATAAAAAGTAAAATGTGATCGGTGAGAGTTTAGTTTAAATGAGAATTAAATACTGTAGTTGTTCAATTACAACGTCTTTTACTTTGTCAAAATTCGGACTAAGACTGGATAATGACGACATTTTACGTGTCGACTTTATTACGACAAACTGTCCAGTATTCTAGAAGATTAATACTTCAACTTCTATCTATGTAAAATTCAAATAAAATGATCGGATAATGGCGACTCTTGTGTTTTTATCGGATGTCGCAATAACTAACCTGATAACAACGACAGTATGAGACTTACAGGCACCGACAATCCTGATGCTTATTGAAGGAGGCAGGCGTAGTATTACTGGTTATTATCAACCGGATAATAACGACAAATAAGGCTTTAAAAATATTAAATATAGTTAAGTAACTGAATAACATCGACATTGCATGAACTGTGATCAATAATATTATAACTTTTATTTAAATCGTATACTTGAGTAGTTTGAAAATAAAAACGTCTTTTATTTTATGTAATTTGGGACCAAGACCGGATAATGACGACATTTGACATGTCAACGTTTTTGCAACAAACTGACCTGTATTCTATGGGTCAAATATTCTTGTTTCTATCTACGTATGGTAACAAAATAATGAGTTGTGTAAAAAATTTAGCATAATGTTTATTGAATATTAAATATAATTAACCCTTAACGTTTTATGAAAAAGTAATGTTGTACATCGACATCATGCGTGTGACTGGAATCTAAAATAGCAATTTTGTAAAGAAAGGCTTACGAGATAATTTCGGATTTTCTTTTATTAAACAAAATTCAAAAATTTAGTACATTTCTATTTAAGAACATTTTTAACATAGTCATTATCAATACAAAGTATTATGGATTTTTTCAAATAAAAATATATTAGTTAAATAAAAAAATAAAAAAAATAAAAAAATATTAGTTAATTATAACGAAATCTGTTTTGATTTTGATAAAAGTAAACTCAAGTTTTTAAATCTCTTTTAGAACTTTATCGTCGAACTTTCTAGAACCTTACATATAAATTATAACAAAAAAAAAACTATAATAATGACGTATATATATTTTATAATTGTATTTGTACTATGATCACAGAAAATAGTACGGCCGTACATTTCTTAGCTAGTACCCGAAGACTTATTAAATTTGGTTTAAGTTTTGAACAATACTTTCAAAACTTAAACCAGACAATCTTATACATTTAAAACATAGCAATATAAATTCTATAGAAATGCATAAAGCATCCACTTTTTTTTTAAATATTGGAATGTGGAGGTAATCTTTGTTTCTCCTCTTGATTTCAAGAGGCTGAATTGTTCCATTGCCGAACGAATCTTTTGACGGGTGGGATACTGTTTTTTGTTTAACTCTTCAGCAAATGCAATCTCAAAATCTGCTATTTCTTGCGAGTTCCAAGCTGATTTTCTTTTGGTTTAAGTCACTGAAACAAATATAATTAACAATAAATATGGAGATAAATAATAATTTTCTAAACTCTACAAATTCAATAATAAGATACTGAGTAATATGATAAACCATGATGGGTCAGTTGTAATAAAAAGCAATTCAAAATAAAAAATAAAATGCAAAAGAAATATGCCTTTAAGTCTTGTATCTTCTATAAAAAAAAACTTTTTACGTTTATATTTAGAATAGAAATTAGAGAAATCTGCAAAATAATCAAGTAATATTTATTTTGTAGGTTCAAGCATGCTAATACATTGTTTCAAAAAATTAAATACTATACCCCAATCA
This sequence comes from Pteromalus puparum, assembly GCA_012977825.3. Taxonomy (NCBI): domain Eukaryota; kingdom Metazoa; phylum Arthropoda; class Insecta; order Hymenoptera; family Pteromalidae; genus Pteromalus; species Pteromalus puparum. Next base: position 22,209,141 of record CM053170.1, read on the forward strand.
GCTCATTAAATTATAAGCAAGATGAATAAAAGCACAATAAAAACAGTTGCAAAAGTTCCAGCAAAACAGGAGCTCTCTAGCTCAAAAGGTGCCCCCACAGGCAATGACATAGAAAACCGGGCGGCTGTCTCTGAGACGGCAAATACCGGTGTGAGCTCCCAGGAGGACCCACCGGCTGCGAGGTCCGCCACAGCGGCAAATACCGGTGCGTCTATGGGAGGCAAGAAGGCCAAAAGGAATAAGCATGCTGACAGAAAATCTTTTTTGGTGGCGCTGCAGAGGAAGAAGCGTCGGGCGGGGACACTCGGAGTGGAGAACATGACAGACTAAAGACAGCACTTTGAAGGCTCCACCCCAAGGAAGGTGAAAAAAGGCAAACTGGATGCGCCAATGAGTTACAGCCGAGCAGTGGCCACTGACTTAAAGGTGTCCATTGCCGCGGTCAACTACCCTGAAAAGCGCTTCAGTGAAGGCCTAAGTGAGAGTCGTAGAGGTCCTTAAAAGGGAGATTGTTGAAGCCCTAGACGAAGCATATTGTCCAAGTTTCTTGGATAATTCGTTCCAGAGGGGCGCAAGGATCTTCTACTGCCAGGACCAAAGAGACAAGGCGTGGCTAATAAACAGCGCTACTAGGTGGTCATGTGCACCCAACTCAAGGCTATTGGAATGGAGGACCTTTAGAATCTCGTAGAGAGATTATCTACGCCCCCTGAATACATACTCCGGAGACGGCGATTCGGGTGCTACTCGAAAGGACTAAAGTCAAGGCGCTACGGGCCCTTGATTTAAGACCTTTCTGCGGTGGCGGAAGAGCCCACATCGTCCTTATTAAGGAAAAGGCAGAAGAGTTAGAGCCAGCAGAACAGGAAGATATGGTCGTTAACCCTGACCTCAAGGCAGTAACGGCAGTGGTGGTAAAGATGACAGGTGATCGCGATCATGGCTAATTGGGGACAAGGCATGAATGTAAACGATATTAACGATACTGTTTCTACACCGGCTTCCACAATAAAGTTCACACAAATTAATTTGCTCCTCAGTAAAAGCGCTTCGGCTGTCCTGGTCAGGCGAATGGCTGAGGTGCGCACAAACATATGCCAAATCGAAAAACCTTGGATCAATAAAGGCAACATTGCAGATCTTGAGAGCATAAGGCACACTGATCAGTAACAGCTCTGACTCGACCAGGATGTGCCTTATCACCAAGGCGAATGAGGTTGAGGTGGTGCTAAAACACTGTTCGCGAGACCTAAGTACGGTCAAGTTGACCTACAAAGGCATCGGAGATAAGCGATCGGTTATCACGGTAGCCGCAGCGTACTTCCTCTATGAAAAAGCAAGCCCAACGAAGAAAACGGTGGAACCGATAAGAGAATGTGAAGCCGGAGGCAATAAGCTTATAATGGGATGAGACGCTAATGCCCATCACATTTTTTGGGACAGCTCAGACTGCAACATCAGAGGAGAAAGACTATTGGAGTTATTAGCCTTGACAATCACGGACTTTCTTAATACATACAACAGACCCAAGTTCCGGACTGCGATCCAGAAGGAAAGAAGCCATCGACATCATCCTTGCTTCCAGAGACGTCTGTTAGAAAGTAACGGATTAGATGGTGCCGGGTGAGGTCTCCACGTCGAACCACCAACTTATTGGTTTTTGACTTGGAGGACGTAGTAAGATGAGCCAATTTATAAGGAATCCGATGAAAATTAATTAGACGAGCTATATAGAGAAATTTAAGACAAAAGTAAGTAGCTTTCCCGTCACTTACGGGACGGCGGAAGATATTGATCATTGTTGTAGGATCCTAAGAGACATAATCATCAGTTCTTACGAGAACAATTATTAACTCAGACTAAAAAAGGCAACGAAAGGTGCTCCCTGGTGGAACAAGTCACTGGAAAAACTAAGGAAAAAGGTAAGAAGACTGCTAATAAACCGCGAATTATGACGAAAAAAAAAAATTTAGTCTATGTTACCGTTATCAGTAACGTTAATTACCTTAGCTCGATTCTCAAATAACAATGACACAAATGCACCAAAAATTAAGGATCGCACACCTTGGACACTTTCTCGAATCGTACTTAATCTATCTAGACATCAAAAACCACAAAATGTACTCGGTCACTCCAGACACCTAGAGTGAAAAAAAGTAGAGTGATAAATATATCGTCCAGTATATGTGTATGGTATTTGGGTGTATGTGTGTGTGTGTGTGTGCGCGCGCGCACGCGCCTATATACACATATACTGAACAATATATACATAATTAGGCGCGAAAGTACTTACCCCACTTCGTGCCTAGGGAAAAACACTTTCACTTCAGATATATGTATGTATGTACACACACACATCCGTACGGACATTAACTAAAAACATCATTTTTCGACTAAAAATTCATCAAAACACGCTTCCCACATGTTTTTACACAAACTCCAAAAATTACTATTACAAGGCTTCCTTAGGAAGGAAGCAAAAATAACTAAATCACTTACAAATGCAAACATAATCTGCACGTGTCGATTCTCTTTAAAACTATATATATATATATATATATATATATATATATATATGGGGTATTCTTTGCCAAATCGATCACCCCCCCTGCCCAAAAATGAGAGGCCGGAAAAAATTCCTACCCGGGCTTAAAATTTAGCTTAATACATCTAGTTTCCATTTTTGAGTGGCATATATGAAGAATTCAAAATGTTGGGCCGGTACAGCTCCAACAGTACACCGATGTCACTACGGAATAGCAGTTACATGACCTTAAAACTTGCAGGGGAAGAGAAAAAATTAGTAACAGAGCTTATTCGCGTGTATTTTTGACCGTTAAACACGAATCCACCGTTATTTTTTGCCTACGAGGCCACCTTTCGTCCATAACCTCAAAAAATAGTCAAAAAATGCCCTATTACGTGGTTGAAACTCGAAAAAATGGTCAAAAAAATTGGGAAGAGGCTTATTCGCGTGTATTTTTGACCGCTAAATACGAATCCACCGTTATTTTTTGCCTACGTGGCCACCTTTCGTCCATAACCTCAAGAAACAGTGTAAAAAATCGCCAAAATCGTACTTGTGTTACAAACAACAGTCGCAGCATTTTTTGTGACGGCAAAGTATTTCCTTTTAGGGCTTGATTCTTTGTTTTTTGTTACGCGGATAACTAATCTTGCATCAGAATTTTGAAATTTAAAATGGAGGATCCAACATTGCGGCTAAGGTCCCCCGAAATTCCTATTATATGTTTAAAGAAGGGTACAATCGACTTCAAAGTACGGTTATGAGCGTTTATGGCATCATTTATTACGAATTATATACTTAAGTTTTCAAAAACAATATAGTTTATCCAATATAGGGGTTCAGCAACTGCATAATCTCTCTCGCGACGTGAAAAAAGGGTATTACTGTCTTTGTAATACGGTTATAGGGGTATTTGAAATGGCTGATCACTGATTGATCATTAGAATTCATGTTTTGCTATAACCGCTTTTGTGGTCTAAATGTATTATCCTGCAGCTGACTATAAAAATAGTGATTAAATTATCAATCATGATATGATCTTCTGGGAAAATAATAATTTGAAAAAGAGCTCTCTGTGTTAAGCAGGGTTGAGACTGCCATGAAATGATAAGTCACGTCATGCCCACATTTCTCTTTTTTTTTGTTTATTTTTTTCTTTTATATTTTTTTTCATAATTTTGTAACGGTTCGACTTTCCCCGCGTGTTGAGTAGTCGGCCGGACGCCAGGATTAGGTTAGGGGAAAGGTTAATTGAAGAGACTTGTTTATGCAAATAATAACAATAAAGATATATTCTAATGTTTAAGTTAACAAGTTGATAAATCAATTATGAGTCTCCATCTGTAACAGAAATCGATATCGCGGTGATTTAGAATATTTCGCCTTCACAAACAATTTAACTTAATCTATAGCGGTTTACGGTACATTAACGCGTCGTTACCGGAGTTACGTTGTTTCGGTGCGACTACCGGTTTTACGGATACGGTATCGGAGGACGGTGAAACGGGTTCGGGTTAAACAACGGATTTTCGGAGGTTTAGGTCTCCCTCGAGTCCATGAAGTCGTGTGCGCACGGCTACACGGATCGAGGTCGCTCGTCTCGTTCTTCTCCTGATCCTGTGTGCTCACAGTGACCAGGTGAATCTCAAGAGGTCGGCGGTATTGAACGGACAGGAGTTGACCGGTGCTTCACCAGGACGTGTGCTCACGACCTGGGGAATCGTCGGCGGGCTTTAGTTATTCTCTCAGCCCCGTGTGCGCACGGTGGCTGGGAAGACAACCAGTCCCTTGGGACGGATGTTCGGGGGCAGGTGGCGACGTCGAGTATCCACTACGTGTGCTCACGTAGGGGAGCCTCGGCGCTGTTCGGTTACTCCTAGTTGTCTCGTGTGCGCACGACGGCAACTCGGAGTTTCGGGTTCGTCGACAGCGTCGTCACGTGTGCTCACGAGCCGACGTTGCTGGCGTCGATCCTCTCTAGCTGTTCCTCTCGGTAACGTGTGCGCACGATGCCGACAGGAGTTCAACTCGAGTAGAACTGCCCGCTATGCCGCGCGGGCCGCTTTATATAGGCGTGTTCGCGGCGCGCCGCTCGCGCCGCCTGGCGCGTCTCCGCTGAGTTGCTAGTAGAGTCTCGCGCTCATGCGGACTGGCCTTTCGGTTGGTGCGCGCGCGCGCTCACTTCGCTTCGTGCGGACTCGCCTTTGTTCGCTGCGCGCGCGCGCTCGCTGGCGTCAGCTGACTTACTCGGCGCTGCGTTTGTTTACATCATGTGCGAGACTTACGTCTCGTCACAATTTTAAACGTTTTTTTTTTAAATTTTTTTACAGTTTTATTGTAGTTGATCTCAGAAATTTATTCGGCACCTTACACAGTGAATTCTACACCTCTCGCAGCATTTGAATATCTTTTGATTATCAAAGTCTTTGGTTGTTTGATAGTAAAATATTATTAAACTAAGTAACTACTATTAAGTATAAACTATTATTATAGTCTCAAATCCTTCCTATATTTATAAATAGTTATTAATAATTATGAACTTTTTAAAAAAATTATTAAATATTATAATATATTCTTATATTCTTATTAATAATTATTTGCTAAATTTTATTTCCGCCTGGTAACTATGAGAAAGGTAAATATATTAGTAACTAACTAACTAACTATATACTACTACTTTCTCAGTGTGCCATTGTGTATGTACAGTAGCCACATGACTTATAATTATCTGATCAATCTTGAAAAATATAATAAAATATAATAAAAAAAATATAATAAATATGATAAATCTTGAGTCTGAACTGCGTAATAATGAAATTTCGGACTGTTTCTTGAAGTTATGGAAAAAGATGGCTCCATAGGCAAAAACTAACAGTAAATTCGTATTTAACGGTCAAAAATACACGCGAATAAGCCTCTTCCCAATTTTTTTGACCATTTTTTCGAGTTTCAACCACGTAATAGGGCATTTTTTGACTATTTTTTGAGGTTATGGACGAAAGGTGGCCTCGTAGGCAAAAAATAACGGTGGATTCGTGTTTAACGGTCAAAAATACACGCGAATAAGCTTTGTTACTAATTTTTTTCTCTACCCCTGCAAGTTTTAAGGTCATGTAACTGCTATTCCGTAGTGACATCGGTGTACTGTTGGAGCTGTACCGGCCCAACATTTTGAATTCTTCATATATGCCACTCAAAAATGGAAACTAGATGTATTAAGCTAAATTTTAAGCCCGGGTAGGAATTTTTTCCGGCCTCTCATTTTTGGGCAGGGGGGGTGATCGATTTGGCAAAGAATACCCCATATATATATATATATATATATAT
>CM053170.1:22215841-22247980 GCA_012977825.3 Pteromalus puparum
GTTTTAAGAGAAATCGACACGGCAGATTATGTTTGCATTTGTAATGATTTAGTTATTTTTCTTCCATCCGAGAAGCCTTGTATCAGCTAATTGGATTGTGTAAAACATGTGGAAGGCGTTTTGTATGAATTTTTAGTCGAAAATGAGTTTTAGTTTAATGCCTTACGGATGGTCCTGTGTGCGTGTGTGTGTGTGTCTGTGCGTATGTCAACGCTGTTCTCAGCTTCTACTTGGGGGATTTACCCACCTAGTTCTCATTTCTTTGTTTTGCAAGAAGTAGATGACGAACCGTTTTACCTTTATATACGGTTTTTTTTTTTTTAGGATTTTTTAGTTTTGAGATTTCCAGTTTTTGCCCAAAAAGTTATCGGAAAAGTTATAAAAGTAAATGGCTTATATGTACCTGAAAGAGAATAAACTTGCCTTAGTTTTACTGTGAAAAATTATATTATCGTTCGTCGTTCGATTATTATATACGCAACAAAGCCATTTTTTAAATCGTTATAATCAAAATCTAATGATCCGGTCGACAACATATTAAAATGATTATTTAAAGGTATAGAACTATATACCACTTAATTTTAAGTCATTTCATGGCAGATCCTGAAAAAAATCAAAACTGAAAAAAATCGTTTTCTACGTGACGCGATAACTGGAGTAAAAGGCAAAATCATTTAAATTTTGGTTTCAGTTAGCATTAATACACTTTATCTCTTCTTTGGGTTGTTCATGAGACCAGTAGTTTTAAAGATATTAAGCTTCAAAATTTGTTTTCTACCCTGTATACCTAATATAACGAAACTGTAGGTTCGATCTCAGTTTCCATAATGGATTTTAATCTATACTTAGACTCGTTTTTCTACTTTGTTTTATTAATTTGTTAAAAATAAGATTTTCAGTTATGCATGCGTATATTCATGGCGATTTTTCGATCACTGGTGATTTAGATACGTTCCGCAAACTATATCCTTATCATTATATCTCGAAACAAATTTGAAGCTTTTCGTTAAAACACCTGATTATCGAATGTTACCTGTGACTACTTAATTATAGTAGTCTACGGCAATTAAAATTTGAAATTTTTCAAAATAGCATCGCATGTTGCAACCGTTGCATGCAATCAGATGGAGATTTAACTCGTTTTTTTAAAGCTTTTGGCGATAGTTTAGAGAATTTGGTGGTTCTAATAATAAAAGTTGGAGATCTAGAAACGTTCTATATACTTTTTAACCTTCGTCAACTGTTTTTCTCTTTCAAAAGTTATGTATATCTATATCGATGATGTATATAGATATACAGTGTGCTGCCTGCAACACCCCGATTATGCCAAGAAGGCGGCGCTGTCGGCGGTCCTTACCTAGCGTATAGCACCTTAATCCCTTTCTTTGGGCTGTTTATGAAACCAAATGGTTTCAAAGATATTAAGCTTCAAAATTTCGTTTTCTCACCCTGTATATTGTATACTCTATATAACTGAAAACTGCATCGCTTAGATCTTAGCTTCTATTTGATGGATTTTAATCTATACCTTGGCTAGTTTTTTCTGTTTTTTGTTTTATTAAATCGTTAAAAACAATATTTTCAGTTACGCATTGATTATGTAATATAATTATTTCGAAATAATTTTATCCATCAAACGAAAAAGCATAAAAACTTTATAGAATTATATATGAAGTAAAAACAATTTAGATATTAAAGCGATATATAAGGTTGAAGGAAGCTACGTGCCAAAGAATTGGCAGCGGTTTTAATTTGGTGTGCACTGCGGACTAGGCTATTTATAAGGTATTGGGCTGATGACGAGGTCCAGGTGGTGCGCTCTGTATTTTTTAGTATCTAGGTGTAAAGACTAGTCACTAATTATCTCTAGGTATCTAGTGCCTAGGTCTAGGCGCTGCATTTCGTAATTCTTGATATCTACCTGTAAATACTGTTCGAAGACGGTCTCTTGGTGTCTAGGGAATCCGATTACGAGATCTAGGTAGTGTATTCCGTAGTTTTTAATGTCTAGATTATTACAGATAACTCACATAATCTGTAAGTTCTATTCGAGGAGGGTGTCCAGAAGGTGCGATTTGTGTGACCGTTATTTGAGAACCACGCTGAGGTGTTTAACGCTACTAATAATACAATAACCTGGACTAGATATTATGTTTTACAATTTTTTGCTTCCTTCCTAAGGAAGCCTTGTAATAGTAAATTTTTGAGTTTGTGTTTAAACATGTAGGAAGTGTGTTTTGATACATTTTTAGTCGAAAAATTGTGTTTTTAGAAAATGTCCGTACGGATGTATGTGTGTGAGTGTGTGTGTGTTCGTTCGCAGATATCTGTATCTCAGGTTCTACTCAGTGGATTTTAATCCACCAACTCTCATTTTCTTCGTGTTTACTATAACACGATGAGAAAACAGTCTGTTTTACATTTTGTAGGCGCGTTTTTTGTTATAGCGATATTTTTGTTTTGAGAATCCAGTTTTTTCCAATAAAGTTATTGAAAAAGTTTATAAAAGTAAATTGCTTAATATGCACATGAAAGAGAATTAAATTACCTATATTTTTACCGCGGAGAATTCATATTATCGTTCGTCGTTCATTTATTATAATAAAGTGCAATTTTTTGAAACCGCCATAACTCGAAAAGTAAATCTCGAATCTTTTCAAAAAAATTATATGATTATTGCAGGTAATTATAACTATATATCACTATAATTTTAAGTCATTTTATGGAGCAGATCCGTAGAAAAACATCAAAAACTGAAAAAAGCCTTTTTTCTATGGGTCGTGATAACTGGACTAAAAAGGCAATAATCAAGTTCCAATTGCGCGTGGGGTATTCGGGTTTAGAAGCTGTGGTTTGAAGATTTGTCTCTCGCGGTCGCTTGCCTTCCTTCGATGTGCCGACGTATTTTATCATCAAACTCGCTGCGCGTGGGGTATTTGGGTTAAGAAGCTTTGGTTTTGGATTCATTTCTCGCGGTCGGTCGCCTTCCTTCGATGTGCCGACATATTTTATCATCAAACTCGCTCCGCGTGGGGTATTTGGGTTAAGAAGCTCTGCTTTTGGATTTATATCTCGCGGTCGGTCGCCTTCGTCGGTCGCCCGCTGTTTCTCGCAGTTGCTCGCGTTCCTCTGATGAATTAACATATTTTATCATCAAAGACGCTGCGTGTGGGGTAATAGGTTATTAGAAAACTCGTCGGATTAACAGTTTTACTGTTATGATATTTTAAAGTTATGTTCTGTCTGTATATGAAGGTTTTGAGGGAATATGTCATTAGCTTTTATTTTTCTTGGCTGTGTGTAATGAGTTTTATGTTATGTATTGGCCTTTTATGTAAGGATTTCGAAGGCATGGGGTATTTTTTCTTACAACTGCATAAAAGGATTTTAAGTTTACGGGGTATTGAGATTAATTTTTTTGCTGTGTCTAATGGTTTTAAAATTATGAGCTATCGAAATATTTTCTTTATTCTTAGACATAAAGATTTTTTGTAACACAAGCACGATTTTCGCGTTTTTCTGACCTATTAAGCGGGACTAAAGTAACTTTTTTCAGACCGGCAGGCAAAAAAAATTGAAAAACGCCCGCTAACATTTTTCGGGAAATTTTCTATATGTATACATATATACACACACACACACATATATATATATATATATATATATTTATATAAATTTAAAAATTAGTCTACTAAGAGTGTGGTCGCCGATTCTGAAAAACGTTGCATCAGTCACACTCAATATCTAAAAAAAAAAACGCAAAAATCTGTACTTGCGTTACAAAAAATATGGTGCGCACCAAGGGCTAAGTGGGCTTTTTGGCCTCGTGTGGTTGCAGTACTCGGCCTAAAAAAGCCCACTTAACGCCCTTGGCACACAATATACTATTGGGAGGACGTGAGGCATTAGGATTTTTTTGCTGCGCGTAACAGTTTTTAAGGCATATGAGGAATTAGTATATATTTTGCTGTCTGCTTATGGGGACTTCAAAATTGTGGGGTTTTCATATTAATTTTGTTTGTTCACGTGTTATCAGTGGTTTAGAAGTTAGGATCTCTCAAAAATTATTTCTCTTGCTTGTATGCAAAGATTTTGGGAGCGTGCTTAAGTTTTCTTTTGGTTATGTACAAGGTTTTTGAGGTTCTTGCGTATCGAGCTTGTATATAAAGGTATTAAAGGCATATTATAATTTTTTTGCCGTCTGCTTATAAGGACTTTGAAGTTGTGGGGTGATACGACTTTGTTTCTGTCTGTCTACAAAGCTTTGGAGGTTATGACATATGCAAATTTATGTTTCCTGTATGTATAGAAAATTTGGGGCATTGATTAGGAAGTATCTAGTTTTTTCCTGCTTGTAAATAAAAAAGATTTCAAGGTCAACCGTCTTGAAATAGTCTATAAGCTTTTGTAAACAAATTTCAGCCGGTGATAAAATTAAAAACCGCTGCCAAGTCATTGGCACTTAGCTTCCTCCTATTCTGCTAGTGGAAGATAATTACATGGGACAATCAACTCATTCTTTGATTTAAATATTCGCTACTATTCGATACTAAAAGGATAGGTTAGGAAGACACTTGTAGGGGAGGGGTATCAGGGGAGTGGGGGTTAAGGTGGATATCAAAAGGATAGAGCTCCGTGAACTCCTAAAATAACTTACATATATCGTAATAAAAAAAATACCAGTAATTGCGGAATCGTTAATAACGTTGAGAACTGCAAGTTACAAAATTGCGGGTGGCTTTATTTTTTTGTGAAAAATAACTTTTTCACAAAAAAATTATTTTTCACGATTTCTACATACCCACAGCCGCCTTTCAGACCCTTGACGTTGTTTTCTATACTCCCATAATCGCCTTTTAAAATTTTAAAGCTCATTTCAGCACTCCCACAGTCGCATTTTAGACCATCGTAATCGTTTTCTGTATTCCCACAGTCGCCTTTTTGACCTTTGCAATAGATTTCTACATACCCACAGCCGCCTTTCAGACCCTTGACGTTGTTTTCTATATTCCCATAATCGCCTATTAAAATTTAAAAGCTCATTTCAGTACTCCCACAGTCGCCTTTTAGACCCTCGTAATAGTTTTCTGTATTCCATAGCTCCTGGGAGAGAGGTCTCACCGGAGATCCGCTCGGGACTGAAGCCCCGAGCTCTCTTAAGACGAGAGAGCGCGGGCGTCGGAGAAGCGGGAAAATATTTCAACCTTGTGGGTAGCAGTATTTTAGGTACACTATTGTTGAATATATTGTATAAATCATATCATAATAAAAAGCAAAAATNGAAACAATATATTAAGTTGAAATCATTCTAGCTGATATGAATTTTATTTTCACCATAGACATACCTGTAAATTTTGACGCCGAAGCCATAGGGTTTAAGATCCAATGCAGAACCAAGACAGTTAAGTAAAAACTGTCATCGCAGCCTGTTTTGGAATAATTTAACAAGTCTCTTTCCAAAAGAACAGACATTAAACTTCAATATCTTGAATTTAGTATGATCATGACAGATTTAGACATGAACAGTAACTAACTCGCATATTGATGAGATTGAAACGTCTATGAAAATCACTTAGCAGACCTCATCATTGGTAATTTTCAACACATAGACACCACTTTTTATATAGTAATTGCACAACACAAAGTCAGTCAGTACAGCATGTTGGTACACTTTTATATGAGTGTGTACATACATGTGTAGGGTTAGGTTGCCACTTTTAAAACGTTTAATTAATTTATCAATAATTTCATCAGGTTAGGAATTTCCTATGCGAAACGTTTTAAATGTGTATTATGCTAAATTTCTGGCCAGATCTGCCCAGTTTTATTCGCGAAAAATACGCGACGGAAACTGCCCATCGCTTGACGAATAGGCCAGCCGGACCCGTGAACATTCTACCAAGGATTTTATATTTAAATTAAATTTCTGTAAAATTGTATTTGCTTGATTTAATATGTAAATCTCCACGTTAATTACCTCTCTATTTTTAGTGCGAACAAGTGTACGTTTATTATGACTGTGTCTCTGTGTCTGGAATCGTTGATGACAAGGTTCAGATATAAGAACCTTCATTGCTTTTAATGCTATCAACAAATTTTTACACATATGATTAAAAAGAAGCGTAATTCTTGGACCTTGTCATCATCTATCATCTACATCATCTATGATCAATATATACTTGATTTTGATGGATGTACACACTGAAAAATAGAGAGAGCTGATTGGACGTTAAAACTTATATTTGATTCAAATGGTATGTGCAATTTCATGTATGTATTTTGATAAAATGCCATAATATTATTTGTGACCTACCGATGTTGTTGAAATCTCCTCTGACTATAAGTTCGTAACACTTTTTCACAATTTTTGCACATTGCTGCTTCAATTTTGTGGTCATCATTCGTTAATTTGATGAAACCTGTCCAATTAATTCTTGTATGCCTTAACATCTTGCAAATTTTATGCCGATAATAATAATTCAGCAAATCTGTATAATAATATTATAATATCAAAATCCTTATTCTTACATTAAATTAATTTTGCTAGTGTAACATGCAGTACAATTGATCAATTAAAAATAACTAAAAAATGCATGCATTTAATTAGTTGCACAAATAGAAATAAACATTCGATAGTATTTAAACTGTTATGATTTACATTTTCTTACAGTTACTGCAAATCATTACATATAATCATTAATAAAAAAATGTAATTATTTATGTTAAAAACTGAGGAATATACTGAATTATGTTATTTATTATCATATTATTTGCGTAATATATTGTTTATTTTGAAGCAAAATCACTCTGGCGTCCAGAGATTAGAAAGTATTTAGCTCTCAATTTATTAATAAGACTCGTAAAATCTATGTATAAATGAAGGAAATAAACAAAAACATAATTACCTGTATTATATTTACATTCCAAAGGCTCGTGTATAATAAATAAATGATCTATGATGCACATCTACAATGACAGCTCGCGACGCCCCTAGCCACTCTACAACGGCTGCATTCTGTGGTGGCCGTCTGATGGTGATCAGCGCCTCACGACTATTCAGACGCAAAAACGGATTATATTTCGTAAACTCCCGATGAATCACGATGTGTTGTCTCGACGGCTGTTCAACGCCAGCGCCCTCCTGCAACCATAATGCTAATTTATATTTATTTATTATTTTGTACACTTTATTCATGTGGTGATGTACATGTGAGAAAACTCTTACATTTATCATTATCATCATCAGCACCATCAGATACATTGTCTGTGCTACTGTGTCCCGATGTTTCGTCAGCTGCTGATTCGGTGGCTGAGGATGAACAGACTGACGATGTGGAGCAGATGGAAGCAGTAGAGTTAGACGATGAGGACGACGCATCAGACTTCTGCATCATCATCATCATCAGCATTATAATCCTTGTTAATTCCGTCGTCATCGTTTTTTTTCAAGTGTCGTTATCGCGTGCACCTCAGATGGTGCTGGTACGATCTGCGATGTATCGATATCCATAGCTGTGGTAGCAGCATTTGCGACGATTGATTCTGTCAGTGTCTTAGCAGCAGCAGCAGCAGCAGCAGTAGCAGCAGTAGTAGTAGCAGCGGCGTCATTGAAACTACCTGTATCTGCTGAGGCTACGCCGACTAACGTCTAATCAGCTTCCATCTTGACAATTACGGCAGTAACACCGGTCGTATCTGCTGCTACTGCTGTAAGGTCCAATGACATCTCGTTCTGCTCCCAATCAGCGCATCTCCTTCAGTGTCGGCCATCATTTTATCAATATCTAAACATACAGATTTTCAAGATCAAAAATGTGCTCACAGCGAGCTCTTACATATGCTTTAAGAGAGAAAATATTACCAAGAATCAGCTGATATTGCTGCATAATAGCCTGAACTTGCCAGGCATTCTGCATTCCACGACTCACGATAGACTTGCTGAGAGCACGAATAATATCCACCTCGCTCTCCAACAAACAACGATTAGTTAAGTACATAATAGAACGTAGACTGCAGAAGCCCAAAATATATTTTAACCGCTTCAATAAACAGCTGACCGAGCAGTGTTTTAAAGAACGTTGCCATGTTTCATTACAAAAAATGCGTGCTATCGACTCAGGTACAAGAACCGCGCTCAAGACAGTAAGCACGATTCTCAACAGTTGAAGCTTGTCCATAGTAGATTGTATATGTATAAGATGTATGTGGACAGATTCTACCCCGACACCTACGTTTCTCTGCATCGGGCAGGGGAGTGAAAGCTCAACTTTGTGACCTACGTCTCTCTGCATCAGTCCAAGGAGCGTTTCCTTTTTACGACTCAGTGGTTTTCATATAGCATATTTTACTCGGACGTTTCGCCTTATCTTTCCCTTCTCTTTTCTTCGTCATTTCTTACTTTCTCGAGGATGGTCCTTACGTAGTTGTTCACTGCGTACCAACCATCCTCCGACGTCAGCATAGCTGTCATCATTGACTTAGGTTTTACTCTGGTCTGGAGGCAGCACTCGAGTACTCCTCGTTCCCTTCCGTATCGTGAACAGTCACAAAAGACATGCTCTGCATCTTCGCTAGTTTCCAAGCAGACTGCGCAGTTCGGACTGTCGTCAAGTTTAAACCGGTGTAGGTACGCCCGGAATCATCCATGCCCGGTCAAAAACTGCGTGAGGTAGTAGTTAACCTCTCCATGCCTTCTTCCAATCCAGTCTTCTATCCTTGGTATAAGGCGATGAGTCCATCGCCCCTTGTCACTAGCTTCCCATCTTGTTTGCCATTCAGCCATTGTCTTCTTTCTTGAAGTATCCCAGATTTCATTCTGGCTTTTGTCATTCGTTCTTCTCCTAGCTTTGAATATGCCCTTCCTTTCTAGTGCTAATAGGTCAATGGGCGGCATGCCTGCTATAATGCAGACCGCCTCGTCCGATACCGTGCGGTAAGCGGACGCCACTCTTAGTGCACTTTGCCTGTAAACGGTAGTTAACTTTCGTGCATACGATTTCACCCGCATCGCCTCTGCCCAAATTGGGGCTCCATATAGCAGGATCGACGTGGTCACACTGGCTAGGAGTAACCTTCGCTTCTGAGTTGGCCCTCCTACATTTGGCATCAATCGTGATAGGGCAGCGCCAACTTTTGCTGCTTTATCACTGACTATTTCCAGATGTTGTTTAAAACTTAGTCTTGCATCTATGGTGATGCCCAAGTATTTGATGGTTGATTGAAAAGCGATCTCATATCCATCCACCGTCAGTGTGATTTCCTTTATCTTCTTCCTACTAGTAATAAGAATAACTTCCGTTTTGTGACTGGTTAGTTTCAGACCCGTTTCCGTTAGCCATTCGTGTATTATACGGGTAGCTTCTTCAGCTATGTCGATCACCTCCTCTTTATGTTTCGCTACTACCACTACTGCTATGTCGTCAGCGAATTCCACGACTGTTTCTCGTTCCGGTAATTGTAGCCTTAATACCCCGTCGTACATGATGTTCCATGTCGGTGGGACAAGTACTGACACTTGAGGGACGCTTCCTGTAACTTTATAGGCCTCGGTACCGTCCTCAGTGTCATATAAGAGGATTCTATCCTTCAAGTAGTCGGACATCATCCTTCTTATATATAAGGGCACATCCTGCTTCCGGAATGCTTCGTGTATTTTATCCCATTTGGCCGAATTGAATGCATTTCTGACATCCAATGTAACAATGGTGCAGTATTTCTTTTTTCCTCCTTCCCATTTTTCCCCCTCTATCGCTGTTTGCGCAGTGTCGACTACTAAGCTAACTGCATCCAGGATTGAATGATTCTTCCTGAAGCCGTATTGATGTTCTGCTAATCCACCATTTCCTTCTATGAAATGATCCATTCTGGCGCAAATTATGCGTTCCAGGATCTTGCCAGGATGAGGCCTCCTCTGGTGGCTTCTTTCCTTTTGGCAGAAATACGAGTCGCTGTTTCTTCCAGTTTGTGGGGAATGTTCCCTCTTCTAGACATGCATTGTAAAAGTCTACGAAGACCTCTGGGTGAGCGTAAATGACATGCTTCAATGCAATATTGGAAATGCCATCCAGTCCTTGATCCTTGTTGTTTCCAACCCTTCTGCATGCGGCTAGCAGGTCCTCAATCGTGATCGATGGAACAGCCTCTTCATTCACACCTCCTTCGATGACACTTGGCTCTTCCAGTTGCCTGGGGAACAGTGTGGTCATCACCTGGTGTAATAGTTCTGTAATAGCTTCCTTTAATCTTCTTCATTACTGTTTTATACGGTCTACACCGAGGGTCCTGTTCGACCTCGTCCTGTAGCTTTTTAAGGCACCGTCATTTGTTTTCAAGGATTTTTCTCTTAAGACTCCTCTTTCGCGACAGACTATACAATTCGGCTCGTTGTTGCAGCCTTTCACTTTATGTTCACAGCTCCCACACCTATAGCAGCACTTACTTCGGTCCTGTGCTACTGTGCATTTCTTGGCGATATGACCAAAGCCTAGGCATTTATAGCACCTACATGGTCGCGTCCCTCGTTGTACCTCCCGTATTCTACAAACTACCCATCCTATCTTGATTTTTGCTTCCTCCTCAAGAGGAAGCTTCCGCGTGTGTGTGTGTGTGTGTGTGTGTGTGTGTGTGTGTGTGTGTGTGTGTGTGTGTGTGTGTGTGTACGTATACCGCCATAATTTTGGAACCATGCGACGGATCGTAATAAAATTTGACATGCATATATTTTTTCTAATTCTGAATTTAGGTCATTTTTTGTTTTATGATTCTGACCATTTTATGGCCATATTATAGCCATTTTTCTATTATTGAAAAAATATTTTTGCTTTTTTATAATGATATGATTTATACAATATATTCAACAATAGTGTATCTAATAGAACATAAATTCGTCTACTTTTTCCCGCAAGATTTTCTAGATTGACTGATCTGTTCTTTTTTTATGATATAAAAGGTAATGTTTCGATAAACATATATAACTAAAAAAATAAATAGTTAAATGTTTTGAAAAAATTCATGACAATAAAAAACAACGATATCTACTAGTTGTAAAAATTTTAAGAAATTTTGTTAAAATAAGATGTCCTCCTTAGTGGTTAATACATCGAGTTCCTTTATTTCATAGACCTTGGTATCTTGCAGTGTTCTTATCATAGTACCTTCTTCTAGTACTTCTTGCGCAAGTTGCCGAAGTTCCGTTGCCTTTCCTTCGGTAGAGCGCTGGAGTCCCAAAAGCCGGTCACCAGCTGCCGTCCTGCGTACTCTGTTCATATTGTCTCCTAGTATCTTCAGCCTAGGCTCTGCCTTCATCTTTTTTAAGATTTCTGCATATGAGGTCCCTTGAGCAGCGTTTATGATAAGGGTATCCGGTCGGGTTGGTCTCGCCCGTGGTGGCTTACTTCTTTTATTTGCTTCTTCAGCATTGCCTTCTTCTTCTATCTTTTTTCCCCTCGTACGCCTTGTTTTCACCGTTTATCAGCCTGTCTGCGTGGTCGGCTTGGGCACTAGTAGTTGTGACTCGCTGGACTTCGCTGTCTTTCTCTCCTGTCGGGACGCAAGTCTCTGTTCCTCGCCCTTCTTCTTTTTTAAGGAAAACTCTTGTTCAGGTGAACGTTCTTTCCTTTTTCTATCTGCGCTAGATGTCTGCGGATCCTGTGACTGGGCGCTTGTCCGCAGCCTGGAACTGGGCTCGTTCTGTACCATCAGCCCAAAGCTATCCATCATTTTTTTTTGTGCCTTCTCTTACGCTACTGAGGCGTTTCATGCTCCTATGAACCTGTTGCAGGTCTTTTTTCACGCACTTGTGAAAATTGTGTGCGGTGTACGCAACTTCATATGCGCTTTCCAAGTACCCTTCGATTGTCTCCAGCAGCTTTTGCTCGATATCCGCTGCTGCCCGGATTCTATTCCAGGTCTCAAGCATCCTCTTTTCCTCATCCACATCACCTAGCATATTGCTATTTCCTGCGGCCTGCTGTTTGCCTTCCAATTTATTGCTCTCATCCTGGTAATCAGCAGCACTTACGGCGCTGCATATACTGATGTTGCTGCTTGTTTTGTGGATTGAAAATCCACCATCATGCGATTTTGGCACATTTAGTGTGTATCCTTCCAGGTCCTCCTTTGGCTTCTCTTCGAGTTCGTTTTTCTTCTCCATGTTGCAAATAGTGTTCTTCATTCGGCATGTGTCCGACCCCCTGGATCCCCCCGACTATGGAGGCAGCTGACATGGCCCCGGTACCTGACCGAAGGCGGTGCCAGGCTGGGTACATCATACCAGGATATAGCACGCGCTGTCGCACTAGCTCACCTCTGCTCTCTCGAGCCCTTCACCCCGAACCAAAGTGGTTGGCTCTCTGGAGAGTTTCCGGCAGGCATCACACCACAGCACGCACTTGCTCAAGCCGATTGACCGGTACTAGCTAGGTAACCAGCCTCCCGTCTTGCCGTCAGCAGAAGCCAAAGATAGTTCAGGTCACTTCGGCGCGCAACCTCGAATCGCCTCCCTATCCAGGATCTCCTTTTGGCAGCTCGGGTCGCACCGCACGGCAAACACGGTGGCCTGTTGGTCCACGAAGCATATTTTATTTCTGCTCTATCCTTCAGGGCTGGCGCCCCGGCGAGCACTCCGCCATCCGCCACCCGGGGGACGCGCCGCCTACGGGGTTACAGGCTGCCCGCGCGGGAGTGTGTGTGTGTGTGTGTGTGTGTGTGTATGTGTGTGTATTAGTATGACATAAATTCGTAGGGAGAAACTTTACGACGTGCAACGACAACCCTATAAGAGGAAGCCATTTTTTACAAAAATCGGTTTTTACATTTCAGCTCTTTACTTAAGAACCTTAGTTTTGAAAACGTTTAGCTTTAGATGATTTTGTGCAGCCCAACCTGTAATCCGCTCGACGTTAGCTGACATCTTCGCGTATATCTAGTACTTTTGCACTTAGCTTTTTTCTACTATATCTAGTATTTTTTCTAAATCTTGTTTTACTGTAACGTTTTCTCCTATAGCTTCTTGAGTACGTGCCTCTTCTTCACCTTTTTCAGCTATGATACTAGTATCTATTTGAGTTGTATACTGTTACAAGTGAAGAGGGCAACGAAAAAGTGACAGACCCCGGGCTTGAACCGAGGACCTCTTTCTTGCAAGGCAGACGTTCTGTCGTCGCGCCACGGCCGCCACAGCGTTGCACTCTTCTACTCGTCTTCTTATAGTAATTAGACATCCGTATCCACACGTAACAATACATTGTAGATTTTAATTCGATTATTTCGTTATTTATTTCTAAATATCCTTTAGCTAGTCTTAATTTTTGTTGCAATAAAACCATTATTCCGATGATTCCATCGTACGGAATGGCAAATGTTTCCGGAGCTAAGTAAAACTCAAAATATATTCCTGCTAGGGGTTATATGGTGAGACTGAATAAAAGACAAAAACACGGCGAGTCTCTAGCAACGTTATTTATTGATATAAAGCTTGTAAGAAACGATTTAGCGTGTCAGCGTGTGACATGTTCTCTCTCGGAAAAGCAGGGACGAACTGACGAGCGGGAGCGAGCGCCGATGCGCCAAGGGCCCGCGCATGCGCAGAGCCATGACAAGGAAGTGACCCAAGTGATCCTATGCGATACTCCCAACACTCCCTCTCACATGAGGATCTCTGCCTACTTCCAGGACTCCTCCTCTTCTTGAGTAGACTCAATTGGCTCTTTTTCTTCGGAAGGATATGGACAGACACAAGAAAAATATCAGTTATATATTCATTATATGTTTTAACAGATTTATATGCAAATGGACAGGAAGTGCTTTAGTAAATATGTCCGCAAGTTGACATTGAGATTTAACCCATTCAATTTTAATATAATTTTTGTTGACGCATTCCTTGACATAATGATCCCTTCGCTCAACCATGTGTCTTGGTCTATTTCCGCCGTTTACTTTAGCACATGATATGGCTGATATGTTATCGCAATACAGAATTATCGGATGCAATTCCTTTTCTAGCATAATCGCCACAGAGTTATGTAAAGACATAGACTCTTGACAGGATTCGCTCATGGCTACATATTCCGCTTGGCAAGTCGACAGAGCAAAAGTTTGCTGTTTATGGGTTCTCCAGGCAACCGTATTTCCGAACAAGCGTATGACATAACCGCAAGTAGTCAAGGAGCCTTTGCAGTCTGCCAGGCTAGCATCAGAATATACAATCAGGTTGTCATCTGTTTGATTAAAAACTAATTCATAGTCTCGAGTTCCAGACAAGTACTGAAATACTCTTGTTACCATGTTCCACTCTAGGTTGGTAGGATTTACTTGATGCCTGCTCAGCACATTAACAGCATACGATATGTCTGGTCTGGTAGCATTCGCTAAATAGAGAAGTAAACCTATAGCTTCTCTATATAGTCTATTTGGGAATTGCTCTTTTGCTGCCTCCGTTTCCTCCCTCTCTTTCCTATCTCGGTTATTTACCTTGTAATGTCCCACGTTTATATACCATATATACGCGTATACATTTATAAGTGAGTATGAGTAAACATGAATGAATGTATGCAAGCATGTATGTATAAAAGAGTACGATCAACGCCTGTGCGATGGCAGCCCGATACATACAGAGACAACAAATATTCGATCGATCGGAACTGTACATCATTACAACATAGTATACCGAGCGTCGAAAATCAGAGCGAGTGGACCGACCTCTGCGTCAGCACTCCTCGCGCGCGAACCAGAACGTCAAAGCCTGCGCGTCAAATCTTAGTGTGGCAAATGCTGATTGGATTACCGCGATCTTTATCGTCTTAATTTCACAACTGCTTGAATCGGCACCGAGGCATTAAAAATCCCGGAGCCGATCCACGCAGCGCCTTTTTACGTAGAGTCAAGCTGCTACCACGAGCTGTACCTGGTGAGAGAATACGAGGGCTGTGCATCTGTGAGCATCGTCTATTGAATGCGTAGAAAACACTGAAACTCTGCACACGATTCAACAGTACCCCTCTTCATTTGCTAGTCGAGAGTCCCGTGTCTAGTAGGAAAGGGCCCGTCAATAAATCTGGCGTTAGTGGCAACACAGCTTAGATAAGTTCAATCAACTCGCTACGAGCAATCGTGTAAATTATAAGCCAATCAGTTTCTGCTACACTAGAAGGAGACCACGTCATCCAAAGTGCGCAGAACGATTATAATTGTAAGTCCTAAAATATATAAATACTAGAGTAACGTCAATTTAAATAATACCAAATCTACATAAGCTCTCGAACGCTAAAAATATCAAAACTGTAACGTTGTGGTTTTCTACGCCTATTCTCTCGCGACCACACTCGTTAATACACTAATTGTCTCTGTTCGGACTGCGACCGAATTTGTATGCGGCGCCAGGTCGGAAGTATTTGCTCGAAATTCTACTACTCTCACGTGTCCGGCTAATGTAGCGATCTTATCCCGGAGGAGATTCGGTCGTGGGAAATCAGGAAAATAACCGCACTCTCGTTTAATACACACAATAATTAGTATCTTTATTCTCAATTAAATTATTAATCTTCCCGACTGTAATCTGGCTTTCAATATTTATATAATCATTTCTCGACGTGTTCACACCACAACCGGCTGGAATATTTCGCTCGTTACGCCGCAATCCGCGTCTATCACACAATAGAATAATCTTAACACTCGCACTCACTAGTTAACCCGACGGTAATATTTTACAACAATGCCACGAGGCAAGCCTCCGACTATTTCACGGCTAGACTTACAGTACGACTCTTCCGACGGAACGATTTATTATTTCTTACAAAACAACTCTCTCGGTACCACTCTACCTTCGGAATTTCAGCAACAACTTCCTCTCGTTCTGCGAAGTCTCTTGCCCTGTAAAGTCGCGCGAAAGAAAACTAACAAAACTCTCTCTCGAAACGTAGAAACAACCGGAGGGTGTTAGCTGGTCTCTCTCTGGAATCAAAGTGAACGAGTCTACTCGTCGACTCATGTCGCTTCGCCTCGCGGAGTTTCTCGCACATGCGCACCACATACTTGCATACTTTATATAGGTTTTACAGACTTTCTGGCAGAAGATTTCTTTTACAGAGGTTATTTACGTACTCACAATCGCACACTCTTTCTATTAACATATCGTCATAATTTATTCGTACATCTTTACGGGAAATAGTAGTTTGCACACATACAACCGCATCACACACACGCGCGCGCAGCATACGTCTCTACTCGTCGTCGCGAGTAGCTTCCCCCTCCCAGCCGCTTACTCTTCTCCTCGGCTTGCACGGCTACGACGGTATATGCGCCGCTCGCGCTCGGTGTGCATGCGTGCGTTGGTAGTGGTGAGGCGTGCTGCTGCATAGTGCGGCGTGTGCTACGTTGACTGCTATCCTACTTCTCTCTCTCTTCCTCTCACTCGGCTAAACACAGGTACTATCCGGCTGGTACTCTCTTTCCTCTCTCTCTACAATAAATTCCGCAAATATTAATACAAACTCAGAAAGTGGCGCAGCCTTGATAGAGAGTAGCAGGAGAGAAAGAGAGAGAGAGAGAGGGAGAGAGAGAGAGAGAGAGGGAGAGAGAGAGAAATAATGCTTCGACGGTCACCCCGTCGCAAAACATCTTGTAAGTAATTGTAACATCTGCTGAGTTCTGAGTTGTCTCCAATAAAAGAAACCATAACAATTTATCAGACTTTATAATAATTATTATTATAATTAAGAATATCCATAAAATAACCTAAACCCTAAAAAGAGTATCAAGGAGAAGGTAAGCTTGCCAACATCCTCGCAGATCAGAAGGAAAGAGTGAGTAGCATCTCCGCAGACATCACATTGTCCGAGTATCTGCAGCCTGACACCATCCGTCCGAGAACCTGCAGCGTGGCTAAATACTGTCCGCGATTCACATCAGCGCGACAGGGGAAAAAATATAGCGTCCGTTGGAACGGATCAACAGATCGGTCCGCTTAAGCATAAAGAGCGGACAGACTACGTCCGGGCAAGTCCCACCGCCGTAACTGACACACGTCCACGCGTCCGCGTAGATTCTTAGATTCAACATACCTCACTAACAGTAAGACTCTCGAGCCTATGCTAGATTCCGCGAATTAAATAATTATTTGTAGAACTCGCGCAGCCTGTATTCACACTAAATACGGTCTTTACAACCTCACATTGCCTCATGGGCGTATTTACAGATCGACAGCTTTCAAATCCAAATCTGCTCAGCATCTTTTCTATAAATTCTGTTTGATTTAATTTGATATTTTGATTTTGCAAATCTCTTTCAATTTTAATTCCTAAGAACTCTTATGGGCTACCCAGATCTTCGATTTTAAACTCATTGGTCAAGTTAACGCTTAGTTGCTCCGATAATTTGTCATTTGAACTCGCAAAATTTACTCCAGAATGCTTTATAAATAAACAAGGATCTATATCGTTTACTTTAAAGTCCAGTTTAACCATCACGTTAGTGAATTTATCATTTCATTTTTTAAGACTGATTTTTAAGCCATACAATGATTTATTTAATTTCCATATGAAATGTTTTTTAGTATTATAATCTACCATCACTCCCTCTGGAATTTTCATGTAAATATCCTCAGTTAAGTCGCCATATAAAAACGCTGTTCCTACATCAAGTTGTCTAATATTGTATTTTAATTTATTAGCTATTGAGAAAAAGGCCCAAATTAATGACAACCTTGATACTGGCACATAAGTTTCTCGTAAATCATACGTATTTCTATCCTTGAAACCACCAATAACTAATCTATCTTTGTATCTAGCATTACCCTGCTCATCTATTTTCCTTTTAAAGAGCCATCTCGAATCTATAATATTAGGTTTATTGTCAATCATTAAAATCTTTGAATGCTCTATTACCGTGTACACCGGTTTGTCTTTAAGTGAGTTTAATTCAGATTCAATTGCTTTTAATCAGAGATCTTTTTCCGGGGAATAAATAGCCTCTCTATAAGTCTGTGGATCACCTTGAATTTTGGCTAGAAGAGCATGATTTCAAATCATTATAATCACGATCAAAATTTAGATCTTTGGTTTCTTCATTTTCGCATATCAAGAACATAGCTTTAGGGTTTTTCCTTGGTCTACCTCTTGTCCTTCCTGATTTAGTCAATTTAGTTTTTACTATGATTTTCTTACTCTCACTAGGTGATTCTGCTTGATTAATGGCTAAGTTATCTCGAACTTTTATCTCAGTCTCTTTATCTGAGTCTACTTTAAATTGATCGCACTCGATACTTAGGTGTGAGAAATCTTTGTAACTTTTGCTCTCTACAAATCTAACATGCTTACATTCATATAACTTATTTTCCCCTGGTACAAAAATAGTGTATCCTGTGTTCAGGTATTCTACTAGAAAGCCTAATTTAGCTTGAGGTGAAAATTTAGTCTCTGTGTGTCTAGCAATTATCATGTATGCTGCGCAACCGAATCTCTTAACCTGACTTATACAGTTAGATTTATTCGGGAGTACTCGACTTAGTGGCGCTTTCATATCTATTGATTTATGAGGAGTTCTGTTATAAATGTATACAGCTGTTTTTACAGCAAGATCCCAGTAAACCTCTCGGTAACACCGCTGTGTTGGGGTGTATCTGGACAAGCTAGTTGCAACTCAGCGCCATATTTATTTAACACCTCTACTGTGGCTTGACTGACGAATTCAGTACCTCTATCGCACCTTAGATAACAGAATTTTTCTTTGGTTCCTATCAGATTTCGCATACTCTTTACAAATGATTCTATGTGCTCTGGCACTTCAGTTTTGCTCTGCATCGGAAAGGCCAATGCTGCTCCAGTTGCGTCATCTATTAATACAAGTACAAATTTGTATTTACCTGGATAAGATACTGGGCTAATGGGTCCCATCGTGTCTCCATGAATTATTTGCAAGGGTTTAATCGATCTATTCCTAATTTTATTAAAAGGTAACTTTACACTATTAGCTTGATGACAAGTCTCAGAATCTTGTATTGAGCTGTCTTCATAAATATTGTCATAACTCATTAATTTGGTATTATCATTAACTAACCAAGCAAATATTTCTTTGACACGTGCCCTAATCTAAGATGCCATAGCATGGCTTCGGAAATTTTATCAGTTTGAATAGAATTTTCTATATCAACTTTATCTGTCTTTGTTTTGTGAGTTTTCCTATTCGCAGAAGTAATTGAAAATTCAGCATCTGTTTTTTTAACCTCTTTTGGTTTCTCAGTTTCAAAATTTACTTCAAAAGACTCTACAGAATTAGGTTGTTCTAATTTATCATCAATTTTCTTACTTCTCGTGTTAACTTTTGACTCTTATTTCTTTCTCTTTATCTTTGTGAAGTACTAAGCTAATTTTCCAAAATGGTTTACTGTAAACTCCCTTTAAAACGGTTTTGTCTAATTCTGGATTATAGATGTCTATTACTTTGTTGTTTTAATATACTTTTAGACCCATGTCTACAAATCTTCTGAGAGATAGTAAATTATAAGTTAAATCTTTCGTGTACAAAATATTTTTCAATACAAATGTGTTGCTATCTTTCGTGACTATCTTGGTAGATCCGGTACCTTCAGTTCTAAACGAGCTATCTCTGTTTGCGCAATCTATTTTGGTTTTCCCCTGATCATTGTATACATCAAAATAAACTCTAGATTTACTCATGTGTTCGGTCGCACCTGAGTCCGCTATAAATTCTAATAAAACGCTGTTGTTGTCTGTAACGCTTTTTTTAACCTTTGTAATTCTCAGCAATGACTTGAAGAGCTGAATGGCCTTCACGATAAGTCGAATTGCCACCTCTAGGTTGGCTGCCACGAGCTATTCCTTGCCCTCGTCCTCTAAACGATGTGCTGGCTCCACGTGAAGATCCGGCGCTGCTGTTTTGTGCAGTTGATGTAGGAACAGTCCTACTTGAATGACCGCCTCGTTGACTGCCTCTGCCTCCTTGGCCAGACCATCGCCCTCTTTTGGCGTTGTTGGCAGATCCAGTGGAGACCGAATCCTGGTCCTTGCGCTTTCTGCAGTCGTTTGCAATGTGACTTTCTAGTTTGTGGCAGTAATAGCATTGCTTTTTGCCAGGATGCGGGCAGCGATCCATCATGTGTCCCTCCATGCCGCAGCCTCGACAGATTTGACGTCCTTCGCCTGATCCCTGATTCAGGAACACCTGAGCCTGTTTCGGGGCAACATCTCTCCTTGTTTTAGTCGTCTCAACCTGCAAGAGATAGTTTTTTAGTTTTTCACAAGTCATTTCTTTCGTGGTAGTTTCTTTATACAAGCAGTCAGCAGTAGTGATTTCAGGTACTGCTTCAGCAACTGCCTGTAAGAAGTAGTCTCTTTTTTCCTTTTCAGAGAGTTTTCCAGCATCTGGAATGCCCTCAAACACTCTTACTTCCCGATTGCAAATTTTAAACGGTATTATAACGCAAATCACCGTACGATTCTTATACATGTCAGTACGTTATTGTAGACTTGCGTACGATGATGTACATTCACGTAGGTTCGCGTACGTTCGCGTACGTTCGCGTACGTTTTGGGTACAATTCGAACATTTAATACAGCATTATACGCGAACGTACGCGAACGTACGCGAACGTACGCGAACGTACGCAATTGTACAGAGATGTACAAAAACGTTCAAATAAAATAAATATTTTTAAAACTTATTTTGTGATATTTTAATTTTAAAGTACACTTTAACACGCATTTGCACAACTTAATCTTAAACGCATCATCACCGCTATTAATTGATTGTTTTAATTGTAGTAACGTGAACGGTCTTATATACTAACCATCATGGAATCTTAGCGCTTGCGAGAAGAAAAAACCGGACGCCACCTGGTAGTGGATCCGCAACCATGATATTTTTTCCTCGATGTATAAATTATTTTCAGTCACCGTAGCGCACTACTCAATACGGTACATTTACGTACGTTTGCGTACGTTTCCGAACGTTTCTGTACAACGCAGTACGAAATGTTCGAATCGTAACCAAAACGTACGTAAATGTACGTCAACGTACGGCACCGTACAAAACTCTACAGCAGCGTACTGTAATGTAACTAAAACGTACGATTTTAATTTCCATTCGGGATTTTCCTGAAATTTGTCGTAAAAATCAGAAGCAGTCTCTTTGCTAGGAGTATATTTTAAATTTAAAAGCTCTTTTCTCGCAGTTATAGTTGTCGTTCTAGACTCATATCTCTTTTCTTCTTTTAATTTATCTAAGTTCTATTTGGGTTCTGATAAATTAATTATCTTGTTGTAATAGACTGTGTCTATCCTGTTAATTATAATATCCCTGACTTTGAATTTATCTTCAGTTATTTTTGATTCCTCGATTAGAAAGTTTACACTATCTTCTAGTACATAGTGTAATCACTTAATGCGTAATTCTGATTTTAAATAGTCCTCAAACATTTCAAAATTTAAATTTTGAGTAAGTTTATAGCTTCTAGATGTCTGACTGTCTTTATTGTTAAGGGGGCACACCACCTTTAAACTCTGAAAAATAAACTTCTTATAAATGATAACAAAAATAAATTATAATTGTTATATAATTTTTATACTAATATTAGGTTATATTGCCTATATTTTTACTATGGTAAATCCATATTAGCACCTACTTACCCATGGTGACTCTCCGTATACTTTTTTGAGCATTTTGGCACTGTCCGTAGGATTCCATGTGACCACATGGTTTGATTGGGCTAAAATTTTAGGAACATGTTTTGTACACTTATACTTTTGGTATGAATAAAGGGATTTTGATTTGAATGCTTAGAAAATCTTTTATGAAAAAAAAATGTGGCATAAATAGGCTAAAAATGACAAAAAATTCAGTATTATTATTGTTAAACATTTTCTAATTGTTGAGTTGAAATTCGCTGCGCTGGAAGTACAGACTGCGGTCGGGCTTCCTCAGCAGATTCACGTACTCTCTGTAGTAGCTGTCGTTTGGTACTTCGTTGGCCTCAGAACGACTCCATTCTCTAAGAACTGTCCTCTGAAAATCATCATAATCAGCACCTGTTGAGTTGTATTCAGCATATTAGTAAGAAGTAAAGTATTATAGAAACATTTATTATATACATTTAATTTTTATCTAGTAATCTTTCATGTAATTCTTTATTACTGACTCTGTGTCTGTTATAGTTTTCAAAGTCCCTATCTACAGGGGCGATTATATTCGCAGGCTCTAGCCGGTCCTCTCAAGCGGGTACGATTATAATCGTTTGGTCTAGTCTAGTTTGTAAGATTATTCCTATCTATGGTAGAAGGTCTATTCTGAATCTTACTCTAAATCGACTCGTGTCTTATTAATCTCGTATATACGGTGTTGACTTAAGGAGTTAAAGAATTACAGCTTGTTTGGCAGTCGAAACGAAAGCTGGGTACGCATTGAGTGGGGCCCTCACTAATGCGATTTTAATAAACTGCAGTTTGATTTTATTTGCAACACAGGTTTTCTTAAACTTCTACTTTTGATTTTGCTTCTGATTTAATTTTGTCTGACTTTATCTATTTATTTATCGGTAAATTTAATTTTGTTTGAACTTTCACTATTCTTTAATCATCTATGTGTATAGTATGTAAATGTGTGTTGTCGATCGGGCGCAGCACAACTTCACATATATTCGATCACTCTCACATACATATGCTCGCTGCATTACTATGCAGCAAGTGCGAAAGGAAGGCTCCGCGGAGAGAGAGAGTACACGCGCACGAACGCACAGCTGTGGCTTGCCCGTGGCGAAAAGCGGAGAAAGAGAGAGAGAGAGAGAGAGAGAGAGAGAGAGAGAGAGAGCAATATAACAGTTCGCGCCGATCCCAATCTCTAGTGTTGTCGAAGCTAACCCTCTTCTGCGCGCGAGTTATATAAACCGTACTAGTCGTCGCTTATTCATCACTTGATATCGACCACTTTCCACATGCCGTATCGATCGCCTCAGCTCTCGGAACCTGCAACAATAAGATGTTTATGCTTTCGGACGTTGGCACGAACAGCGGAGCACGCATCGAGCACGCATGGAGAACAATAGAAGAGAGATTAAACAAACAAAGTTACTGACCTTTTAAAAAGGCTCTTGCACCGGCAACGTGTCAGTCTTTGTCGGGTTTCCAAGCTGTAAGAACGTTCAATAAACGTCATAAAATCGATACTTAATTCCTTTACTTACTTGCGAATACACGTACGCCCTGCTATACGTACACTTAACTGGCGCTGCGGACAGGATACTGCGAGGCTGCTGAATCGAGATTCTCCTCCAATACCGTGACGGAAATCATCAGAGAGAAAGCGGCTGGTGTTTCAACCCCTTTGTCGCAGTACTTTTGGAACGTCGAGTTTGGGGCCCACCTTCAAACAGGGATTCATCTGGAATCATCAAGGAAGAGAGTAAGTCTTTGAAATTCCTTATCCTACTTTTACCCTATCCTTGAATACAATTGATTTAAAAGCAAAATGGCAAATCAAGTCTCAGTGGAACAATTTAAATTGAGGTTAGCTATATGGCGTGATGCGATACCAATTTATGAAGGAGGAACGAAGCTCCTCTCTCACTTTCTTCAAACGTGTGATAAATTTGTTGAAAATTTAGTCACAGCAGAAGAAGCGTTAAATACAGCGCTATATGCGTTAATTAAATCAAGAATTCGCGGAGAAGCTTTAGATTTAATAGTCGCGAATAATCCAGCAACGTGGAATGATTGTAAAAATCTCTTAATAAATAGATATAGCGATCCCAGCTCGGAGGACCTGCTATTCAATAAACTTAGCTCTTGTTTCCAACTATCACATCAGAATTATGAGAAATATGCTGATGAAATTAAACAACGTTTAAATAAGTTAAAGGGACACATTAACTTAAACAATGAAGACCGTAACTTAATAACTATGAAGATTGGGTTTTACGAAAAAGTTGCAACAAATACATTTATTAACGGAATAAAGGAGCCGTATCACACACATCTTACACATTTCGAGTTAGAGGATATAGAGGCTTGTCTGGTAAAATGCAGGAAGCTTGATAAACGAGCAGCAGGCAGCATGTTTAACTTTTGCGAGGCAACGTGAAAACAAACCGAAAACCAATAATGCAAATAATAATTCAAAGGGTACAGGCCCGTTTACGAATCAGAGGAATAATAGTTCGTTCAATATCTTTGGAACAAATAAAAGTCCGTTTTCATTTGTACCTAGACCCGCAACTGCACAAAATAATTTTGTACCGACATTTGCAAACAATTTTGGGCGACCTATTCAGCAGAATCGACCGACACCGATGTCAATTAATACCAGGAACACCAATCGGTCAAATAATAATCAAAATAATCGGTCAAGTAGTTTTGCCCCTCAAAATAAATTCTTTAGGAGTACCGGGCCACCGAATTTCATTTCCGAGGAGCTGCATTACCAAGAGGAACAGCAACCGGAGGAAGACGTTTATAACGAGGAGCAGGACGATATTAATGTGAATGAGGACAGTTATGAAAATCAAGGGAGTTCGGAAAATGAAAATTTTCAACAGGACCCCGATCCAACCGAGGAAACATAGTGAATTTAAACAACATAGGCAGTTCGCCTGAATTACCACACATAATAACTACAAATCCATCGCTTAAAATACTAATAGATTCAGGAGCATCATCATCGATTATTAACCCCAAAGTAGCCTACAATTTATTTTCAAATTATGTTTTCCCATATAAATTCGAAATTAAATCCGTTCATAAAACAACGCAGGGAACACATGCACTCACCTTTCCGATTTTGCAGGAGTTAGGTGATAGTACACCAATTACATTTTTAATTGCTCCCTGGCATTCTACATATGATTGTCTAATAGGTCACAGGGACCTACAAAATTTAAAAGCAAATATTAACTATAGAACTCAAATATTTAGCACACCGAAATTTGAAATTAATTATTTAAACAATATGCCGGATAAATGTAAAATAGTTATATTGAGCAACCATCAGGAGACAAAAGTGCAAATCCGAACAGAACACATGAATGAGGAGGAAAAGGGGAAAATTATAGCTTTGTGTCAGAAATTTAGGGACTGCTTCTATAATGAGTGTGATAAATTAACAGCCACAAATGCGATCACACATAAAATAAGGACAAAGGATGAAAATCCGATTTATGTCAAAAGTTATAAATATCCATATCATCTGAAGGAAGTTATTCAGGATCAAGTAAGAAAATTATTAAATGACGAAATTATTCAATCAAGCAATTCCCCTTACTCATCACCGGTCTGGATAGTACCCAAAAAACAGGATGCAAGCGGAAAGAAGAAATGGAGAATGGTTATTGATTATCGAAAGTTGAATGATAAAACCATTGAGGACAAATACCCACTGCCGAGAATGGATGATATTTTGGAGAATTTAGGAAAATGTGCATATTTTACAACATTAGATCTGGCACAAGGATTCCATCAGATACCAGTTGATCGAGATTCAGTGGAGAAGACAGCCTTTACAGTAGAAAATGGACACTACGAGTACCGTCGTATGCCCTTTGGTCTAAAGAACGCACCAGCTACATTTCAGCGATTAATGGACAAAATTCTCAGAAAATATTTACATAAATTTTGTTTCGTATACATGGATGATATAGTCATATTTTCAAAGTCCCTTCAAGAACATCTACAACATCTGAAATTGGTATTTGAGGAACTTCGAGAATACGGTTTGAAAGTGCAATTAGATAAAAGTGAGTTTTTAAGGAAAGAAGTACCTTTTTTAGGGCATATAATTACGCCAGGAGGAATTAAACCAAACCCGGATAAAATCAAGGCTATTGTAAAGTATCCCATCCTAAAAACACAAAAAGAAATAAGAGCATTTCTAGGATTAACAGGATTCTATAGGAAATTCATAAAAAACTACGCCAAAATATCAAAACCACTGACGAAAGCACTTAAAAAGGAAGAAAAAATAAACATAGAGGATAGACAATATATAGAGGCATTCAATAGGCTAAAAGAATTAATTGTCAATGCACCAATACTAGCTTATCCAGATTTTACAAAAATATTTACTGTCACAACTGATTCGTCAAATGTCGCAATTGGAGCCGTTCTATCACAAGATAAACACCTCATATCATGCTTTTCACGAACTCTGAATTCAGCTGAGCAAAACTATTCGACCATCGAAAAAGAACTACTAGCCATAGTTGAGGCATGTCGACATTTTAGACCCTATATATACGGGAGAAAATTTACAATTGAAACAGATCATAAACCACTAACTTGGCTCTGGTCTTTGAAAACACCAAATTCACGTTTGATTAGATGGAAAATAAAATTAGAAGAATATGATTATGAGATTAAATACAAGAAAGGAAATGAAAATTATGTGGCTGATGCTTTAAGCAGAATAGAAATTAATAATCAGGAAGAGAATGATGACTCACTTTCAATGATTCCTCAAGCCTCAGATATAACAGCACGCCGAATTGAGGAAGTGGATGAAGACCCCGACGATGACCTAGAAACAGCTCACACTGCTGTAGAAGATCCAGTGTTCTCACTGCCCATAACAGACAAAAATATTCATGCATTTAATTATAGTATTATAATAAAATCAGGAAGAGACTACGATGTGAAAATAAATAGAGATAAGCTCAAGATTCAGTATATGGTAAAGATAAATAAGGATGAAGCTGAGACACAATTATTAAAATTTCTAAACGAAAACATAAAAACAGACAAGCAGTACGGAATTTACTTTACAGATGAAGATTTAGAAATGATCGCTTACAGGGTATTGCTAAAACATTTTAATGAAAAACTAAAGTTAATTAAAACAACTACATATACACCCGTAATAGACAAAAATAATTTTTTGAAGAAACTTGAGGAATACCATAATAGAACTCATAACGGAATTCAAGAAACAATAGCACATTTTAAGAAAGGGTTATATACATTAAATATGGATAGGCTCGTACAAAATTATATTAATCAATGCGAGCTATGCTTGGAACATAAATACGAGAGAAGGCCTTACGAAACAGGAAGGTATGGACCCATTATTGCTAATAGGCCATTACAGCACATACATATGGACGTTTTTCATGTTAGAAAAGAAAGGTTTTTAACAATTATCAACATATTTTCAAAATATGCTCAAACCTATCATCTATCAGATGGGAATGCTATAACAGTATTAAACAAACTGAGGCATTTCGCATCACATCACAATTTCCCGGATAAAATTACCACAGATAATGGAAGTGAATTTAACTCAGCAGTATTTAAAGAATTTTGTCGAATACACAAAATCGAATATCATCAAACTACAATCAATAGACATATGTCAAATGGTCCAATAGAGAGACTACATTCAACCTTAAGAGAAAAATTAAGTATTTTAGTCGATAAAAATCCTCGGGAAGCGATAAAGAATCATATGACAACAGCAATCCTAATATATAATCAGAGCATTCATTCATCAACAAATTTTGCACCGTTTACTCTACTGTATGGACCGTATGAGGAACTGCATAAGCATGTCATCGAACCCGGAGTCGATATAACGGAGGAATATAATGAAATACGAAAAAATGAAATTTTACCGTTCTATGACGAATTGTATAAAAGACAGAAGGAAAGGCAAAAATTACCTAATGAGTCAAACAATGAATTAGAAAATAGGGAAGTATATGTTAAAACCCATCAACAGCAACGAAATAAGATCGCATCTCGTTATCAAAAATTATTAATTAAGAAACAAAAAGGTCCCTCATTGGAATGTTATATACACGGACAACCACGTCGTTACAATTTAAGGAGCGCAAAGAGATTAAGAAAAACTTCTTCTTTGCAGGAAAATGATGAGGATCCTGAGGATGGCAGTGATCGTGGCCATCTCGACGATACCCGTAAAAAGTGAAAAAATTAACCCCGATATGACGCACTTTGATTATCAGCAAGGAGTTGGGAGAATTATAGAAAATTATCATTATATACATATCTTCATAAACACGTCATCGCTTAAACGCACCTATAGCAAAATTTTGACTGATTACACCATACTATCTTCAAGAAAGGAACTCAAAAATTCAAGTCTATTAACGGAAGCAAAATTATTATGTCAGGAAATCTATCAAGACCTGCAGGAGATAGCACCATTCGGTGGAAGAAGAAAGAGAGGATTAATAAACGGAGTAGGAAAAATGATCAAATATATATTTGGAAATCCAGATTCAGATGACCTAGAAAAAATTAATAATTATTTGGAAAATTTTGAGAAACAACAAAATGAGGATATTTCAGTTTTGAATAAATCAATAAGTTGTATGAATCAAATTAGTAGAACGATAAATAGCAATACTGAAATAATTAACGAAAATTTACGGAATCTTATGAAAACTCTTAATGATCAAAATACGCGATTTGAATTAATTGAAACAGTTGTAACTCTTATTGTACAGGAGCAACATTTTTTAAATCTATTAGGAAAGATAAAAAGGTCATTTGTTTTTATCGATGAAAAATTTAATTTGGAAATATTAACTCACGAACAAATACTAAGTATAAAGACACATCTATTGGAACTTTATTCTCAAAAGGAATTAATATCACATTACCATAATTTGCTAGACTTTCGATTTGCTCAGGGGTCAGTCGTAACTATCCATGATTCCATAATCTACACTATAAAAATTCCCATCCTTAATTCCATTGAATTCTCCCTTTTTCAAAGACTTGCTGTAATTAACCAGGATAACCAAACAGAGATTATAACTATACCATGGAAGCTGGATGGCTCGATAATAAAATTATTTTCAAAAAGATGTCAATTGATTTATCAGAACGACTATATATGTTATCAAATCCTCGCAGAAGACGCAAAAGCAATAATCATTTCAACAAATTCACCTCTGGCATTAGCATATCCACTCTTAAACAATTTGACGCTGGTATCCAGTAATTATCAGATAAAGGTTGAAAGCAATAGAAACAAGGTCACATTCTTCGGAACGAAAATCTTTGGAGGAAACAATCTACTAATACAGGGACACAGAGTCGACGACAATCTCGGAGAATTTAAGGTGCCGGAAGTTCAACCATTGATCATCGAGGGTCATCAACGAAGATTTGAACCGCTAAAAACACAGACAGTACCAATGATGGAGACGCCAAAATTCATTCAGTCTCTGTCGGGTTTCCAAGCTGTAAGAACGTTCAATAAACGTCATAAAATCGATACCTAATTCCTTTACTTACTTGCGAATACACGTACGCCCTGCTATACGTACACTTAACTCGCGCACTCGAGAGCACTGCCGCGCTCGCAGTGATACAAGACGCTACGACTCGCTGTCTCCCGCCTCACATGCGCGAACGCTGTGCGAGCCCTTTACAACTCCACGCGGTCAGCAACTGGTGGCAGTTTAGAGAGAGACAGCTTTATATCGAAATGCCGTGGTAGCGGCCATCTTGGCTTCGTGTTTACTACCTCCCCTTTTTTTCCGCGATTCCTTGTATGAGGTTCTGAGAATTACTGAAATACTCGCGCGTTTCTTTGTCGATTTTTCCGGTTTAAACGGGTTTTTGTACGATTTCACTAATCAAATTTCGCGATTCTACTTTTCTAACCACAAAGCATATTTATGATTTTTGACTAATTTGTTACATTACAACTGTAATTTCTTTATGAAACAAACGAGCGTTCTAACGCAGATTTTCTGATCTAGTTTTATTTATCTTGCAATTAGTATATTATTAATTATCTTTTTACTCACTGGCTGATGAGCCTACTCTGGAGACTTGCTGCATTTTGCTGATCCTCTCGGTCCAGCCTCCTTCCTGGGAGAAGCCTTGACAACGCAGAAGTGTGGATGATGTGATGAACACCACCCTTTTTGTCCTTAAACCTCGCGTCACCATACAAAGCCACACATACTCACGTGTGCTACACAAAAACGCAAACGCGACTCTAGGCGCGGGACGATTTTCTAACACTCACCGTGCGTAGATGGAAGCGTGGCTCACCGGCCCATAACCTGCTGGGGGTTATATGGTGAGACTGAGTAAAAGACAAAGACACGGCGAGTCTCTAGCAACGTTATTTATTGATATAAAGCTTGTAAGAAACGATCTAGCGTGTCAGCGTGTGACATGTTCTCTCTCGGAGAAACAGGGACGAACTGACGAGTGGGAGCGAACGCCGATGCGCCAAGGGCCCGCGCATGCGCAGAGCCATGACAAGGAAGAGACCCAAGTGATCTTATGCGATACTCCCAACAATTCCATTTATTGGTAATTTTATTGATCCCAGAGTACGTTTAGCGTTCTCTGTTATTCCTGATATTAATATTTGTTTATCATTATTTATTTATTTAATGATATGTTTTGTTGTTTAATAATGTTTAATTGTGCACCACTAGCCACCAATAATTTATTTATTTTTTCGGAGTGTTGATCTTCTACTCTATATATTGTAGTAAATTTTCAAGTTTCAAAACATATGTTTGTAATATACTGTCTACTTTAGTGCTATTCTTTTTGTCTATGTTTTCTTTGTCTTGCGTATGATTAGTAATTTTATTGTTGGTTATTTGTAGTGGGAACGCTTTGTTTTCGTTTTCCCTTCTTAGGCGTTCCCTGCAGGAAAAGTATTGTAGTTTTCCTGCTTGTTTTGTTTTTGTAGCGTTTCTCTGCCATATGGTTAGTATTTTTGCATATTATACAGAATTCTTCTTGTTTTCATTCTAGGCTTTTAATCTTCTCACAATTATCTATTTTGTGTCCTGCTTTGTTGCAGTACTGGCAAAATGCTTGTTTGACCTTTCCTCGCATTTCTAACACCATTAATTTTTTGCAATCGCTTACTACGTGGCCTGCGGTTTTACAGTATTCACAAAATTTTCTTTGAAAACCCCTGTTGTAATTGTTACAGCTAATTGCCTGCGTTTGTTGTTTATATTTATATTTATTACAAAATTAGGCAGTGTGAGGGTGGCGCACAAAACTCAGGCGGGCGAAGCTCACAGCATCAAGCCATGAAGCAGAGCACGGCCATGTGGTCGACGCCAGATCCGATAAATGATTAAGAATTATCGGTCGTAAAAACGGGAGCATTGTCGTTGCGCGTCTATATTCTGCGCCAACTACCGGCCCCTATCGGCCCCATAAAATGATAAAATTCTAGTAAATTGGTTCTAAAATTTAATCAGTTCTTTGTTAGGTTATAGTCAATGAACCTGTTGAGTTGCAGCAAAAAATACAATTGCATTCGGAAGTTATAACAAAACTAAATTTTATTAATGTTTCAATAAAAAATAATAATTGCTTCCTTCCTAAAGAAGCCTTGTAATAGTAATTTTTAAAGTTTGTGTAAATACATGTAAGAAATGTGTTTTGAGGCTTTTTCAGTCCAAATAGTGTTCGCTTGTATTGCCTCTAGCTAAGCTTTTACTCAGTAGATTTTAATCTACCAAGTCTCATTTTATCTGTTTTTACTGGTACATAGCGGTATAACAGTACGTTTTTACATTTTCTAGACACGTTTTTATATATCGATTTTTTAGTTATAAGATTTCAGTTTTTTCTAATAAAGTTATTGGAAAAATTGATAAAAGTGAATTGCTTAATAGGTACTTAAAAGAAAATAAAATTACCTATCTTTTTGCCGCGGAAAATTTATATTATCGTTTGTCGTTTTTTTATTACACACCATAAAGCGCAAACTTTTGAAATTGTTTTAACTCAAAAATTAAAGCTTGAATCTTTCTAAAAAAAATCATAATTATTAAAAGTTATTAGGACTACACTTTAATTTTAAGTCATTTTACGGGGCAGATCCTGAAAAAAACATCAACAACTGAAAAAAGTCGTTTTTCTACGTGACGCGGCGCGATAACTTGAGTAAAAAGGCAATAATAAATTTAAAATTTTGGATTTAGTTAGTATTATATAACATCTTGATCTCTTTCTTTGGGCTGTTTATGAAACCCATTCGTTTCAAAGATATTATGCTTGAAAAATTTGTTCCTACCCTATATACCTTGCATAATTGAAAATATATCTCAGATTTTATTTAATGCATTTTAATGTATACTTAGGCTCTTTTTTCTGTTTTTTTTTTTTTTTTTTTTTTTTACCAATT
>CM053170.1:22247985-22321428 GCA_012977825.3 Pteromalus puparum
TTTTTTTTTTTTTTTTTTTTTTTTTTTTTTGTACCAATTCGTGAAAACCAAGATTTTCAGGTTCAACAATACGCATGTGCCTATTGTTTTTTCTCTGGCGATTGGCGCGCATTATCGTGACGAATGTCAATTCTCGTGTAAGGCACCTACGTGTGCACACTTACTCAGCGGCGCGAACTTTCCTTTTTTTTCTTTGTTGAGTTCTACGTTTTCAGCTTGTGACATCGCCATTAATGCCTTTGCTTTATTATAAAAATTTATACTGTTGCGAGTTTAACCTTATCGACGAATTCAAGCATGTTTGGTGTATTTTAAATTGAGTAATTTTCAAACTGAACATGCGGTGCGCAGACATCGAGTCTACTACGCACGGATTTTATCCATTAAACAAAAAATGCAAATACATAATAGAATTATATATGAAGGAAAACAATTTTGATATTCAGCAATACATGACATTGAAGGAAGGTACATGCCAAAGAACTGGCAGCGGTTTTCATTTATCTGAAACCATTACTATTTAAATTATCAATATATTACTCCTTAATATAAATTAGTATGTAAACAATACATTCGAATAAAGAATAATACATTTGTTTGGGGAAAGCAACGTGCCAATGTATTGGCAGCGGTTTTTAAATCAAATCTTAATATTTACATTTTCTAATTGAGGTTCCTTTGATAAAGCATACTGCTTATTCACGTAGTGGTGGTATTTCTCTTCTTTAAAATTTACTTATTTAATATACAATCATATAAGTATTCTAATCACAATTTTGTAGGATTCTACAAACAGCTTCCAGAGCCGATATCCTCCGAGGCTTGTCGTAGATTGCAGTATAGACGTAAAAGTGACAGCATTAAAAGAAGAGTTCGGGAAAAGTTTCTTAACATATGGTAAGTTTTACCTTTATTATATATTAACTCACATACGGGTGATTAAATTAACGCGAACATTAAAGTCACTTAAGCTGCAGCAAAAAAGGATATTTATAATTCCTAATAATTCTAATAATTCTTTGATAAGTCTAAAATGGAAATTCTCTCCTTGAGCAGTGTTAACTTTCGAAGGTCCACTATATCTATAGACAATTTGATTTACAAAAACCTCTGCAATAGTTTTTATTTCCACATTTGAGAGAATAAAAGCTTTAACCCATTTTATAAAACAGTCCGTCACTACATGTAAGTACTTATTACCAGAAGAAGAAATGGGAAATGGACCTAAAATGCCTGTCAGAAGTCTTTCAAATAGGACATCTAAATTATACATTTTTAAATTAATGTGTCCTTTATCTGAAGGATCTTTTTTTAGAAAAAGAAATTTTGAAAGATTTAGACGAATTTTTGACATCTCTTTTACAAGTAGCCCAATAGAATATTTTCCTTCATCTTCTTGTAAAATCTTATTGATTTTATTTCTAGGGACAACCAATTAAAGAACCTTATGACTCAAATTAGGCGAAATCCATTCTTTAAATATAACTCCTTGAGTCAGAACAAAAAAATCCAATTGAGATCAGGAAATTGTCGAAAACTCATCAAGTGATAAAATATCTTGCCATACTGGTTTCGTTTTGTCTAGTATACATTCAACAATAAAAGAAATAGCTTTATCTTTTTCTTGTTTTTTTTCCAATCATGCGACTTGTTTTCTTTAAAAAAGATAAAAGATAAACAATTTCCTCAGAAGTATTACATTTTTCTTCCACCCTTCAACAGAACTTACAAGATGGTTCTTCAAATGTTCGCCTTGAAAGTCCATCAGTATTTTAATATGAACTTGCTACCCAATGTAGAATTTTGTAATTATATTGACATAGTTTTTTCAACCAACGAGCCAATTGGCAATACAAATTTTTAAAGAAAAGTAAGTAAGTTAAAGAAGCGTGGTCCCGGCCAATCAAGAAATCTTTACCAATAAGATAACGATGAAAATTTTTAGAAGAATTCACAATAGCCAAAAACTCACGACGAGTCACACAATAATTTATTTCTGGTTTAGTGAAGACCCTACTAGTAGTCACGAAGTAATTTTTCCACAAGACGTTAAAAAGTATCAGGTGCATTACATAAACCAAAAGGCATAACATTAAATTGCCAAAAACCCTCATCGATTGGAAAACTGTAATTTCTCTATCTTCCATGCTTATTTTTATTCGCCAATATCCACTTATCAAATCTAATGTACGAAACAAAGAAAATCCTGACAATCTATTAGGAGCATCGTCAATTCTGGGTAGAGGATGGGAATTCATATCTTCTATACATTATCTGAACTCCTCTTCAAAATGAATAGGAACTTCATGAAGAAGTTGTTGAATAGGTCTTGGATAAGTTAGTTATTGCTTCCTTCCTAAGGAAGCCTTGTAATAGTAATTTTTTGAGTTTGTGTAAAAACATGTAGGAAGTGTGTTTTGATGCATTTTTAGTCAAAAAATAGTGTTTGTTCGTCGACATCTGTATCTCAGCTTCTACTCAGTGGATTTTAATCCCCAACTCTCATTTTCTTCATTTTTACTGATGGGGAAACAGTCCGTTTTACATTTTGTAGGCTTGTATTTTTTTTATAGCGATTTTTTAGTTTTAGGATTTCAGTTTTTTCCAATAAAGTTATTGAAAAAGTTAATAAAAGTAAATTGCTTAATATGGACATGAAAGAGAATAAAATTACCTATCTTTTTACCGCGGAGAATTTATATTATCTTTCGTCGTTCTTTTATTATACACCATAAAGTGCAATTTTTTGAAACCGTTATAACTCGAAAACTAAATGTCGAACCTTTCTAAAACAATATATGATTATTGAAGGTAATTAGAACTATATACTACTTTAATTTTAAGTAAGTTCATCGGAGAAAAACATCAAAAACTGAAATAAGTCGTTTTTCTATGGGACGCGATAACTGGAGTAAAAAGGCATTAATCAAGTTCAAATTTTGAATTCAGTTAGCATTATCTAGCATGATCCCTATGTTTGGGTTGTTTACAAAACCAGTTATTTTCAAAGATATTAAGCTTAAAATTTTTTTTTTTGACTCTGTATACTCTGAATCGTTTTTTTACGTGACGCGATAACTTGAGTAAAAATGCGATTTTTCAAAAATAACATAAATAATAAACGATTTTTACGTTTTATGTTTGTGGGGGGGGGGGGTGCGGGTGTGGGGGGAGTATAGCTAAAACAACTATATAATATAGGAATATATAAATATATATATTTGACTATTTAACATAGTAAAAATATGACGGTTTCAGCCCGATAACGCAGAGAGCGCATTCTGAGAGCATTATGTAATATAGAAAGATTTTACACTTCAAACATTTAACACAATATACAACTTTATGACATTTTGGAGTAAGTTAATAATAGCAAATAATTGGTGGAGTGGTGTGGGGGTGGGGCCAGGTGGGGGTTGTGGGGGGGGGTGGGGGGCTTAGGATATTTTCAAAATCACATAAAAATTTACGTTATTTGTAGGGGCCATGGTGGGGGGTGGTGGTGGTGGGGAGTCTTGCCAAAATGAACATATAATATAGGAAGATATATATATACACTAGAGGGGGTACCCCCCTGCTCGCTCCGCTCGCCAATTCCCACTTTTAATGTTACATTTAATACATACGACATTAACTATAAGAATAGCTAAGAACTATACTTATATTTTAATGCATTAAATTAGAGTATTTAGAGAGGCGAAAGATAGATATATTAAGAGAAACAAAATTTCTATGACTTATGTTTTGATTTTGATTTTGTCTAGTAGATGGTATGTGGGATATATGTGCACGTTTAAGACAACAGTCGTTTTCATTCGATTCCTTCTGTTAGAACGCAGTTCAACACTCAAAGTCGTGCTTCGCACACATGCACTTACACACGGTGAGAACAGTCCCTGATACGTAGGTTGTTGATACCTTAAATTACAATCAATTGATGTTTTTGTAGAATTGAATGAAATGATATAACGCATTTGTTTAAATTAGATTTTAAGTGAAGCATTTAAGTGAGCATTTTTGTGATATGCGTGATTGAAATTTTAATTGAAGAATATTTTTCTTTTTTTGAAGAGCATTTTTTACGCTTGACTGTAATAGCAGAAGTAACATTATGATAAGTGATTAAAATATTATTTAAAATTTAACAATAAATTAAATGATTTTCAATTACTAAAAATGAAATTAAAAGGCATTGATTATTTGATATTTGTTATATTCGTTCTGTTGTGATATGTGATTCGAATACTAATTAGAAAAAGACATTATTCGAAATTTGTTAGCTTCTAAGAAATTGATTCCATTACTCCAAATTAAATAAGTTGTGTTGCTATATTTATGTAAATAATCGTGACAACTTTCTTAACCATTTACATCTAAGTGGTGGTGGCTTTTATGCATTACGCAACACGGAAACTACTTTAACGGCATGGTTTAAATAAAATAAAACGGATGATTTTGCAAAAAATATTAAATATGTTCAAATTCTGCAATATTACAGATTTGATCAAAAAACGAAATCTTGGATAAAACGATCGCGTAATTATAAATATGGTGCCATAGGGCGATTAAATGGTGTATCTCCAATAGATAGTAAAAGGTTTTTCTTAAAGTTAATCGTAAACCGAAAGAAAGATGCTACTTCTTTTGAAGATTTACGAACTTATGATAATACACTGTATCAAACGTATAAAGAAGCAGCACTTGCATGGGTTTAGTAGCTGATGACTCTTGTGTTTATAATATTTTTGAAGAGGCTTGTCAAATAATGTTGCCTTTTCAATTACGTAAATTTTTTGCTTGGTTCATATTAGCAGAGAACATTCAAGGAAATACAATTTGGAATAAGTTTAAACAATTTTTCTCTGAAGATTTTAAAGAAAATAAAGAAAATAATGCTTTATCTCACATTTAAAATATATTAGAAACAGAAGAAAGATGTTGTAAGGATTTTAGTTTACCAGAACCTTATAATCTTATTCTAGATCGCGGATTGTTTAGAGTATTTCGCCTTTACAATCGGTCTGGCTTAAACTAGTGCGGTTAACGGTACATCAACACGACGTTGCCGGAGTTACGTGGTTTCGGTGCATACGTCGGTTTTGCGGACGCGGTATCGGAGTTTCGGACGGTGACACGGGTTCGGGATATCGACGGGTTTTCGGAGGTTAGGTATCCCTCGAGTCCATAGAATCGTGAGGAGTCGTACGGATCGAGGTCGCTCGTCTCGTTCTTCTCCTTGTCCTGTGTGCTCACAGTGACCAGGTGAATCTCGAGAGGTCGGCGTGTGGTCGGTTTCGCACGGGCAGGAGTTGGCCGCTGCTTCACCAGGACGTGAGCGCACGACCTGGGGAATCGTCGGCGGGGCTTTAGCTATTTCCTCAGCCCCGTGTGCTCACGGTGGCGGAGAAAACAACCAGTCCCTTGGGACGGGGGTTCAGGAGCAGGTGGCAACGTCGGGTAACGNCAACCTCGGGTAACAGCTACGTGTGCTCACGTAGACGAGACTCGGCGCTGTTCGGCTATTCCTAGTTGTCTCGTGTGCTCACGACGACAACTCAATGTCACACACACAATGAACACGGAAATTGCACGTAGAAACGCCCTTGACAACGAGATGAACGATGTTCAAAATGTTATTGTTTTGATCAGTCTGGTTATGATAGCTGCTGAGAGCAGACGTGTTATAATTGTGTTATCAAATAAAGTCTGAGTTTGTGTTGGTTTTTATAAATAAGTGTGATCATTGAGTTTACCTGGACCCGAGTATAACAATATATCTTTTATTGTCTCGTGTGTTTTTTTTCTATTTCATTCAGTGCTGTTGTTGGTTCACTCTATGAATCATTTATAATAATGATTGTTAACTTTCATCTTATAAAGTTCTCAATCTTAATCTTAATAATTCCTTAA
This sequence comes from Pteromalus puparum, assembly GCA_012977825.3. Classification (NCBI taxonomy): domain Eukaryota; kingdom Metazoa; phylum Arthropoda; class Insecta; order Hymenoptera; family Pteromalidae; genus Pteromalus; species Pteromalus puparum. The sequence goes on from CM053170.1 coordinate 22,253,896, forward strand.
AAATTTAATAATTACACTTTTCATTTAAAAACACTAACAAATATATATTTTATTGTCCCGTATTTCTTTTCTATTTCAATGCTGTTGTTGGTTCGCTCTGTGAATTATCTATAATAATGATTGTTAAGTTTCATCTTATAAAGTTCTTAATCTAAATCTTAATAATTCCTAATAAAATTAATAATTAGACTCTAATAATGATCGAGTTTTTTTGGACTCGCTTACTTAGTCCATATTATTAATGAACTGTTATTGCGGCCATATTTTACTATCCAATGTAGTGAAAATATGACGGTCTAAAGCCCGATAACGCAGAAAGCAGTCTCGATTTAGTAGGCAAGTGGAGGGGAGGTGGAGGGGTAAGTGGAGAGGGGTGGAGGGAATGAGGATGGGAGTGGAGGGGGGAAGGAGAAAATACTAAATACATTACGTAATTTTTGAAACAATTTCACGTTATTTAGTGGAGGGGAAGTGGAGGGGGGCTGGAAGGGATTTTTTCTGAAAATCCCCTCTCCTATATATATATATATATATATATATATATATAGGGCATTCCGCGTCAAGTGAGACAGAGCTGTGCCCAAAACTCATTTTGACCTAAAAATTTTTAAAAATATGAAAAATTTAGGATTTTTTATGTACTTTAGATTATCGAGTGGAACTTTTTTAGATTTCAGTTCCTGGCAGAGCTACACGTCCCCTAACCTTGAAAAAATACTACTTTACGAAATGATCAAGCTGTCAGAAATCACAGGGGATCGGGAAAATTCCAAGCAACAACTATTTTCATGTATTTTGAGCTGCTGAACACGAATCCGGTGGTATTTTTTACCAATACCTCAAGCGCTCGCCCCTAACCTCAGAGACAGGTTTAACTTTCTCAGCAATAAGTGTGTTGTTTAATGTACATAGGACAACCGTGTCAAGAATATTTTTTTCAGAATTGGAAGAATTAGCAAAAACTACGGCTAATTTAGTGTATTGGCCTGCAAAAGATATTATTCAAGGAACGATGCCAGACTGCTTTTACCCAGATTATAAAGACACTAGAGTGATCATCGACTGCACTGAATTCAGGATTGAAGTACCAGCAACTGTTGACAATCGTATGTTTACCTACTCGCATTATAAAAAAGCATTTACTGATTAATTGTTGGTAGGCATAACACCCGGAGGCTTTATTAGCTTTAAATCAAAGGTTGCTGGTGGCCAAAAGAGTGATTCACAAATCACTATTGAATCTGGACTAATAGACTTGCTAGAAGATGGAGACGTGGTCTTAGCAGATAAATGATTTCCACAAATCACTCGTGTTCTTGATGAAAAAGGAAAGAAAGTGGTACTTGTTATGCCACCTTTTTTTAGAAAAGAAAGAGAATTCACAGAAGAAGAGGCTCAAAATACCTACAACATAGCAAGAGTACGTATTCATGTTGAACGAATAACGCAGCGATTAAGAATATCAAATTCTCAACAAGATAACGGAAAATTTATTTAGTTCTTTAGATGATGTAATCCATGTGTGCTGCGTCTTAGTAAATCTGCAGCCACATATAATAGAGGAGAAGAAGGACAATATAACGTAAACAAAAAATTGTACTTAAATACAATTTTTATTTTATTGACTGTTAATAAATAATTTTAACAATACTTTACATTTTAAGTTACTTTTTTATCAAATAACCATCTCAGACTTTTGAGTTACACAGATACTTAAACGTACAACTTATACATCAAACGTAATATTGCTAACATCATAACCATTAAAGCATCGCTTTGGCTGTACGCACTATGAAAAAAAAAATGATTCACACAGGATACACAATCTTCTTTTTGAAGATTCGTTTCAACTTCATTTAACATGAAATCAATGAGGCTCTGTATCGCTTTCTCATTTTTATCTCTCTTGGTCTCTGGCAAAATAGTTTTTAAAGGTGAAGGATCTGGTAAATCAATCACATCCACTTCCACAGGTTGTACGTTTAGGAGGATAATATTACAAAAATAATTTCCTTTAGAATATTTTTTTGTATAAGTTGTTGCGTTGTGGGCTTTCCCCATTGCTGTTCAAAATCCGTCTTACTTAAACTTTCCTCATTATTAACGTAATGAATGAGAGCAGCTACATGTTTACATTTTCCGCTCTTGTTGTAAACACACGTACATAAGACATGAGTTACATTACGTTCTGCATCAATCTAAACATATTTACATAAAATTGTTAACGTTATGTACATATATTCATGTAATCAATAGAAAATATTCTTCAACTTACTTCTAACTGTGTATGATATGGTGGAGATAGAACTGAGGCTTGTCTCACGATTTGAGCTTCAATAAGGTAACTTATATTATTTTGCCTATGTTCCTTAACGCTGTAAACATGACTAGCAAAAAATAGTTTGTTTCCTTTTGGAATAGTTTCCGGCTGAAACTGTATATCATGAGTAATTTTTTGAAATCAAGTTGTTATTACAATCTCCATTTTCACGGTATAGCAATTCCAGCAGTTACTGCAATTTGAAATAGAAATCTGAAAAAATATTAGTATATTGTTTACTTTTTATTAACAATATATTTGATTTCATTATTATCTCATATGCAAAATAAGACTTTCAGTAATCAAAGTGACGTATATAATATAACAGTTGTGTGGGTAACCTCCAATTACGAATTAACAATCATAGATCATACGCATATAGCAAGTTTTACATACCTACATTACACTGAAAATAAATGTAAACCAATATACTGCATCTATTGCACAAGAAGTTTTAGCAATAATCACACGTTAAAGCCGTTTTTTACATTTTTTTGCAATCTGCCTGTTAAGGTATCTCGCTGTTTCCACCCTGGTTTGCATGGCGATAACGGTAGATGGCGCGACCTAATATGCACAGAGCAAATAGAACATATATATAGAGTTTGAACCTAAAAAAATTTATTCATCTTTGATTTGGCAGAGAACTGTATATATATATATATATATATACTAGTGGGGCTTCGCCCCCCTGCTCGCTCCGCTCGCCAACCCCCCATTTCAGTTTCTGTGACACTAAGACACTGCGTTTGAATGATTTTTACACTTAGATACTAAAAATCACGGTGCAAACTACCTAGACTTCGTTATCAGCCACCTTGTACACCTCTCTCATATGATTTATTTATCCAGACACAAAAAACCATGTAGCGCACCACCTAGCCCTTGTCACCAGTCACTCTGTACACCTAGACACCACCCTCGAATGATTTTCACACCTAGACACTAAAAACTATACAAAAATGTATTTATTAATTTTGTTCTGTAAGTTGAATCTTCGATAATATTTGTTATTTAGATAATTGCGATTCAATTAATATATATTTGAAGTCATAGAACTTTTCGTTTACCTTTAGATTTAACAATTTAAAATTGCATTTTTGAAGTTTGATACTGACAAAGAAAAGTTACGAGAAGCAGATTTGATTATTGGGATAAGCTTATATGATTCCTAAAAAGCTCTAGAATAGTTGATTTAACTTTACGTGATCTATGTGATACCCACACATTCCTTTTGGAAATGAATTAATAGTTTTGGGAGAGACTTCGGCAATTCTACCCGTTGTAAAAATAGTAGTTAGAACTATATAATAGCAGAAACTATAAAAGCGTCATACCTTTGGTTACACTTCCATATTTTAAAATTAAACATAAATATGGCGTTCACTTGATAGAACATTTCAAATTATTATTAGAGTAGAGAAGGAAGTATAAAAATTTAGTATCCGGAAAAATGGAAAACAAAATGATATATGTACAAAAAATCTTTGTCAGCAGCATATAATTTTTTCAGCTAATAGCGTATACTCACTTTCTACAATGAATATAATTATTTTTTGAATAATAAAATCTTAAGTCAAATGGAAGGAGAGGTAAAAACGTATTATCGAGTGTTGATACGCACCAATCAAGAGTGTTGATAAAATTGACGGAATAATCATTCATAAGATTTTCCTGTCAGAATATTGAATAGCCATCGGCGAAGGATTGGCCACGTATGAACTTCTTGGTTAAAATTGGGGCTATTATTATGTTAAGAAAACTTAGAGTATAACAACGGTTTGTGTAATGGCACCGATTAAAAATTACCAAACTATGTAGTACAACATTGAAAGCTGAAATTATAACTGGGAAAAAATCGGGAATAAAGTTTTCATACCTTAGAATTACTTTAAATACTGGAACATTTATCTTAATTGCCGAATTTTTAACAGAAATTTCCTTTAGTCTTAGCGTTTTGCTATGACTATTAATAAATCTTCAAGGACAAAGTTTCGATAATTAGGAATTACTTTAAAAAACCGTTATTCTCATGTGACAATTGTATGTATCATATCTAGACAAAGATCCTAATCGATTGTTTATTCAAAATGAAAGTGAAAACAATTCAGAAAGTAGAAAATTATAGTGTGGATGAATTTCGATTAGAGCATATAATATATTTTTAAATTTAATAAAAAAATATCTTGTTCTTATTTATATTATAGGCTATACTACAAATAATAAATGGAGGGACCAACTCGAAATTTCTTTAGTTCCAATGAACGAGCGCATGGAAACTTTTTGGCAAGCATTAATAATCAATTTGGAAACATGAATTAGAACAAGTATAATTATGGAACGTTATTAAAGATTTGTAGAAATATGAGCGAAGATCGATTAAAAAGATTACATTTACAAATTGCAGATTTTTTGAAATATCCTCGGACGAAGTACAAAATACCTAAATTTACAAAGTTTAGACACAAATCAATTGAAACTAGCCATTGAAACTATTCATCGATTTAAAATTCGTAGTAGAAACATGATCTTCTTCCAGATAACTGAAAATGATAGTGCAGCTTTATGTTGAATATAAATAATTAGCTAACATTCTAAAATCATAATCAAATGCAAAATTAATCGTAATGATTAAATGAAAGTAAATATTATTTCCAAATTATTTATGTTAAATTCACAATTATCTAAATAACAAATATTATCGAAGATTCAACTTACACGAAATTAATATTAGTCATTTTCGCAAATATATTTTTCAATAAAAAAATAAAATTCCTAAATATCATTCGAAAACGTTTTTTTAGAAACCTTTTTCATACACATACAACACAAAAACAGTACAAGAACCAAGGCACAGCAAGAACAATCATTAGCAAATATAGTAAGTTAATTTGTATTATTACAGGACATGATGTAATAATACTTAGTTATTTAAAAATAGTTAATTGATTATTTGTATACACTTTTCTATGATAAATGTTGTATTTAATTGTACTTGTTCAAAAATCATATTTTTGAACAGGGTGTTTAATCTATATAAAGCATGTGTCGCTTACAAATTTTTTTTTCAAAAAACTTTTTCAAAGTAAAAGTGATGCTGTAGGACGAGGATGGTATGAGGTGGAGTCTTAGGAAGGAGGATGGTATCTAAGACTCCCGTGGTTATAGGGCTCCAGGCGATGATTCACGGTTTTTTTTTTAGATTATTGTATACAAATTTTAATGATAAAAATGATCAGTATTAATTAATTTCCTTTTGAATAGATTGAAAAATATTATTTTTTAATATATTATCTTTAAAATTAATATTTCCTTTTTGAACGCATTAATTTAGAACATAATTCATTTTTAAACAATAACATAATTTTGTATAATTTCATCATGTCATAAATTATATGAATTATCGGCAATTTTTATACAATAAAAAAAAAAAAAACAAAAAAAAATCAACGTGCCTGAAGGTATGTTGTATATAATATAACTAAAATATAATATGCTTCTGACAGTACCCCTTGGGTGTGTGGAAAACTGTCTATAATAGTACATAGTTCATTTTCTATTTCTAATAATAATTTCGCACTTTTTCCTGACCTAACGTCTGTGGTTATTTGGTGAAGAATAGGTAGGTGGGGGGTTGTGGTGGGGGGTGGGGGTCTTTTAAGATTTTCAAAAATCACATAAAAATGAAAGAATTTTACGTTATTTGTGGGGGACCAAGGTGGGGGTTGGGGGGGTCGGTGGGGTTAGTGGGGGGGTCGGGGTGGGGGGAGGAGTCTTGAAAATGACTATATAATATTAGAAATATACTATATGGGTGGTTCTCTGTCAAATCGAAGATGAAAAATTTTTATTTATATATATATTTTTTTATATATATTATATATATATATATATATGCGGTTCTCTGTCAAATCAAAGATGAAAAAAAAGTATTGTACTGTACAGAAAGTCAAGTCAGTAAGGTATAGTTTAGCGTGCGAGAATGAGTGAGCGCGCTGACAAGTGTGTGAGGGGACACACACATGTAAGTATCCCCTCTCGCGGTATGCGTGTGAGTCACATGACCACAAGCGGTGTTGAGACTATACGAGTCCCGCACATCGCTCTCTTTTGGATCAACCCGTCGTCTAATGCACATGGTGCCGACGGACGTTGTACATACATACTATAGCCGTTGAATAAATAATTATAGTTAAACTATACTTTCTGTCTATCCTCACTTTTCTCATCATGATAGCAGAACCTGGTTTGTATTTCTGTTTTATCTTGCATATGCACTTTTGAATCATATGAGAGATATTTAAAATAAAGTGAGGTTAAAAGCCACGTGGTGTGAGAACATGTACAAAGTGAAAAATTTAAGTGAAAAACTTTCTAAGGAATAAAAATATTATCAAGAACATTAACGAGTAGTATACAACTAAAGAATTAGAGGAAAAGTTTTGAAAAATGTTGTAAAATCAGTGTGACGCACGCGGATTCAAAAGTGTATGAGAGACAAGTGGTATAATGCAAGCAGAGAACACTTGGGTTCATGGATAACGGAGCAACGCCAGAAACAAAGAAAGTTGTAAAAATTGAAAAGCAAGATTCCGAACACAAAGGAACGTTCGAGAATCAACTAGAAATTGAAAAAAATTCTAAAATAGAAAAGAAGATTGATAGAGAAGTAGATGAAATGGAGAAGAAAGAATTTTCTATAACGGTATTCGACAGAGAGGATGTTCACGCCGTTATTTAGGGGTTATTAGACTTAGCCGTATATTTTAAGATTTGAATTTCGCGCCGCCACGCGCTCTCTCTTGCGACGTGGCGCGGTGCGCGCATGCGCGGGCCCGCCGCCGGCCCACGCCCCGAGCCAGCGGCGGGCCCGCGCATGCTTTTCCGCACGTGTTCAGTCTTGACAGAACTGCTGAGCGACTAACACGTGCAGCATTATCTTCAAGTTTTTTCAGCTTCAGAGCGAGTACTGTTCACCTCGTGTACGGGCGAATGAGTGTAGTTTTACCGACAATTTCACGACCGCGTGCGTGGGGTTGTGTGTGCGTGATAGTGCGCGTGCCTCGAGGCCATAGTATTAAGGACTGTGGGCGAAGGTGTCCACGTGTTGGACGTGACATCTTCGGGGCGAGATCGCAGCGGAAACACCTCTTGTTGCCCGAGTGTCAAGCGTCTGGTTTCTCGAGACGTCGAGGCGCGCTTGGCGCAGGTTGCAGACCAAGTCTTTCTCCCCAGGCCCGGCTTGCCATCCTCTTAGGACTTGGCGAGAAGCTACGGCAGCGTGCGACGAGCGGGCGACTCAGCGTCTTCCTGGCGACGACGTTCGAGGTTGCGGCGATTGCGCGGGCTACGACAGCCCTTTAGGTAAGAGAGATCTCTCTGCGTGCGATGAAAGGTACCTCGCGTCTTTGCGTGCGCTTTCTTTGTTCAGGTTATCCTCTTTTAGAGTCTCTTTCTCTTTCTCTTTCTTTACAGTGTATAATTTCCTTTCCTTATTTTAATAAAGTATACGCTCGCTACGGATTTTCCCTCTTTTCCGTGAGGGTTTTTACGCCATAGCAAGCGCGTTTTGTTTTACCTCGAAATTGTGTGTTTTATTAAAAAACCCTTCACTCACTCAACCCTTTGCTTGTCGGAACTCACTTTGAGTTTTCCCCTTAATTTTAGATTATTGTTCAGAGGACTACAGCATGTGGAAGAAAAGTATAACAATGTTTTTGAAATTGAAAAAGTGTCATAAAGTGATGGATAAAGAAAAATCCTTATCGGAGACTGGCACAACACAAAATGACCTAAAGGCGATAAATAGAATTTACTGTGCTATTTCGAATAAGCAATCGGAGTTTGTGTGCGAAAAGACAACTGCTTTTGGAATAACCAAAAAGTTTGATAGTATGTATTTGAAAAAGTCAACGGCTTTGCAAATAGGGTGGAGAAATAGACTTGAAAAAATAAGGCTAAATAATTATAGTGATATGGCAGCCTTCTTTAGTGATTTTGAAAAGTCAAATAATGAACTAAAAAGTGCCGGTGCAAATGTAAGGGAAAGTGTAAAGAAAAATTAAATTATATGCTCAACGCGTTGCCTGAATCGTACAGTTACATCGGAGATCAGATAGACACATTGAAAGAAGAAGATCAAACGGCTGACTACGTAAAAATAAGATTAAGCTTTATTTGAAAAATTGTACTTTAGCTAACACAATAGAAAAAAACTCCGTATAAGATATTTTTTAGAAAGATATAGAGTCTTGTTGAATGTTAAAGTAACAGTTTCGAGACTTGTTGATGTTGTTGAATCATATGAAAAATGTACTGGTCTCGATTATGATAATGAAAATATTTTTTCCCATACTCCGACTCTCGAGTCAAGTAAGAGAAACGAACTTGAGTCCGAAAACGAAATTGATGATAATGTATTTGATAGCGCAGATGAAAATGACATTGTAACCGAAAAAAAAACAAACAAATGTAAAAAATATCGATAAAAATAGTTTGAAACCAAATACTCCACGTCGATCAATACGTGCGAAAAAAAGTTCTATAAAATATCCGGAAAATAATGCGTAAATAATGAGTATCCGTTTATTATTGTAGAGTTGATATACCTTGTAAATTTGAGGAGCCGATGAATAGCGATGGATATGAAAATTGGAAAAATGCAATGGACAAAGAAATGAGTAGCTTGTATGAAAATGAAACATGGAAACTAGTTGAAAAACAAAAGGGAAAAGAAGTACTAGATATAAAATGGGTTTATACAAAAAAATCTAATGATATATTTAAAGCTAGGTTAGTAGTAAGAGGCTTTTAACAAACGAATGGTATTAATGACATATACGCTCTAGTGGAAAAGACGCAAACATTAAAAATCTTGTTTTCATATTGTTGTCAATTTGGTTTAATTATAGAACAGATGGATGTTGTTACAGCATTTATAAATGGTAAAGTAAGCTCAGAGGTATATGTCAATCAACCAAAAGGTTACAATGATGGAACGAACAAAGTTTGTAAATTGTTTAAAGCGTTGTATGGACTACGAGAATGTCCGAGAAAATGGTATAAGTGTTTTGATGAATATTTTGTGAAACTAAACTTTAAAAGAAGCAATGCTGATAATTGTTTGTATACTTATGGAAAAGGAGATGATGTTATTCATCTTTTGCTATACGTAGATAATTTATTAATTTGCTGCAAAAACAAGAAAAGAATTCAAAGTTTAAAGAAAACTACCATAAATAAATTTAAAATGAAAGATTTAGGGAGATAAAAGAATACCTAGGAATAAATATCGAATAGAGTACAACAATGGTGAAATGAAACTAAGTCAAACAAAATACATAGAGTCATTAACGTATAAATATCAGTTAGAGAATAGTTGATTGTATAGCACTCCAATGGAGACAAATTTGAAACTTGAAAAGGCTGATAGTTGTAAGTCTGAAATAAAGTATAGAAACTTGATAAGCACTTTATTGTATATCAGTTTAAGCGCAAGACCAGACATAAGTTATAGTGTAATTACTTAAGTAAAATCAAAATTTTTATAACCGCACTCATTGGAAATATGCTTTAAGAGTACTAAAATATTTTTACCTATCTAACTAAAGACTTATGTTTGAACTATAAAAAGAAATTGTAATAACCCTGCTAAAACTGGCGGATTGAGATCAATTAAAAAAATATCAACCGATATCAAATGTGATTGTTGTTACCAATTTATACATTTGAATTCGATTGTTAATGCTTATTTCGTCCTTGAGTTTCTAAATAAATCAATTAAAACGAATAGAAGACTTTATTAATTAAGTCAATAAGAATATATGAATATCAATTCACTTATTATATTATTGAATTGATTTGAATGTAATTTCTGAAACAAAATCCTATTGTTTTGAATGGATTTCAATGGAACTTACCTTTTAATCGTCTTAAAGTGGAAAATTGAGAAAAATCTCCTTAGGGTCCGCTTCAATGTACATATCCTATGCATTCGTATTGATTTGAATAGTCATCAATGTGCATTCAAATTATTTTCGTAGAAATTAATTGATTTTCATATAGAAAAACCCGATTAAAGTCAATCTAATCTAAAGCTATATATCTTAATCCCACTGGAATCGATTGGAGTCAATGAATTTAAATGCGGAAAACTACAATTAAAATCGTTGTTTCATAGCAAGATTTATTGACTTGAGTATTCATTTTACGTATATAATTATATCGACTTATATCGACTTATATCGACTTATATTGGTTTTATCGAGCTTTAATACAAAAAGTGGAATTAAGATTCACTTATCGACTTTAATTAACTTTTTCTGATAGGGGTTATAGCATGACCGGCCGCAGCAGCGGGCCAAACAAAATGCATTTTTAGTATGGGTGGCACACCACTATATCCAGATCCAGCGTGCATATTGAACTTATACGCCACCTATATTTTTGCCTGCCACAAACAAGGAGAGTTTAGGTGACGAAAGCGCCACTGGCCAGTCGAAAAATACTTTGTTTTGCTGATTGATATCGCTTTAGCAGCCCATGCGTGCGTATGTATATAAAAATTAATAAATTTAGGCTAGTAAAAGTGTTTTTAAAATGAAAATATTTGGTACATGAGTAAGCTTTAAATATAGTGATTTAAAAAGGTTCCCGCGACTAAACAACAAAATATAACCTTCGTTAGTATATTTTTAAAATTTTTACTTTTTGAGGCTAAGAGTTCAAAGAATAGAATAATTACCAGAAACATATAGTATACGTACATATATATTTTTTAAAAATTAAATTATACTATTAATTCATACTTAATGTACAAAAAAGTAAATGAGAATAAATAAGTAAAGCTTCGTAAAAATAAGTTAAAGATTAATAAACTAAGTACTTGAATTTTAATTGTAACAATTATTTTTAGTCTTTGATATCTGAGCAAACAGGTGTTAGAGGATTTGATAGTTCGTTCTCCACATCATCGAGATGAACTGATGAGGAATCGCTTGAAATGTCATCAATCACATCTTGAGTATCATCCAGAGCATCCCGCATTTTCTGTTTCTGGACAAACAATTGCTAATGGATCTGTAGTTTGCATAGAGAGTAAATCTGAATTATTCATCATAGAAATGCCAGTAGTCGCTTCTTTCAGCATTATTATATTAGCATTTGAATTTGCTGTTTTCTTGTCCGGTACTTCCTCTACGAGCTTTGTTTCGTCCCCTGTATTTATAAATTATTGTTATGTGACAACTTTCCCGTGGCTATTATTCGAGATTTTATTTCGAATATAGCTTCAAGAAAGTTCCACATACAAAAAGCATATCGAGTATTCAAGGCCACTAAAATATCAAGTGACCAAGAATCTCGCTGAGCTAAACACCTTCCCCGCCGACGGCTACTTGCGCGCGTGCGATGCTGCGACTGGAGTTTCGGCGCTTGACCGTTGCCAGGCCCCGTAGGGCCTAATGAGTGCAACAAGCGCCGACGCTGTGACGTATCGGCGGGGAAGTAAAGCTTGGGACAGCGTGGGAGGTCCGGAAGACTTCCGAGCGTCCCCAAGCCAAGCTACTCTGCCACTCCATGTCGAGCCAAGGTGCCAGACGGACCATAGATTTTTACAATAGATTTCAGTTCAGATTTAAGTATAAAGATTTATATTCAACTTAGTACGGATAGAACATTTTGCGACAATTTAATTTTGAAAAGAGAGTTTAAAAATAGTTGAATAAAGTTAATTATCAGTGGGACCAATAAAAATAGATTTTTGAATCCTTTATTTGACTCGATGCAATAATAATCTTCCAAGTACATATCCACATAACAATCAGAAAGTAAGAATTTGAATAATAATTTAATAGTGAAATATAAAAAGAGAGAGAGAGAGAGAGTTCAGTTTGGTCGCGGAGAGATAATTCCGAGTGAAATTCATTTTCTCGATGCTGTATATAGTGTCTGACGCGCAAGCTCAAACAAAAATAAAACAATTGTTCGCGGTTAAAAACCACGTAACAAAAATTGGAGGTCTCACCGAGATATTGTGCGTCCCGATTAAGCTCGACTTTCTCTCTCATCATAATTATAAAAATATTCAATGTGCATGAAAGATTTTTTATGAATGAGAAAATCATAACATTAATCAGTGATAAGACAAAAATAGTGCGCGTGAAATTATAAAAATTCAATTCAATTCAAGACAAAGTGCATGTTAGAACGCGTCGAAACAAAGAGGGGTGTCGCATTTCAACTCCACGCGCGCAGGGTACTTGAGCGGTGGTGGCGTCGCAACGCCAATGCGCAGTTGTTCAAGCGGTAGACATTTTGCTTTCAAATTTAGTTTCGATCACGTGTTGGTTAATTCATATTAAAAATCAGTGTAAATCATATTTTCGGTCCAAAGTATTCGTAAAGACAATTGAAATTTCCGTGTCGCGTCTGAATTTTTGAATTATAGAACATCTAATAAATCAATTATTGAACACGCTATCGAATGTATTACTGAACGAGTAAAGCAAAAAAAGAAATAATTGAAGTAAAAGAATAGAATGATTTTGAAGTTGCATACTGAAGAATTCATGCAACTGTGGTTCAATTGAAAAATACATGGAATAATTACAGCACAAGCCGACAATAAGAGGTAAGGCTGTGCTGCTGATAGAGGGAAGGGCCCGTTAGGAAAATATTATTATATAACTCTTTCATGATCTTTATTTTTTTTTTATATTTAAACCTTGGTGTCTCCGTGAAAATCTGGTCGACGAACAAAGCACAGAGTGCTGGTTCCCAACCACTGTCGAACCAGGGCGTTGTTCTACGCTTGTGTCCAGGTGCTGGGATCCGAATCTCAAAAGACTGAGGCTTGTTTCTCTGGACCATTGACACGTCAAGAGACGACCCTGTAAAAGGCAAAAAGAAAAACTTTAATATACTGAATACTATATGATATATATGCATTAGTTAAAAATTGAAATTTTCTGAGTGTCCGACAACAAATTGGTAAAGACACTCATCCATGATTATTAATAATTATCATTACACAAAAGATTCGTATCCCACACATAACTATAACATCGCATTTTGAAGAATTCATGCAATTCCCTTTTTCATGCACACACATTTAAAATGCTATGCTCTGGTTCTAATTTGAGTGTAGTTCACAATTGGTTACAAGTATTAAGAGGAAAATTTAATTTAAAATCTTGTTCTCTTGCACTCGCATACATAGAATTTGAAGGTAATGACAGTAAAAGCAAATACAAATTAAGCAAGCTTGCAAAGAGACTTTTGAAATACAATAGTAAATTAATTGAGGCAGAATTTCACCTTTTACGCACAAAATAACTTGCCATTCAAGAGTACAAAGTCAGAATGCAATACATTTAAACTCATCTTTGGCCACACACACACAGGTTATTGTAGTCGAGCATAACTAACCTTCATTCTATCCTTCATTCACACGTACATCTCCAAGGTGAGGAAACTTGTAGAAACTCAGTGAAATTTGTTAAAATCCTCTGCTCGGTCTCAAAGCCCGACTTGCTGGACCAATCAAGCATATGCTGAAAATGACAAATAAAGTGTAAATACAGTGAACAGTAGGATTCCGCAATAAAAGAAAATTTCATCTGAAAAGTTTAAAGCGACAAAAACAAATTTAAAAGCATTTCATTCCTTTGAGGTTAAAGTCCATTTTTCTCTCTTTAATGTCAAAGTTCTTCAAAGTGAAAATTTAGCTTGAGCATTGGAAACAAGAGTAAAATCAAAATTCAATTAATAAGCTCATAATTAAATTAATAGCATTAACACGTGAAACAAATTTTAGTAAGCAAGCAAGCAATTTTAACGTACAATCTTAAAAATTTCGCTGAATCTACTCACAAGTTTGAAAATTAAAGGTTAGAATCAACCACCTGTGCCAAATACTTGTAAAATAAACGAATACATACTAGTGAATCCATATCTGCATAGTTAAAACACACAAATTGAATGTTGATCCAAGTTATTTGCCAAAAGTCCCAAAATCTGTAGCGCAGTGCTGGTCGACGAGGTCGAAAATCTTGAAAATCGGCTTCCTGGACCAATACAACGTATACCAGATCAGTTTGTTGTCCCTAGAATCAATAAATATTATATGAGAATAGTTGACAACGGTTTCACTTAACTATTTTGATGATTCAAAACAAAATTTTGGAGTTTGGATGGTAATATAGGCTTATATACAAAGTGATTCAAAATCAAAGTGTTGTTCAAAGTGAAATAAAATTTGCAGTATCTTTAGAGTCGAGCATTTGCAATTAAAAATATAGAGTCAACATTGTGCAATAGAATAATTGTCTAGAATTCAAACAAGTTAAACAATTGTCGCAAAATTTTTATATGAAAGTTGCTAGTAAACTTCTAGTATGCTAATTGGCCAAACACTATTACATTGAAACAACAAAGAAAAGAGAGAAATCAATGTGAACAGTCACTTTGTACTCAAGTAAAACTCTTGAATAATAGAAAGAAGGCCCTTGTTATACTTACGACAGATGATTAAAAATAGTAATCTGTCGTAAAATTTATCAAAATATGTGCATATTGCAAGTAAAAAATATAAAAAAATGTAATCCGTCCTCAAAACACGAAAATTTTAACGTTTTATATGAAAAAACAGTATAAATACAAAAAGTAGCAGACGAATCTGTCGTACGAGAGGTTAAGAGCACGTTGAAGAACGTAGAAAGTCGCCGCATAACGAAATTCGTGACGATCATCGCTCACCGGTAGAGGGCAAGTACATGGAATAGGAATATGGAATTTTGATGTTTTCGAGTTGGTAATAAAGAATATATCCAAAAGCTTATGTTTTGAAAGTGCTCATTACTTTTATTTAAAACTATTTACAATTCAGAAACTGGAATATCTAAAAATTTCGATTTGCCACAATCAAAACACTTAAATCTTATAATGGAACTATTTATATTGTATATAAAGTATACACGGTTTTTGCGGTTTAGCTTCTTTTCAATTAAACAAAAATGTTCGAAAACATTGATACAAAATATATCATGGTAAACTCTAGATATTTGAGTAATTGAAAATGAAAGTGATTGAATAGTTTTACAAGCTTTATGCAAATTTAATGTTTGATGAATAGTTAATTCATCTGAAACAAATTTCAGCAATGATGCTTTTTTGACAGCAACAATTGTAGTATCATTCAGATCCGGGTTATTATTAATAGATCCTTTCATATCCGATCGAATGAACTTTGTATTACTGCAAAATGGTTTTGATATAAAAGAGAATCAGAAAACATTATCAAACTTTAAGTTTTTGAACGGTAAAACTGACAAATTCGGCTTGAATTTTAAGAGTCTGGATTCATCACTCTTTTTGGAAGAGTCCATTAACCGAAAGTTTCTGTTTCTGTCATAGACTTTCCAATCAATAAATAAACCTGAAAAATGAATAATGACAATCAAAGTCACTATGCAGTAAAAAGAATGAATGAATATGTACTAAGGTATTTCAATTTTGTATTTTACCATCAACTAAGAATATTACAATTTCTTTGGCATTCTTAATCGAATATTCCGAAGCGAATTTATCATAACAAAGATCTTGTTCTGTTATTTCGACGTTTTTTTGATACTTTCGTAAATATCTTCTATTTGAAATGTCAATATTGCCATACATACTTGCATCGCAATCTATACCAAACGCAAACCCAATGACAAAGTCTCTGAATTCCAACATTAGAGCACGCAAAGCATCGAAATTGTTATTATATATGTATTCTAGATTTTTAGAAATTAATCGAACAATAACGTGTCGACTAAATTTCTTATGGTTAGAAGCGTCCAGCGTTAGATGATAAATTTCATTTGCTTGAATGTTAGGAAATTTAGACAGTAGAAATTGTTTTAATAATTCCAAAAAAAAGAGAGAATCCTTTCTCGTCGTTGATAAAAAATGAATCTGATCGATTATACTCGAGATCGAAGTAAACCGTAGATTTGTCCGTAATTATCTAAAACAAAATAAAATTGATGATTTTATGTATATTGTTTTGTCCAGGGGCGTAAATATTAATGATAATAATACCTCGTAATAATGACGGTTAGACATAATTGGGTAATGATACAGAAACTTATTCAAACTGACAATAAAATAAACTCTTTTTCCGGTGACATTTTCTTCTCGAGCTATACACAGCATTCCAAATTTGTTGCTGAATTGTCCATATTTTTCTAACATGAATTTTAATGAATAAAATTTCATGTCATACCACCAGTCTGACATCGTGTAGAACAATTATATCAATCAAGAAATCAATAGTAGGAACTAAACTGTAAATAGTATAGGTTATGTTAATGAGTAGCACTGAAGTATACAATAATATATGTACTAGCTTTAAAGAAAAAGGATTTCATAAATATCCAGAACTTGACACGACAATAATGCCATCTAGAAGAAGTTGTCTCTCTTTCAGAGGACAGGACCGAAAATTGCATACCTATAAACCTGAGTTGGGGGGGGGGTGAGGGGAGGTTTGAATTGTAATTAAAAATCATGGTTGGTTTGAGGGAAAAAGAATAATTATGTAGCACATAACCCAGGGTTGGGCGGGGGAAGGATAATTAAGCCAGCACGATAAACACGGGTTGGAGGGAGGGGGGGGTAATTGTAACATAAATCCAGTTGGGCGGGGGAATGCTAATTTGAACAGGCAACATTGATAATACCAGGGTTGGGCGGAGGGGAATGAATTAATTACAGGACAATAAAACATGGGTTGGCCGGGGGGAATGATTAGATTCCAGCAGCACATAAAACCAGGGTTGCGGCAGGGCGCGGATGTCTATTGTGTGACATAAACCAGGGTATGGGCGGGTGCGCGGGTGATGAATATTAGCCGCACATTACACCAGGTTGGAGGGGGGGGCGTTATATTTGTACATTAAAATCCAGGGTTTGGGCGGTGGAAGGAATAATTAACGCAGCAAATTGCAAAACCACGGTTGGAGGGGGGGGGGTTAATTGTACATAAATCCAGGGTTGGGCGGGGGGAATGAATAATTAAGCAGCACATAAAACCAGGGTTGGAGGGGGGGGGGAGTTTAATTGTACATAAAACCAGGTTTGGGCGGGGGGAAGGAATAATTAAATTGCACGTAAACCAGGGTTGGAAGAAGGAAGGGGTTCAATTGAACATACCTTGAAATATTCAAAAATATTTATTCCGAATAAAAATTGGATAATGTGAATGAAATTGAATAATGTAAATGAAATACACATCAAAACAAAAAGTAAAAATTATAGAAAAAAAAAATATTATGAATTTCTACATTTGTCGCAAAAATAAGTCGAATTGTCAACGTTATCAAGAGGGGGTACCTTTAAGCATTCATAATGATACCACTTCAAACAGTGGTCGCAATTAGTTGATTTGCTTGGCTGTCCATCTGTCCTCTGACTCTCATCTACATCTTTTTTGCAATTGAAACTAATCCACTTAACTTTTTCAATATTAGCTGCAATTGCATTTTTTTTTAAATTAAATGCTTCGTTTGTCATGTAAGATTGGAGAACTGTAATGTCAATTTCCTCATTGTACAACCAACACGGTACATTTTTCAATTTTAAGTTATCAACATCAACTTTCACAACTGAAAGATCGATTTTTTTTTAAAACAACAGGTGAAACTATCCACTGAAAGATAAGCATCGCTTTCTCTTGATCTGACAATTCCAAATACGTTTTACAATTAAGTTGCTTCGATTTTTTTCTAGGCAAACCAATGGCAGTGAGAGCCTTCTTTTTTGGTCTACCTCGCTTTCGTTCATTTTTACTTATAATAATATCGGATACATTAACGACATTATACACATTAGTTTTACTAACTGACTTAGAGTTATCAACAGTAGAAGCCGAATTATTAGCTATATCCGCAGGTTTTACAACATATTCATCACATTTTCCTAAGCACTCTTTATGAACAATGGCTGTAGTTTTTAAAGCATCACAATCGCAATTGTCGTTTGGTAATTCAGAAACCTTATCTATAACATTAGAATTCCTTATACAAAAACGACTATTAATACTATCAATTATTTGCATATTAGTTTGAATAACATTTACTGATGGTTGTATAGCATAATCTGTAGTACTAGCTACATCATTAATACTTTCACCAGATTTTACAGCATCAACAGGTACACGATTTTCTTTATAGAGATCAAGACCGACTCTATCATCAGTGTCTTTCGAATTGTTAGAGCCACTTGGCTTTTCTTTGGTAATTTTCGAACTCCCAGAGTCCTTTAGCTTAAGCGATATACATTTACGTGAGAAATCCTTATTTGTAACTACTACTGACTTATCGATGGGAAGTTCAATGCTTTGAAATAGTCGATAATGAGATAAGAAATATTTCTTCGTCCACCTTTCACTAACTAACTTCTCATCGTAAAAACTTACATTTAACAGTGTTCTACATTGAAATATGTGTTTACACGGTAAACCCATTGATAAGAAACTTTTACATGAACCAGAGTTCAGAGTGACAGTGTATTTAAGAACATCAAAAGCATTATACACTAACAAAATGCTATTTGGTGTCATTGTATAATGTTTAACATAACATATATCAGCATTTTCTTTCTCAATAAAATCGAATGCATATTTGGTCACAAAAGAATAATATTTTTGCATAGCCGAGCTTAATACGTAAGCTGGAACCTTTGTAAAATTTTGCAAAGCTTTTACATTTCTTTCATTCTCAAAAACGCAAACGAAAAATTGCAAAAGTTCGAAAAGAAAATCAGCTAAAAAATTATGCTTCTGACAAAATAGTTTGATTTTATTATTAATGGACTCAGTTCGATTATTGGTTTCATTCAAAAAGTTATAAGAAACCATAAAACACCTAACCCATTGATGTCTAATGAGATGCCAATTTTCATCAAAATTAGTTATAACTTTTTCGTTTTTAATTTCTACAAGTTCTTCATAGTATTCAAGATAAACTTTTTCGTCAGAAGCATATATCATTTTCTGCAAAATCGATAAGATATTTTCTCTTTCAGCTTTACTGATGCCCATATTTTCGCATGTCATTTTTTCTCTAAATATTTTAGCAGTGTGATAAGCACAAATCAACATCGACACATTGAAAACTTCTTCACAAACTTTTCTAATACTACCATCCTTATCAGTCATGCATGTCTTCA
The DNA here is from genome assembly GCA_012977825.3 of Pteromalus puparum. Classification (NCBI taxonomy): domain Eukaryota; kingdom Metazoa; phylum Arthropoda; class Insecta; order Hymenoptera; family Pteromalidae; genus Pteromalus; species Pteromalus puparum. Next base: position 22,273,427 of record CM053170.1, read on the forward strand.
TTTTTCCTATAACATTACTGTGCTTCTTTTTAAAGACATCAAAAAACCATTTAAGATTTTCTTCGGATTCAGTTTTTAAAATGCCAACAGCAACGATTTCCGTTGCTCCATTGCCATCAACAACATTAATAAGAATAACTGGGAAGTTCAAATTGATTAAGCTGTAAGTGGTGTCTGTCATGGTGAATTCCGGCCAAGCTTCAAACACAGCATTCATATTAGGTGTGGCAAAGTACAAAACTTGAAATTTGTTTTGTTGGTTGACATGAAATTCATAGTCAGCATCTGAAAAATACGTGTCAATTTGCATTAATAAAAGAATTATTTAATACATTAAAATATTACATTAGGAACTTACGAAACCGCTTCAAAACATCTGTAACAGCAGAAACTGAATTTCCTAGACGGTCTTTAGACATTTCTCGCAGAGTTACATTGGTGCCTTCTTTGTTCAATTGAGTAACTAATTTCAATTTGTTGCCACCTACTTTCAAATTCTCTTTAACCAATTCTTTTTGCTCAACGGTCAATCTTCGAGATTGCGGTACAAGTTTGCTAGTTACGGCCTACAAAATAGAATGTTGTTAATACTAAATCATGAAAACAAAAAATTAAACTCACACAGTAAAAAATCTGTTAATTACTCACATTTATTTCTGAATGTTTGTCGTGTGGAACGATTTCAGAAACACAGTAACAGCTCCCATCGTTAGACAATTTCAATTTAACTTGACCTTTACATCCCAAGGAAGAAGTGCTACGACAACAACAATTAAATAGTTTACAATTAAGAACGTATTAACATATATTAATAGTTATTTCATACATTAACTTACTATGTTTTCCTCTTCTTTTCGGACAGTGGTAATTGGACAGGCTCATTCGCGTATATACATTCCAATCGAACATGCCAAAACTTGATCTTTGGATTCCTCGATGTGCGACTTTCATTTTTCAGATCAAACTTGCTTTTACCGTCGCGACGACGATAAAATTTATTCGTAGATTTTTCTAAATCTTCCTTGAACTGATCTACTTCCTTCTCAGAAAAACATAATTTTCGTCTTATTTCTGCATCTGATAATTTTTGTTGCGACCCAGCCGTCTGACTGTGAGTTTCCTTCTCCCTTTCCTTGTAACGTTTCCTGGAATCGGCATTAAACTCCCGCAGACTGTTGTCCAAATCACTATCGTCAGACATGGTGTGCGTGCAATGATTGAAATACACGGCATCAACAACTCAGTACGACTCAGTACTACTAAACACGTTCACCTCAGTGTGAGGGGTGACCTTCAAAGGGGGAACGGTGGGATTTGTCGTCGATGAAACTGCACACTGGTCTCGACGTGTTGTTGTCTTCAATGCTAGCATCTAGAAAAACAATGAAAATTCGTCGCCGCAAGCTGTTGCCTCCTTGACTGGTCGGCTTGATTCTCGTACACAACAAATACACACTATTGCTTAGACTTGATCGTCGTTATCCCGTCGAAAAAAATATGCACTCTTATCTCCGCGAGCTGTTGCTGTGTAGTCTGCCGTGTGCTTTCCGATCGTTCACTCGAGCGCACTTTTATCTCATCAAGGCAGTTCAATTAATACTTAAGTCGTCCACTTACTACATCATCACTTAAACACATAATAAAAAATGCGAAATATCCTTTCTAAAAAAGGCGAAGAACACGCAGCTTACGGCCAGAGGTACACGAGACTGAGAACGTTCCACGTTCAGACAGCAACTGATATAAGGTAGCTTCAACGTGCTCGTAACTCGCTTAGACCCGAGAGGCGCCGAGTTTTAAAATTTCTCGGTATAGGAAGCAAACAAATATACACAGATAACGGCGCGCGGCGCGCAGCGCAGCGTACACTACTAACTGCTGCCAACTTAAGACTACTATATTTATACGACATCGCATGGTGCTACTCAAAGAAGTAGGAACGCGGAACGAGAGTAACGGAACAGATTCAATCAACCATAGTTCATATAAAATACATAGAAACTTGCATTCGTACAACGATCTGTCGTAACTATAACAACTCCGTAGAAAGAATGAGAAGTCAACAATCATACACATAACCCTAAATTGCTCCAAGAAGAGTCGAACTAGATCAATAGAAAGAATCTTGTTCAAATCAAATGTGTAATTGATGATTATTGAAATTTGTATGCTCGTACCTTTATTGTAAAATGCACAAACCAGCCTGGTAGTGCGCAAAGCAGCCCTGGGTGTACGTTTCACTCATGAGTTGTAGTCTCGCTCCCTTTCGATATTGAACTTTTTCAACTGGAGTCACTGAAAACAAAATAGAAAACACAAATTGTGGCTCTTGTGTCATACAAGCAAATCATTTAAGGAAATTATTGCAAAATAGAACTTATCTGATAGCAGCAGCAACAGGTTGTACTGCAGCTGGGTGACGAGTCCTGGGCCCTCACTGTTTACTCCTCTCACAATCGTCGAAATCGCCTAAATTGCACCTCACTGTGTAGAGCACGCATCCACGAACAGGACAATTATACGTGCGCACTAACTTCATCGCGGTTTAACAACAATAATTACTCCAAAAATAAGCGACGCGACGCGCGCGAGGTTAAACACGGCAGCAGTCGACGCCTCGTGTTTGTTCAGAGCGGACACAGGCATAGACGTTACACGTAGAACTAGGCGTGGCTAGGAAGTTTTTGAGCGCTGCGGCACTAGAGGCGCGGCACTGACGCGGTCGAGTCAAGCTATAGTCCAGACGCCGAGAGAGCGCGCGGCGGCCATTTTGTGATTGGCGCGAAATTCAAACGTAGTAAAGAGACTTAGTGCATTGGGCCATTAATATTAAACAGAGGAATAATTATAAGATAATTCTTTATCAATAAATTACAACTTTGGGTATTGAAATAAACAATTTAGAATAATAATTAATTTTTTTTGGGAATTACACGGTATATGTATAATTGAACCTTCTGTTTTATTTAACTAATTAAATAATAACAATTAAATCAATTGGTTGAATATTAGGACATTTTCGATTTACTTACATTTAATTCTTTGTGGGTTTTTTTTAATTAATGAATATTACGTGAAGGGATATTTATAAATTATTGCCAGTAAACATAGTTATTACTTTTGGGGATAATTATAGTCAAAGCATTGTATATTTAAATGAAATTGAATGTGAAAAGTGACTTACCTCTTATTGTTTTCATTGAGATTTAATAATTTTCTTTTATTATTTTTATTTAACTAATAGTAAATAAGGAACAATATATCCATTGATTTAATTTAAACCCTTTGGGGAATATTTAAGTTTTGTGAGTGAATTTAGTTTTCTTTTCCTACATTTATTATTAAATTTAGCATAGAATCGTAATTTTAGTAAATCACACGAGTTGTTAGCTTTAAATAGTTCTACACTCTAACACAAAAAAAAAAAAAAAATAAATGAAACTATTACCGGTTTTAGACTACTTATTGATTATAAATTTTTGAATTTAAATTATCTATTGAATTAATTATTGAATTGAATTGTTTATCAGTTCAATTTACACCAGAGATTTTCTAGAATTTTAAGGAACCTCAAACCTAGTTTCAATCACAGTTTTAATTCCAAATTGAAAGAAAAAGAAGTCGAATATAAAGATAACGTAGATTTTCAAGTGGTAATCAAAGCTGAGTTCGAGAAAATTTTACAATACGCATTCAACGAAATAAATAAAGATAAGAAGAAATAAGGGATTTTAAGGGATTATTGAGACTAATGGTTTATTTGGCTTATTCAATCAATCAATTTTCTTTTTTTTGGTTGTACGCTTCACTTTAGGTTATAGTTTATAGAGGTAGTTTGAAGATAACTCCTACCATAATTTAGGATTTAACTCAAATAATTAAGAATTAATTTGTTTTGATTTTGGACCCTGTTTTAACCTTGTCACTTTTACGTTTTTCCACAAATTTTTAATTTTCACGAGTTTAAATAAAACAATAATAAGCGTGGCGACAAGAGGATTGGAGATAGTGATGATTGGAAAGAAACATCCGTCAGAATTTTCACAGCCATAAAACGTAGACTGACGAAGAAAAAGGAGAAGATTCCTATAAAGAAAATATTCAGTGATTTAAGAAAATTGGAAGAGGACGATCTCAACGCTTTTAAACAGTTGGACTACTTCGAAGAAGGACGACATATATTCAATATGACAGGTCCCAACAATATCTCTCGAAATGATAACAACACAAGTGATACTACAACTGGTGGTCCAACTGGTGGTACAACTGGTGGTACAGCTGGTGTCACGGCTGATGTTACGGCCCAATTAATGTCCACAATGGCCAACAGTTTCACGTTGATGAATTGTATTAGTGGAATACCAACCTTCGATGGCCGAAAGAATTTACGAGAATATATCCACGATTTAAGGAATGCGGCTTCCCTAGCCGGACCCACCATACAAGCCGAATTTCTACAAAATGCTTTACATAAGATTACCGGACCAGCCAAAAAGAGCCTAATCAACAAAACAGTGACTAGCGTCAAAGAGCTCATCAAACATCTAAAGCAGAGATTTGGACCAGGGAGAAACTTCAGTTATTATAATAACAAAATTCAAAACGTAAGAATGAGAGAGCAGGACACTGTAGGTGATTTCTACGATGAGATAAACGTACTACTTGGCAGCGCAAAAACCACTCTCAAAAAAGAGAAGGACAATGACTACAACGATAATATGATGGCGCCTCTTCAATCCCTTGCAGTTGATATATTTATCAAAGGACTACCTGCAAATCTAGCTTAAAGAGTTGATTATAGCAGACCAGCAGATCTACGAGCTGTTTATGAAGAAGCAGTAAGATTGGAAACAAGGATGGAAGCCAAAATAATTCCTGATTCTAGACCCTATAGAGGACGAAACAAGAGTTATAATAATCAAGGTTATTACCAAGGATCCAATGATAGAGGTCATTACAGAAATAATGGCGGATATCATGGTATCCGTTTGGTTTTGAATAATTTTGATATCTGTTGCTATCAAGCAACAGATATCAAAATTACGAACCACAAGATCCACATTACGTAGGCTATGTGGAAGACAGAACATATAATGTACCATCTAATAATTATACTAATGATCATTAACGTAATTATCCTGGCAACCGCCAACAACAATCATACCCACAAAACAATTACCGGGGTAATTACAGGGGAAGTAATTATCGAGGGAATAGTTATCGAGGCCGTGGATACCACAATCAGTATAATGGACAGCATAATGGACGAGGGTCTTATAACCAGAATTATAGCGACAATCGACAAAATGGGAATTGGCGAGCATGGAATAGTGACGGCAATCGCGGATATCAAAGAGTGTTTGATCATCACACCGGTCGATATGAAGACGTTCAATAACGTCCGGATCGGAGAGAAGGTAACAGTTGGAGAAATGAAGCAGCAGGATACGATAACCAACCTCATAGGGGTAATTTAAACTCCCAAGGGGCTCGTCACGACCCGAGGATGGCGAGCCAAGGCTACAACAACCATCATCAGAACCAGCCAGGTCAAACTCAACAAAATCCACAGAACACAAGAAATGTGGACCAGCAGAATTACCAGCAGCAGATTCAGAGGTACAATCAGAATCGCAGTCAGGATCAAACGAATCCGAGCAACGATCAAGTGATAACTCCAGTGATGGCGATTTTAACCAGACTCGAGAAATTGAAAGGATGTGTTCCACGAACTGTAGAGGAACTGAGAACTATAATTGGGAGGATGGAGAAGCAAAAGCAGTAAGGATTAGAGTACCTATTGGAACGAAACGACTATATCTAGACTTCATGATAGATAATGGTGCGACAGTCAACTTAATCAAAATTGGAGTTCTGGAAGGCCGGTTACCCATAAGTGTAGATGATGCAAGAAAACTGGGAGGTATAACAGACCAAACTGTATTTACTGCCGGATCAGTGTACCTAGACATAAGAGGGACGCCAGTAAAGTTTCAAATTGTACACGACGACTTTCCAATTAAGCAAGATGGAATGTTGGGGAGGAATTATCTCAAGAAAGAGGAAGCTGTAATCTCTTACCATAAAAACGCTTTAATGATAAGCGGTGATGTCATGCATCCTATACCCTTCATAGGACATGAGGAAGAACATAATCCTAGAAACTTGAAAAGAGGATACAAGTGTAAACAAGCCAATGAAGTGCTTAAAGTGGATTCCAAAAGTGATGAGAAAGTTGAAGCAGTGGACCAAGAAGTGAACCACGAAGAAGATAATGTGTCAGACAAAGTGAAATACATAGTAAAAGCCAGGACCAGACAAGTGGTTCAAATTAACTTGATTAAGAGTAATTTGAAAGAAGGATATATTCCAAGAATAGACGTGGGTAACAAAGATCTATTTTTAGGAGAAGGAGTAGTGACCAATGTAAGGAACACTTGCAAGATGATGGCCATAAATACCAGTGAACAAGATATCACCATAGAGGTAGATCCAAGAGAACTAATACCTTTTGATACTGGACCAGACTTCTTACAAGAAACTGATAGTGAATTTGATGGTGATGCGATCGTGGACCAAATCAAGAGATTAGAAGAAGTAAAGAAAATGATCAGAAGAGAGGAATTAGAAATCGTGGACCACATAATAGAAGATTATTTCGACCGATTCCTGTTACCAGGAGATAGACTCCCATGTACGGACATGATTGAACATCACATACATCTAGAAAATGATGTGCCAATAAACACGAAGCAGTACCGACATCCTCCACAACACAAACAAGTTGTGAGAGACAGCGTAGCAAAGAAGCTCAGTGATAAAATCATAAGAGAATCCAACTCTCCTTGTAATTCACCTATCTGGATTGTCCCCAAGAAGCCAGATAGTCATGGTAACCCCAGATGGCGAATGGTGATTGACTTCAGAGAACTGAATAAAAAGACAATAAGAGATGCCTACCCACTACCGAATATTGCTGATATAACGGACCAATTGGGAGGTGCAACCTATTTTTCCATTTTCGACCTCGCCAGTGGCTTCCAACAAATACCCATGGCGCCAGAAGATGGTTACAAGACGGCATTTACCACCATAAATGGACACTACGAGTATACCAGAATGCCGGAAGGTTTAAAAAACGCCACAGCGACTTTTCAACGACTGATGGAAAAGGTCCTTAGAGGCCTACAAAACATTGAAATGTTGGTATACCTAGACGATATAATTTTGTACAGCAAGGACCTAAAAGAGCATGAAATTAGAATTCGAAACCTCATGGAAAGGCTGAGAGACGCTAAATTAGTGCTTCAGCCGGACAAAGTGGAATTTTTCAGGAAAGAAGTTGGATTCCTAGGTCATATAATTAGTGCAAAAGGAGTGAAAGCAAATCCAGAAAAGGTAGCAGCCATAGCGAAGCTAGCAACACCCAAATGTGCTAAAAACATAAGAGAGGTACTTGGAATGTTTGGCTACTATCGTAAATACATCAAAGACTTCGCCAAGATAGCAAAACCTTTGAATGATCTATTGAAGAAAAATGTTAAATTTGAGTGGACCACAAAATGTGAAGAAAGTTTTGAGAAACTCAAACAGTGTCTCATGGAAGAGCCCATCTTACAATTTCCGGACTTCGACAAGGAGTTTACTCTAACAACGGATGCTTCAGACTATGCGATCGAAGCCGTTCTTAGTCAAGAAAAGGATGGATTTGATCACCCTATATACAGTACCTATCAAGAGCATTGAATAAAGCGGAGAGAAATTACTCTACAACCGAAAAAGAGTGTCTTGCAGTGTTGTACGCTTTGCACCAATTCAGACCGTACTTGCTGTGCCGCAAATTTACCTTAGTGAGTGACCATGAACCATTAAATTGGATGCACAGTAGAAAGGACCCTGGACAAAGATTAATGAGGTGGATGTTCCGGTTCACGGGATATGAATATACTTTCAAGTACAAGCCAGGAAAGTTAAATAAAAATGCCGATGCCTTGTCAAGAAACCCGCCAGAATCGAAAGAAAAAGAGATGACCGAAAAGGAGATAAACGAGAATCTACCAAGAATCAAAGTCATGATCATCGGAGAAAAGCAGAAATCCGAGCAAGAGAAAGCAAAGAGCAAGGCACCGACAGAGAGAACAAACATTCGAGATAGAATAAAATCAGCTTCCGATAAGCCAACTGGACCAAGAGGAAGAGGTAGACCAATGGGAGCAAAGACAAACAAAGAGGCTCCTAAGTTGGACCACAGTGTCATAGCTCATAGGACTCGGGGAAAAGCCAACAAAGTGGAGAGTCCCATCGCTCAATATATCAAACAAGGTGCCATACCGAAGGCACCAAAAGCAATAAAGGGTACTAAAGCAAGCGAAAAGCCTCTACTAACATTACCAAAATCAAAGCCAGACACACTTGTGACCAGTGAAGATGAAAGCACCAAAGACACTCAAAGCGATGCTGAATCAGAGGTATCACTAAGCAGTAAATTTTCGCCGACACGTAGATCGTGGCTATCATCGACAGCCTTAGCTGGTAGTGATATAGAAAAACCACCTTTACCAGATCCCAGATACAGTGGTCTGAGAATCGATGACCACGAGAGCGAAAATGCGAATTCAGACGATGACGCATCTTCCACGGACAGCCAAAATAGAACCATCAGCAATATAGAGGTGAATGTAACGGCAATAGAGCCATCAACCTCGGAAGTGAGCACAGACGATGACTCAGTAAAAGAATCTTCCATCAAGACCACTCTTAGTAGAGAAGAGGTAGAGAAGGCAAGTAAAAAGTTCGAAGAAAGTATGAAGAGATATGAAGAGAAGACCATGAATCGAGAAGAAATTGAGGCAGATGCTAAAGAAGAGCTTGAAGTACCGTCATGCTTCTCAGAAGGAGAAGAATTAACTCCAGAAATGCGGTTCCGAATTCACGAATTGAATCCACACTACGGAACGGAGCATATGGACCAAGTTTTAGGAGACAGAGTAAGAGAATTAATTGGAGACAAACATCGTCCAATGCATGCTGAAACTATTTAAAGTGAACCAATTAACAACCTCAGGTTACAGACCTCGGACCAATGGTTCGTTGGAAAGAAGTCATGCTCCACTTGTCGAATTCATCAGAATTTATTCTGAAAAATATGATGATTGGGACAAGTTATCACCTTTCGCGACCTTTACTTATAATACTAGTGTGCATTCTGCCACTAACTTCACACCCTTTGAATTGGTTTACGGCAGAATTGCACGTTTTCCAATCAAAATACCCTCTGATGAAAAATTAAGAACCTATAAAACTTATAAAAGGGACCTCATATTGCAACTCGATGAGATGAAATTAATGGCGGGAGAAAATCAAATCATCAATAAGAACAAATCCAAGGAAACTTATGATAAAAAGGTTAGGAAATTCAAGGGAAAAGTGGGAGGTTATGCACGATTATTTAACGAACCCCGTACCGGAAAATTTGATGGTTACAGAAATAAACCTTTAAAAATTATCGAGTTCATTGGCAGAAAAAATGTCATTCTCGAGTACCCCAATGGAAAGAAGGTCAGAAAACACATTGACAAATTAAAGCATGTCGAAGAAAATTCTGACCTGAATTCCGAATAATGTATATTATTACTCATATTTTTAATCTTACGTGAATCCCAAATTAATTGACTTAATTTTGCAGGATGCATATTCAAAACTTAATTACTTTTACAATTTTAAATATCATAATTATAACCCAATGCGGACTCCTGTACCAAATAGACCCTTTGACTCCGAACCCCGGAATATATTTTGAGAAATTGGACCCAATAGAGATCAAGAAGGCTGATTGGAAGATACAAATCTACAGCAACGTGGATGAATTCATACAAACGCACGGACCCTTGGACTCCTATAAGACTGTTTATAACAAATGCATAACAAGGATTGAAGAGACAAAATGCAAGAATGCCCTAGGACTGGACCTGATAGAACTCAAGCATCAGACCTTGAACAGCATCCAGAAGGACATCAATGAGACCATAAGAACTATGGGACATTATAGTCTCCCAGCAGTAAGAAATCCTAGAAGTATCAGGATAAAAGGATTAGCTCCCCTAGGCATAGTAGGCACTTTAAGCAAAAGTTTGTTTGAACTAGTAAACACAGATGACGTAGAAGACATCAACAAAAACATCGATAATCTATTTCAAGACCAAGCAAAGATGGTACAAGTAATAGACAAAAATGCACACATTGTCTCCGCTGAATTTGAAGAACTGTACAATATAACCAGGAACCATCAGAAAGCCATCCAAAGTTTTGAAGGAGCGATGACCAAAACAATTACCACAGTCTTAAAAGAAGAAGAAAAGTTAAAATACTTAATAGAAGTAACCGCTTACATGAGACGTCTAGAATCAACTTTAGATCACCTGATAAGAGGAAATGAAAAGATTCTAAAGGTACTAAGACAATTGAAGGAAGGAAAAGTGCATCCTGATCTTCTAACAACAAACGTTTTGCATCAAATTACAACTGATGTAAAAAGGACAAGCGGAAATTTGGATTTCGCTATACCATTAGAACACCTGAGGGTTGAAGAAGTCACCAAAATATCGAAAGTCGACGCCATTCATGAAAATGGGAGAACGATAGCTGTAGTACAAGTACCTCTGGTCGAGAGAGATCCGTACCAAATATATAAATTACACGCTTTGGCAGTACTACAACATAATGCCAATGGCACCACTGGACTCGCCTTCATAGAACCGTCACATAAATATATTGCCATAAGTTCTGATGAAGAGGAGTACATAAAATTTGATGAAAATCCTGCAACCAAATGCATGAAAACCCATTATGGACATATCTGTCCTATGCTAGGACCCCTTCAAAGCATACCAACTGTGCAGGACTGTGAAGCAACTATGTTACTGAATCCCAGTACCCGGACCTTCAGAAGTTGCGATATCAGATACAAAACCGGCACCAAGACCCAATGGAAGTACCTAGAGAATGACCAGTCGTGGCTATATTCGACAATGAACCCCGAACAATTAAGACTCTCATGCCAAGGTCAAAAAGATACCAAAGTTACCCTAAAAGATGCTGGAATCATACGCATTTCACCAACATGCGTAGGAAGAACAACCGATACCATAATCATTGGACAAGAGAGCAAATCCAGCCAAACCACGTACCTATATAAGCCTGAAATCGACCTAAAAATACAGGACATGTACCCAGTTTTAACCGAAAGAGACCCAAATCTCGATAACGCCATGCCCCAAAACATTGAAGTACTCGGACCAAAATTAGGTTTTACCCAAGCAAAACCCTTGGACCAAATGATCAATGAATTGAATGAAATTAAAGAGCATAAGAGGCGAGATTACCACACAAATAGTATATTGTATGGTGGTCTAACCTTTCAGCTAATGATGATAGTTGGAATAATAGCACTCATCATGGGGATGAAGTGTGGGATGATGATACATTGTCCAAAAATGAAGACCCGAACCTATAATGTGGATCAATCCATCGAAATGACTAACGATAACCCTATTCCCATTCGAAACCGAACAACCCATAACAAGTTCCCAGGAAACTCTAACAAATCCAAATCAAAAAAGAATAGAATTAAAGAACCCTTGCCAAATTGTTCAAACATCCAATTCGATAATACCGCAGAAGGCGATTATTAAATCTAAGGACCCTGTATATACACCCTATGTACCACCATGTAACTTCAATCGTATCCTGTAAACATAATATTCATTCACAGCACAAAATAAGATGACCACAAGGACCAGTACATCAATGTTCTGCGACATTGAAATACCTCTATGGACCATAATAAGAGAATTCGAACCCATAGGCACACCAAATGCCTTAAATGATTAATTTAATTGTTCTTAACATATAATATTAGTAGAAGATTTTAATACTTTTTAATTGTTTATTGTTCAATACAATAAAAATGTTGTGGAAATGATAAATGTGAAAAACTTTGAGTAATTGTGTTGGAATGTAAAATAATGTGAAAAATAAAAATTTTACATTTAAATTTGGAGCTGAGATACAGATGTCGACGAGGAATGTCGACTCATGGTGATTAACAGCTATAAGATGTATTATTTGCGATTCTAATACTGTATATTACAAACGATTAAAATGATTTTAATTATATGCGATTAGAAACAATTTCATTTGGCTCATCATTAATTACGTTTAACTAACAAACAATCAAATAGAATTAAAATTTATTACTTTTAGTTATAATATAGTCTTTTAAAAACAATACGATTACTTTGGATTAAACCTGACATTGCCGCATTATTTTCAGCGATTTCAAGGATATTAAAATAGATTAAAATTAAATTAAATCGAATCGTTAGTGTTAATGCGGGTCAAAAACGATTAAAATTAATGCTAAAAATAAGCATTAATTGCTATATGATTAAAATGTATTAAAATTGATTCTTCTGAAATGATCACGAGGATTAGAAGTATTAAGAATGATTAAAATGTGATTAAAATTAATCAAATTTTATCGTTTTTAATCTTCAGCTATTAGCAGGGTACGTACAATACTTCAAAGACAAAGATGCCGAAGTAGACCTTTGCAGAACCAAGAAAGTTAACTCGCTTCGAAAATGGACTGGAGACCAAATTCCATCCATTTTGTAAGAAAGAAGTAGATCTGACCCTCTACAATCTACATGACATAACATGCAAGAAACAGAGCATGTGGACCAACACCAAAAACCCCGAATTTGTGTACCAGAACATCCGAACACCAACTTTGGATGAACTAAAAAACACTCTGCGTACCTAGAAAGCTTAGAAGAAGCAAAGTCAAACCAGAAAAAGGAGTCCAAAACCGAATATGGACAAATCACACAGGACCCAGATACAGCAAGTGCGATCACTGATGATCAGAAATAATTGACCCTTGAAATAGACCAAACCAACACATATTTTATAACTCGTATACAAAATAGAGGTGACATTGAACACTTTCGAGTTTTTAAAAGCCATTGTTCATGAAAAATATTTCTTTAACTACATAATCTTTGCAAAAATGTTTCGTTTCACTCAAACAATAATTATAAGTGTGTTTGAAGATTTAAAAATTTTTTCTGACGACTAACGTCAGTAAAATTATGAGAAATTATGAAAAAACCGAAAAAAACGGTTTTTTGAAAAGTGACAGGGTTAAATCACTATGCCGACGATTTTTGGGCATTTTTCTAAGTTTTTAATTCCTGAGTCTGGAGCGGGGTTTCAAGCACTTTGGAAAATAAGTACCAGTCTAATGTGTATATGTGAATGTGTATATGTGAGCATACCTTCACAAGTCGTCAATTTAACTCCATCTACTTTCCTTCGGAGGGATTATCTGATTTTTGATTTCTTTGTTGGTTTCAATTTGTGGATCATCTTCTACCTCTGACACATCATCTTTTTCCTCTGCATCTTTTCCCTTTTTGTCTGTCTTTCCTTTCTTTCCTCTCTTTCCAGTTTTTCCTTTCATAATACCTTGAGTGACTTGAGAATGACGTAAGATCAAAATTCAGAATTATGCTCTTTCTTGGTCTTTGGGGTATAAAATTCTGAATGTTTATCTATAATTGTTATTCATAAGTCACTCTGCGTGAATAAGCTTGATTATACAAGTGAGTTTCTTAATAAGTTTCACTGTGATTATTCTTTATAAGATCTAAGAAAATTTATAAAGCAGCCATAGGAAAATTACTTGTTAACCATATTGACATATATGTATGATTGGCACGAATCAGACATACGTATGTTAACAGTTAACCTATATATTAGCCACAATGTTTTTCTTCTCTCAATGCTAACAATACACACGCAAGTGACATAATGGATTAAAAAACCATAAAAAAGAAATGTTTACAAGCAATTTTTGTAAAAATATATAGTATTATATTATTAGCTTATAGTAGTATTAAGGTAGTACCGTTGCCACGTCCCTAGAAGCTGCATAAATAATGATTATGCATTGGCATTAAATGATTCTGTTCGTCCTAATTATCAATCAAAACTTCCATACAGAAGCTAGTATTTGGCTTATTGCTTCTGATAATAGTATTTTTTTGAGTTTGTCTAAAAACATGTAGGAAGTGTGCTTTGATGCATTTTTAGTCGAAAAATAGTGTTTTTCGAAAATGTCCGTATGGATGTGTGTGTGTGTGTGTGTGTGTGTGTGTGTGTGTGTGTGGGTGTGTGTGTGTGTGTGTGTGTGTGTGTGTGTTATTTCGTCGACATCTGTATCTCAGCTTCTACTCAGTGGATTTTAATCCCCAACTCTCATTTTCTTCGTTTTTACTATAGCATGATGGGGAAACAGTCCGTTTTACATTTTGTAGGCTTGTTTTTTGTTTATAGCGATTTTTTAGTTTTGAGATTTCAGTTTTTTCCAATAAAGTTATTGAAAAAGTTAATAAAAGTAAATTGCTTAATATGCACATGAAAGAGAATAAAATTACCTATCTTTTTACCGCGGAGAATTTATATTATCTTTCGTCGTTCTTTTATTATACACCATAAAGTGCAATTTTTTGATACCGTTATAACTCGAAAACTAAATGTTGAATCTTTCTAAAGGAATATATGATTATTGAAAAAAACGCTATTGAAGATAATTAGAACTATATACTACTTTAATTTTAAGTAAGTTCATCGGAGAAAAACATCAAAAACTGAAAAAAGTCGTTTTTCTATGGGACGCGATAACTGGAGTAAAAAGGCATTAATCAAGTTCAAATTTTTGATTTAATTAGCATTATATAGCACTTCGATCCCTATGTTTGAGTTGTTTACGAAACCAGTTAGTTTCAAAGATATTAAGCTTCAAAATTTTTTTTTCTTACCCTGTATACTATGAATCGTTATTTTTACGTGATGCGTGACGCGATAACTGGAGTAAAAAGGCAATAATCGATTTAAAATTTTGGATTTGGTTATTATTATATTGCATATTGATCCCTTTCTTTGGGTTGTTTACGATACCAGTTAGTTTCGAAGATATGAGAGAGGAAGAGAGAGACAGAGAGAGAGAGAGAGAGAGAGAGAGAGAGAGAGAGAGAGAGAGAGAGAGAGAGAGAGAGAGAGAGAGAGAGAGAGAGANNNNTATATATGTAATTGATTCAAAATAATTGTATCCATCAAACAAAAAAAATTGATAGATTTATATATGAAGTAAAAACAATTATGATATTAAGCAATACATAATATTGAAGGAAGCTACGTGCCAAAGAATTGGCAGCGGTTTTTTTTGAGGTTAAGTATAACCTTTTTTGCTTTCAATTAATTCTTTGTAATACTTATATCTTGTTAAAATACTTACACCTAATCGTAGTTTTTAAAAATGGTAATCATTCTTCAAACATTCATTTTAACTACAAAAATTCATAGCTAAATCCAAACGGTAGTCTTGATAAAATTTAAGGGTAACTATCACTAATGGAAATGCGATTCCCATAAGGCTATGTGTTGAATGAGTAAAAACTAAAATGCTTATAATTTTCTTTTGACGTACCCTGACCTGTTATTTAGTTAACGACAGTATTACCTTAAACGATATTCTTTGTAAAAGATTATATTATAAGATATATTATAAATTATAGCTCTTAGAATGCAACCTTAGAAACAGGTTACGGTTAAGGATTTGGAGAGAATTGGTAATATATACGAAAATGGTAGATTAATTTCTTCAAAAGAATAAAATTTTGTATTAACACCAATTAAAATCTTTTTGTATTTATCGATTTTAATTGCGTTTTAAATATGCTATTGTCACATAATTGTTTGTTAATTGGCTTTAATCGATTATTTCAGGTAAAATATTATCGTATCTTATTTATTATACACAAAAAAATTATTAAACAAATTATTTTATTTTAAAATAATTATTACACATATAGTTATATGAAAATTACCAAATCATGTCTATGTGTGGTAATTTTGTTATAGAAGTAATATCACCTTTAACCATCTTTCACTTATTACTTTATCCAAATTTAATTTCTTAGATTTTATGATTTTTACATCCTTCAAGTGACCGGCGTGACTTCTAATTTCTGGATGGATTTCTAATAAACCATATAATATTCCTGATACATCTTTTATATATTCTCCTCGGTGGTAACACCAACTGCATCCAAAATAACCGTTGAATTTAAAACGATTCTGTACAATTGGTCGACATACAGAATCTACAGGAATTGCTGGTGAACAGAATTTTATAATAATTTTTTGTTCGTTCAAATCAGTAACTGTAATTCATTCATTATATAAAAGTGCATCTTACTTCTTGAAATTCTTGAAGTACAGATTTGCTAAATCGCTATTGGGTTCTTCAGTACATGTTAACATTCCACAAATAAGAGAATATTTAAACCTTCTTTTTGGAGGTAATCAGTTGAGAATTCTTTGAAGAGGCAGAAACCTCTTTTACCACTTTAAGTCAAAGGCGCCCCATCAGTACTTAGGTTATAAGTTATGTACTTCATATTTTGATCACTATTTATTTTTTTATACAATTTACTATCATAAATTTGATTAATAGCGATCTCATCATTGTTACTATCATCCATCTTATTGATAAAATCAAATATTTCTTTTTTTAATTTCTATGGAATTAAACATCATTTTCAGTTGAATTTCAAATCGACAGGCATGAAATAATTCTTCAATTTTGATATTATTACACATTGAGTGTTATATGTAGCACACGTTTTATTTTGTTTCCTAAATCGCTCTTTTAAGTTGATAACTTATAGAATTTGTTGCTTTAGAACTCATACAGTAACAATGAATCATACTTGTTTCATTTGGTGGATCAAATTTTCGTTGAAATCTTTACTTAGAAATATTTATATTATTAACTTGTGGTCCAGCAAATAATTTTATCGTATTTATTAATTCTGATCTTCCTTCGTCTGATAGCTTGAATCTTATTGAAAAAGCCATAACTAACGTCATTACATCATTTACAGTCAATTTCGAAGTTTCAAACATTTTTTTACGATCATTGAACCGCTGATCTTCATAATTAAATTCGTTTGCCTCACTATCGTCAGTATCACTAGTTCCAAATAAGAAATCATCAGTATTTCGGATATCATTTAAAAATAAATCACTAATTGCATCATCGTCACCATAACGCTCTTCAATGTCATAAGTTGATTCATTTTCCATTTCATCGTTTCTAACTGCATCTAGATAAATAAATAATATAGATTAATTACACGAATTTTTATTCAAAAATTAAAAATAGTATTACACTAGCTTTCTTCGGATTGAAATGAATTTATGAAATATTACAACGAACTGGATCGGATTAAAATGGTTTGCATCCTATTCAGTCCGTTTTAATATGAAATGTTATCAATAGAATATATATTTGACCTGTATTGTCAATATCATTAGGAAATATTTGATTCTGTTCTTCAGAAAGATTTGCACTTTCAGTCAAAGCTTTTTCAATTCTCTGATTTTTGAATTGCTCATCTACATTTTCTCTATTTTCGTTTCTACTTACTACAGCTGAAGTAGAGTAGCTGCAGATACTACTATTATCTAAGAAAATAATAATAATCACTGCCAAATGAAATATGCAATGTTGTTGTTAACTTGCTTAAAAGAAAAAGCTACAAAACAGTTCATATTACAAAAATGACCTATGATGATTTATAAAACTGATAACCAACCGGATTGATATAATCAAACCATGTGGTCACATGGAATCCTACGGACAGTGCCAAAATGCTCAAATGCTAAAATGCTTTTCAGAGTTTAAAAGTGGTGTGCCCCCTTAAAACACCAACTTAGACTAGATATAACTCAAAGCCAACTTAAGGGATTGTGCTGAAAATTTATTTGGGAGTCAGGGGCAGCCTATAGAACATATATATATAGAGTTTGAACCAAACAAAATTTTTTCATCTTTAATTTGACAGAGAACCACTGAGAAGGATATATATATATATATATATATATATATATTCCTACATTATAAGTCATTTTGGCAAGACTCCCCCCCCCCCCACCACGGCCGGGACCAAATAACGTAAAATGTTTCGTTTTTGTGTGATTTGAACATATCCAAAGCCCCCCCCCACCACCTACCCCTACCAACCCCCCACCATTTCCCTATCGGCCATTAAAAGTCTGATTAATTAATATTGAGATTAATAGTTTACAGGGTAAGTGAGTACAAGTTCATAGAACTCACTTACCATGTCCATATGATTTACTAATGATTCAATAATGATTTTTATGTTGGAAGATCAGAAAAAGTATAAAATTATCAATAGAATTAGAAATTAAACTATGTACTATTATAGACAGTTTTCTACACCACCCAAGGGGTACTGTCAGAAGCACATTATATTATTATATAATATACTTCAGCCACGTTGATTTTTTTTTGTTTCTTTTTATTTTGTTGTATGAAAATCACCAATAATTTCATATAATTTCATGGCATGATGAAATTATACAAAATTATGGTTATTGATAACAATGAATTTTGTTCTAAAGATAATGCTTTCAAAAAGGAAATATTTAATTGTAAAGATAATGATATTCTTGAATAATAATATTTTTCAATTTAAAATATTCAAGAAGGAAATAATTAATACTGATCCATTTTTATCAATTAAAATTTGTATACAATAATCTAAAAAGAAACCGTGGAATCATCGCCAAGAGCCATATAACCACGGGAGTCTTAGATACCAATCCTCCTCCCCTAAGACTCCACCTCATACCATCCTCCGTCCTACAGCATCACTTTTATTTAAAAAATGTTTTTTGAAAGAAATATATTTTGCAAGAGTACACAAATTTATGTCAACACCTGTTCAAAAATATGATTTTTGTACAGGGTAAAATTTAAATTAAAAGTTTTTTCACGTAAAAGTGTACAAATAATCATTAAATATTTTTAAATTAACTAAGTATTATTACATCATGTCCTATAATAATATGAAATTAACTTACTATATTTGTTAATGATCATTTGTGGGTCTGTTCTGTGCTGTTTTTGTGTTTTATTGTGTATGAAAAAGGTTTTTTAAAAAAAAGGTTTTTAAAATTATAAAATTTTTTGTGACTGAAATTTTGCTACAATATTTGAAAAATATTATTAAAGAAAATAACAAATATTGATTCTGTTCTAGAAGTTGAATCTATGATAATAATTGCTTATTTAGATAATTGTGAATTTACGTAAATAATTTATAAAATAATATTTTTACTTTCATTAATCATACAATTAATTTTGATTGATATGGTATAGAATGTTAGCTATATTAATAATATATTCAACGTAAGCTGTACTATCATTTTTCAAGGTATCTGGAAGAAGATCATGTGTTCTACGAAATTTTAAAATACGTTGAATAGTTCATGTAGTTTGAGTTGAAATTTGGTCTAAACTTGTAAATTTTGATGTTATTTGTACTTCGTCACGATATATTTCGAAAAATTGAATTTGTGAATTTAATCTTTTTAATTGATCTTCGTCATATTCTTTGACCAAATCATTAAAATAACGTTCATAATTTACTTGTTCTAATTCATATTCATCAATTTGATTATTTAATTCTCGCAAAAAGTTTCCATGTGCTTCGTTTTCTATTGAAACTAAAGAATTTTGAGTTGGATCCCACTCCATTTTTAATTAATTGTAGAGACAGCTATGATTAAAACAAAAACATTTGTTTTATTAAATTAATAAATAAATAACTATATATATATATATATTATAACGGTGTTTTAGACTGGGATATTATAGAATGATGGGGTCCGCATCCGTATATAAACGATCAGTGGCGCATCCACTGATCGAGGAACAAGCGAGAGGAAAAGTATGTAGCAGCTAGTTGCAGGCTTCTTGAAGGCTGTACGAAGCCTGTCCCGTAGCGCAGTTTGCTGTACGTGCACGTCCTCGTGCACGTGAGCCCGCGGAGGCGTCGTGAGTGATTTGGTTACGTAGCTAATTCGCGAGATAAATTAAGAGTGAATCGCATGGGAATGGACAGAGTCAGGAACAAAGTGACACAAGCCGAGTAATAGCAAAGTTTCTCTTTATGTAAAGACTCAAAAATCAGTACAAATGCAGCGCGGAGTAAGAGAGACGGAGCAGAGCGAATAATGCCGAGAGAGAGAGAGTATTGCGATCGGGCAGGTACTTACAGATGTGCTTCGTGGAGCTCGACAAATGCCTCGTGGCTTGGACCGGAGCGGCGCAGGACGGATGACCAGAGCCCGATGCTGGACAGCAGGACGGACGCCTCAAGGCCTCGTGTGTAGCCGGGGTGCAGCTAGAAGTCAAGCGGCAAACCAATGGACACGCGGTGCTGAATAGCAGCAGATTGATTCCAGCGATACACGAAGTTCCTGGTTAAGGACGCTGTAGCAGTCCTCTCGAAGTCGAACGCACGCACGCACGGATCTATCTTGCTTAAAGTAAGCGTAGCCGCGGAGACGAAAAGACAGTATCGGCACGACTGTACTGTACGGCAGTAAACTCCTAAGTGTCGCGGCGCGGGACGCGACCGCGTGATCAGTGCAATCTCTCTCTCTCTCTCTCTCTCTCTCTCTCTCTCTCTCTCTCTCTCTCTCTCTCTCTCTCTCTCTCTCTCTCTCTCCCCCCCCCNCACACGCACATACACACTACGCGCGGCTCTCTCTCTCTCTCTCTCTGTGTTATGGCTGTCTGCTCCTCTCACTTACCTGCTGCTGAAAAGAATGTTATACACAAGAATATTTACAGATATAATGTTTATTATAGTATGATCATATAATATGGGGGAGAGAGGGACGTAACGAGTGCACCCAAGGCAAACTCGTTATATTCCCCACCCCCAGACGCTGGTAGCACGGGGTACCAGCTCGATCAACTGTCTCTCTCGACTATAAGAAATGAAAGGTGAAAATTAGAATGTAATGAAATATTCAAATTTATTCAATGAGAATGATAATAAACGATTAATATAAGAGCAATATTAGCAACTATCAGCCTCTTTGTCTCTCTTAAAATTACATGAGGTAGTATCGAAAATAAACAAAAATCGAGGGCGTCGATGCCAGATACTAAATTAAATAATACGCTTCTGTACAGAAAAAATAAGTAAAAAGAAACGAAAATTACTTGATCTCTTCTGATGATCTTGAATGCTGCGAAGCTTGATGAGAGGCGAAGATCTTCGAGTAGATAAGCTTAGTAGCGGTAGCGAGGGAAATCGCCACTCTGGAACTTGCTGTGGAGGTAGTAGTTGGGGCAATTTTTAGTCCTCGCAACTCCCGTCAAGTTACAGACCTGGCAGTACCTGACATACCGCAGATCGGTGCGAGGGCCTTCCAAAGGGCCGCAGGGCTTTTTAGCGTCCTTGTAGGCCATAGCCGTTGGTCCAGGCTCCCTTGGGGGCATCTCGCTGGTTTTTGGGACGCCAGCTTTTCTTGCGTGAGCCACTTCCAGGTGGTACAGTTGCTCGCGTATCTCCTCGAGCTCTTGGAGCTTTTTCAACTGCTCCAGCTTCAGAGCTTTGCTCGGTCGAGATACTCCTGTAAGTCGACTGCCTTCTGCACTTCATCTATGAAGTCCAGCAGGGGCTTACCCCTGATGTCTTCGCGTTCGGCGAAGGCGAGCACCTCTTTGTAGGCTGCTCTTTCCTTGAGAGCGGCCGCCTTGCGATCTCGGCGGCAAGCCCGAACGTTGGCCTCGATCCAGGTCCACTGCTCCTGCAGTGTTGCGGTGCCTGGTGGAGTGGGCGTAGCGCCTGGAGGCGGAGATGGAGCAGTCTTCTCGTCGAGCGGCTGTGGCTGCGGAGCTTCTATGCCGCGGGGCTTTTCCATCGACGGCCCTGGCAGTGCCTTGTGAGGTGCTTCCTGTCGGTCTGGAGCCAGAACTGGCAGAATAGCTGCTCGTGGAGCTGGCGAGGCCGATGTTGTCCTTGCGGCATCGCCTAAGGACCGCAGGAGGTCCGACAGTGTGGTTGGATCACCGAGCGTCGGGGGTATCTCGCTGGCCCGTCCCATAATCAGCTGACTCACTAGCTGGCTGAGTCTCCTTAGCAGTTCTGGCGAGATCTCGATGACCGTTGCGGGCTCCTTGGCAGGCAGCATGTTTCTAGAATAGAGATCGTAAAGCTGGTTAGATCAGAGCTCCTGGACATAGGCGATAAGGCAGAGATTAAGCAGAAGGAAGGTCTACAAGACTCAAGAGGGATGTAAGCAGGCAAAAGCGCAGGAAAGAATTCTAATTATGGTCCATTTCTGGGGCGCAAGCGGCGAGGCGAAGTTTCTGCTGGGTCACCGGTGCGGGGAGCACAGTTGGTGAGGGCTCGCTGTTTCTCCTTGGCGGAGTTGGTGGGCCTTGTGTTGTGCTATCCACCCCTTGGTCTTCTTGCTCCCCTTCTGGGAACTGTTCTTTATCATGACACGGTTTTAAGTCACATACGGCTACTTTTCCTATGCCGACTCCTTGCTCTGTCTCAAGCGGAGTTCATCCCTATGCGAGCCGTGACGATAAATGGCCCAGCATATTTCGGGCTTAGTTTGGCTGCGATAGCTTGAGCTGCAGAGGAAAGTATACGGTTCTTCGCCCATACTTTATCACCCACCTGATATTCGACATCGCGGTGTTTCGCATTATAGTACTTGGCCTGCCGATCTTGAGCGGTTTTAGTATTTTCTTAAGCAGTTGCTCGGAAGTCGTCTAATTTTTCCATGCGAGCATGCCAATCTTCTTGCGCGGCTCTCTCTAAGCTTTGCTTGGCAGCTTGCTCTATTTCTCTTCGAGTAGTACCTGGCGGCTCTGGATTTCCAATGAATCTGCGCAGTTGCTTTAAGTTCTTGGGAGCCGGGTACTCAACTATAGGCCGAACTCGTTCTGGATCGGGGCGACAGCCCTCACGATTCACAAGTACGCCTAGGTAACGCACTTCAGACATGCATATTTTCGACTTCTTCCTGTTTATGGTGAGCCCAGCTTCGTTTATCCGTTTCAAGATTAACGTTAGCCATTTGACATGGTCTGAGAACGTGTCGGTTGCGATTATGATGTCGTCTAGGTACGCAAAAGCATACGGTTCCATTTCTGGCGTGATCAGCTGGTCAGCGAGCATCTGAAACGTCGCTGGCCCTCCTGCGAGGCCATATGACATCCTGACGAATTAAAATAATCCAAGTCCAGGTACAGTGAAGGCTGTGTGATAGGGATGGATCGCTCTGTAAGGGGTATTTGCAAAAACGCTCCTGAGTAATCCAGCGCCGATATATATCTAGCATGCTGTATCTTCCGCAATATCATATCCATGTAGGGTAGCGGGTAAGCAGCTATCTTCGATACAGCGTTCACTTTTCGGTAATCGACGCAGAAACGAAAACTGCCGTCAGATTTTCGCACCATAACTACTGGACTAGACCAATTACTTTTGGATCTTCTAATTATGCCGGCACGGAGCGTCTTATGCACTTGCTCGTGCATTTCGTCCTCTAAAATTTTCGAAACAGGGTAATACCGCTGTTTGATAGGGCGATCACTGCCAACGTCGATATCGTGGTGTATCCATCCCGTGCAGCCCAACTGTTCACAGGCAGGATCGGGCAGCAGTTCTTTCATCAGATTGTCGATTTCTAGGCGCTGCTCATCGGTAATTGCTTCAATTCCGGGAGAGGCGAGCGATAAAAGCTCTTCAGCACGCATAGATGAGAGGACGGCCGGAACCTCCATATGTGTGCCTTTGAGCAGTAGCTTATTTGCTACAGGATCAAGCATCGCCGAAAATTCGCGAACGAAGTCGGCACCTAAAGTGCACTCAGTGTCGGCTTCATTCAAGATAAGAACATCAATCGAATGAGTTACTCCACCAATGGTGAAGGGCAATTTAACGCTACCCATTATAGGTACCAAGTGACCATCGACTGCTCTAGCCCCTGGGCCCACATGTGGTCTCACGCGCCTATTTAATGAGGCAGCGAGAGATATGCCGACGGGGCCAAGGACGGTGCGTGAAGCTCCGGTGTGGTAGAGTCCTCTTAATTTAAATTGGCCGACCTCCACGGGCAGCCAACAACTTGGAAACTTCTCAACTAAAGCGCTGGCAACAGTACCTCCATCGCAGAAAGCCTCCACATCGGTCGAGCTACTCGTTGCTAGCGGTGAGTCATTCGCCGGGCCGTGAAGTGTTTGCGCTACTCCTGTTACGCTTTCAGCGTTGAATGTCGACGGTTGTTCTAGAGCGATAGGGACCTTATCTACTCGCTCTCTTTTCCGTTTTTTGATTGCTCCCGGGCACATTCCGGGCAGGTGAGCTTAGTGTAACCAGGTCAGCTGCAATTCCAGCACAGGACGTTCTCACCATCTGGCCCTGCCGGTTTATCCTTGTTTTTATCCGACTTCGGTGTAATTTCGTCGGTACGATCCCCTCTACGGCGCCAGCCTCCTTTTCCTCGTTTATCTCCTCGACCGCGCTTGCCACTGCGAGTTGGCGTCTGGTCGTCGTCGGACTACTCCTTTTTCGGCGATGTTTCTGCTTCTTTGGAAGGGGTCTTTTTCGCTGAGGAGTTTTTTCCTGAGCCAGACTTCGTGCGATTGGGAGAGTCGGGGTCTATGGACCTCTTCTTAAGGAACTTCTCGAAGTGCCTCTCCAATTCTGCCTCTGACATGGACAGCGCATTCGAGTTCACCGAGGAGATGCTGATCTGCTTACTCTTGAGTTTTTTGCCAGGCCTATATGCCGTTTCTGTTAGCACTATTTGGTCTGCTGGAGGCGGTGGCCTCCATTGGCCATCTTCATCGTCCTCCACTTCTTGGGCTCTGTCGAGGAGTTCTTGAGTATTCGTTAAATTCCCGTAATATTTCTTCATCCTCTTTTTGAGCTTCGGAAGCATGTTATCGATGACCAGATTAAATTGTTCTTGCTGGCTCCATGGTTTTTCAAACCTATTTAAGATCATGAGGAGGGAGACAATGTAATCTATTACAGGCTCGTCAGCTTCTTGCGTGCGTAGATGAGCCTCGACTATTAGACTCCGGTTATTCCTTCTAGATTTGCTATAATTATTGAGAGCTGCCCTCTTGAAGTCTTGGTACGTTTGCCACGAGGGCCTCAAGGCACGATACCAAAACAGCGCAGGTGTCTCTAGCATGGGGAACAAGGAGTCTAGGAGTTCCTCGTCAGATATATTTTCCAATCGCTGGTTTGCCTCGATTTGAGCTAGGAATTCCTCAATGCTAATGCCTTTGTCGCCAGAGAATTTTAATTTCCACTCTCTAACTGTTCTCCCGAGATTCTTTGTTCTCGGACGGGAGTTGTCCAGAGTGTTCCAGGTGCTGCTTGGCGCAACTCCTGCGATTTGATTTGTCACTTGAGGACTCGGTTGCGAGAGCGAACTCATAGCTGTTTGAGGCCAAATCCCCCCGTCGCAGCTCGAGCATACGGGCTGATTGTACACGGTTACGGTCGGCCAGCAGAGGTTAGGATGCTGCGGGGCGTCTGCACGCAAGGAACTCGGCACAGTAGCCGGTGTTCTTGTAAAAATGTTCGGCTAACTAGCTTTAGTCGTAGAGTGAAATATCGGAGCTTGTGCATTTAAAAATTTTCTCTCGTTCGAATACAGGTTATTGTGCTGATTCGACATGTCGTAATAATTTAAGTCGAAGGTATCCTGGAATTGAACACTTTTTGTGCTGCGGTTAATTTTCTGACGTAGTGCGTCTTCCGTTGCTTGTTGTTGCGAGTATGATACTACATTGCGCAGTTGTACTCGGAGGTCTCGATTAAAATTTTCTAATTCGGTGATTTTCGACGATAGATTCTGGATTTCTTCTTTTTTTCTTGCGATGTATCCATTTATTTCAGCTTCCTTTCTATGTAAGTCACGCTGTGCTATCCAGCCTTTTTCTAATTCTGTAGCTACTGATGCCGGGATAAACTCTACTTCTCCACTTGGCAGAACCGTGCGCATCATAGGTATACTCAACCTTGGATTTATTCTGGTATGCTTTGCAGCGTTGCTGGTGTCACTGTAACTTGCGCGCTCAATGACCTGCTGAGGTGTGCGCAAGTTGGTGGTGAGACTGTTGTAGTCGTTACTACTACAGTAGCAACAAGCGGTGCCGCGAGGCTGTTTGTACTCGTTGTAAGGAGCGACGGCTGTCGTGGTGCGTTAAAACTTACGCCATTGTGAGAGTCTATTATTTCTTGTCTCGAGTCCACTGGCATTGTGAGAGACATATCTTCCCATCTTTCATGATCGTGTGGCGAGCTGGACGGTAGCTTCACGTTAGCGTGCATGCCGTCTTCAAGCGCTTCTTCTGCCTCCATTACTGTGAGAACGTCTTTCTTCAAATCTGCTGGGAAAGCAGGTGACTGCACAAAAGTCAAGCATAATTCGTCTTGCCTTTCGATATCTTCCTCCGTATTACTATCTTGTACGAAGTCTTCGGCAGTATAGTTGCCATGTAATCTTCGTAGTAATCTGTTCGCTCGCTCGAATAGAGTACCATTCACCAATTTCAAAATTTTTAATTGCCGTAGACTACTTAAAATTAAAGTAGTCTATAGAACAACATTCGATAATCATGATGTTTTAACGAAAAGTTCAAAATTTAGTTTCCGAGATATAATGATAAGGATATAATGATAAGGTTCGCGGAACGTATCTAAAATCACCAGTGATCGAAAAATCGCCATGAATATACGCACATGCGTAACTGAAAATCTTATTTTTAACGAATTAATAACAGCAAAAAACGAGTCTAAGTATAGATTAAAATCCATTAATGGAAACTGAGATAGAAGCGATACAGTTTTCAGTTATCTTTAAAACTAACTGGTATCATAAACAACCCAAAGAAAGAGATAAAGGTACTATATAATGCTAACTAAATCCAAAATTTTAAATTGATTATGATGCATTTTTACTCCAGTTGTCGCATCACGTAGAAAAAAGACTCATAGTATACAGGGTGAAAAAACAAAAGTTTGAAGCTCAATATCTTTGAAACTAACTGGTTTTATAAAAATCCCAAAGAAAGGGATCATTGTGCTATATAATGCTAACTAAATCCAAAATTTAAACTTGATTATTGCCTTTTTACTCCAGTTATCGCGTCACGTAGAAAAACGATTTTTTTCAGTTTTTGATGTTTTTCTCAGGATCTGCCCCATGAAATGACTTAAACTTTAAGTGGTATATAGTTCTAATTACCTTCAATAATCGAATATTTTTTTAGAATGATTCGCTATTTAGTTTTTGAGTTATAACGATTTAAAAAAATTGCACTGTATGGTGTATAATAAAAGAACGACGAACGATAATATAAATTTTTCACGGTAAAAAAATAGGCAATTTTATTCTCTTTCAGGTACATATTAAGCAATTTGCTTTTATTAACTATTCCGATAACTTTGTTGGCAAAAACTGAAATCTCAAAACTAAAAAATCACTATAAAAAAAACGCGTATATAAATTGTAAAAACGGACTTTCGTCCCACTATCTTCTAGCAAAAACAAAGAAAATGAGACTTGGTGGGTTAAAATCCACCAAGTAGAAGCTGAGAAACAGGCGTATACATACGCACACACACACACACACATACATCCGTACGGACATTTTCTAAAAACACCATTTTTCGACTAAAAATTCATTAAAACACACTTCCCACATGTTTTTACACAAACTCCAAAAATTACTATTACAAGGCTTCCTTAGGAAGGAAGCAAAAGACTGAATTTATTTGTCGAACGTACACTTACGCATTCAAGAACGCAACGCACACACAAAAAAAACCGCTGCCAATTCTTTGACACGTATCTTCCTTCAACCTTATATATCGCTTTAATATCTAAATTGTTTTTACTTCATATATAATTCTATAAAGTTTTTATGCTTTTTCGTTTGATGGATAAAATTATTTCGAAATAATTATATTACATAATCAATGCGTAACTAAAAATATTGTTTGTACAATTTGGTTGCCTTAAAATTTATAATGATCAGGGCGGAAATTATTGGCATAAAATAGTATATTGTATATTGCAACTAGGGGGGAAAATTGGCTTTTTCTAGCGAAGGTGATATTTTGAGCACGAGTCGGACACGAGTGCTCAAAATATCACCCGAGTCTGAAAAAGCCACTCCCCCCTTGTTGAACACCGTACTTTTCATGATACGTGCATGAATAGACCCTTTTTTAAGCATGCAAAAGGAGTAGGAAATTGAGAACTCTTTGACGCATAGCATATTTTCAAAAATTTTTAAAATTTTGTAAATTTTCAAAAATTTCAAAATTTTTAATTGCCGTAGACTACTTAAAATTAAAGTAGTCTATAGAATAACATTCTATAATCATGATGTTTTAACGAAAAGTTCAAAATTTAGTTTCCGAGATATAATGATAAGGATATAGTTCGCGGAACGATTTTTTAATTCTAGAAAAAGTGGGTAGTGATCGGTAATTGGCGTCATAAGAGTTAGTGATTTTGTACATAGAAAATTCCTTCATTTGTAGTTATGTCTATAGGTCTGGTGGTATTAGTAAAACCTGGGAGGAAACCTTTTTCCTGAAGGTTATTCATGAACGCCATGCTTACTTGATTATAGTCTCGAATATTTATATTAAAATCACCAATTATAATATGGTTTTTGGCTGTTTTTTATGTTCTAAATAATTTTTTAGGTTCTAATTAAATTCTATGCAACTCAGTCTGTTTATTATTATTTAGTGAGATAGTAGTGTTTAATATTTTAAGCTTACCTATAGCTATCGTTTCGTTAGTATGTTTAACATTTTTATTTACATAGACCACAACACCATCATTTTTGTTGATGTCTCCGTGATTATAATAAAGTTCGTAATCTTTTATTCTATAATACTGATAGTGTGTTAGTTTCCATACCTCTGTACATACGATAATGTAAGGTTTGATTATGTTGACATACTTTAAATACTCCTGTACTTATGCTGACATACATTAAACATAACTGTACTTATGCTGACATATTTTGAATACAACTGTACTTATGCTGACATATGTAACGGTCGGTTTCACCGGCCGCGAGACAAATTTTAAATTGTTGCGTCGATGCGCGAGTCACGACACTCTGCGAGTGTTGCGACTAGAGATGGAAATGAAAGCGAGCGAGTAGGGAAATAGGTGTATGAGTATGTGTGTGCGTGGGCTTGCGAGCAATTAGACGCCGTGCGAATTCGGCAGATCGACACGAGAAGCCCAAGAGTTCAGACGGGCTAGGCTCACCTTCACAGGTAGCCGCTCGTGTCATTGTTGGCAGACGAAAAACCCGAGATCGGGGTAAGTTGTAAAATTAAGTGTCTAGCGAAATATTTGATTTAAACCGAACAGTGTCTTACGCCATAAAATTAGTTTTTTGTTACATCGCGCAAGTTTTTCGGCTAATACGCCCCGGTGAGACTGGAGTCCTGCAGGGAGTCGTAGCCCTGGCAGGAGGTTTTTGCCATTCTTCCGGACCGAAGGAGTTAGCGACGAGGTGTCCGGCCGCTGGCTTCATTTGTTGAGGAGAGTCTCAAGCTGACGGAGTCATCCGGG
This sequence comes from Pteromalus puparum, assembly GCA_012977825.3. Taxonomy (NCBI): domain Eukaryota; kingdom Metazoa; phylum Arthropoda; class Insecta; order Hymenoptera; family Pteromalidae; genus Pteromalus; species Pteromalus puparum. The sequence goes on from CM053170.1 coordinate 22,303,025, forward strand.
CGCATCCAAATATTCAAGTCCGAGTAGCCTGACTACGTAATTATAAATCTGTTTGTACCTCGAAATGCGCGTACTTTTATGTGTAAGTTGACGACCGCTTCGCGGAATATATGCAGGTTTATAGCGAAACCTTTGACAAGCGCTAGACGCGCGATTCGTAAACAACGTTTTCGATATCTACGCGATCATCTAAGCTGGACTGCCGGATAAACATTAAGCTATCAGACAAGGTGTGATTGTGACGTATGCACAGGGATGCGTGTTTCGATAAACTTATCGTTATATAGTATAAGTAATAACTCTCGCTCATCGCAAATTTTGTAACTCAATAAAATCAATTCTCACATTTTAAAACGCTCTATTTTCCTAGGGATAAATCCAACATTTTTCACACATACATTAAATATACCTGTACTTTTGCTGACAAATTCAAAAGTAATTTGTACTAATCTCGACTCTAATTTAATAACGTGATTATTTTTGCAAAATTATGCTGGCGGCTTTGATTTACTTATGTTTATATGATGATTAGAATTAGAACGCTATATATTTGATTTGTAATTATGCTAACGAATTAACTGTTCACGAAGACTCATGGTCGCATTATAATTGAAAGAAATAATTTTTGAGTTTATATAGATATTAAGATAATGAAGTCGATTCAAAATGTATGAAGCATAATTACAGCGGTAAGTTAATTGTGTTCAATTCTCAATTTTTCGAAAACCATTTTTGTTTTTGGCGAGAGTTATATAATTTGTTTTTGCCCGATTTAATAATATTTTTATGCAAGTTAATTCTTAAATCTCATACAGTTCACAATTTTTTGGATTAATTAAAACAATTTTTAGAATTAGTTTAACATTTTTTGGATGAATACTGCGTAAAGCTTGATATTAATTTTTAACTGCACTATTTCAATATTATTTAGGGCTAGCTACGTGTTCTATCCTTGATTCGCTCAGGACATGTATTATACAGCAAGAGTTTAATTATAAATATTTTAGACACTTTCATAACTGTTATAAGCGTCGTATGATATACCTACAACAGTTCTCGTGCCGTGGCCATCCACATGTCATATTGTCCTATAAGCATGATTGAAAATGTCAAAATGTCTTATGTAAACGGAAACATAAATAATATAAGAGAATACGGGTCTTCGGAACGGAAAAGTACCTATTATCATATAAGCATATATCTCATACATCATTCTGAAACTAATTATTACACCACACTGTCCTGTTTGCATTATCATACATTTTTTATTTAAACAATGGTAGGGGAAAAAGTAAAAACTATATACGGCTTAACGATAAATTCTTCTACGGCAAATAGTTATGTTTTCAAAATATCAATTACTAATCTTCGATTTCACAGAGATCCACCCATATATATTGTAATTACATTAATAATAGGTTATGTGGCTCACATCAGCTGTCTAAGATGGTTAATAGTAATTTCTCAAACTTTTTATAAAAGTAAAATATAGCGATAGCAGCCATGTAACCTATAATTTATTTGTGCAATTCTCTTTCAATTGTAATAATAAAGATATTATTGTAGAAAACTACAAAGTAAATATTGTACAAAATTCATACGAAATTATTGGTATTTTTATTGTAATGTTTTAAAAACATTTTGTAATTACACTAGTAAGTAATGACATATAAGGCACACGTGATCTTAATTTTTAATGAGATCAATCAGAACGTCTTCATATTATTTATATTTGGTTAATTATCGCTTTGCCCCATTTTGTTGTTATTGATGTAAGCAGGAATTTTCATGTGATTCCTATTAACTTTTAAAATAGGATAAGATTCCATCATATTTGACAGATATTCAGATGAGACTACACTCGGTAAGTCATACTCTGCAACATACTCCTCTACAGCTGCTTTTTCTTCATCACTCCATACAATTCGTCTACCTGAAAATCATTAAAAAAAAATTAAAAATTCAGATTCAAATTTGTCATTGAGTCGTGCTTTATAATATAAAAAATAATATCATAATAGCATTCACTACTGCTAAAATGTAATAAATTGTTATTATTAAAATGTATGAAACAAGAATTAATATTTGTGTGGCATGCACATGTGAATCTACATCCAAAATGTCAGAATTTTTCTTTGCAATTTTAATATTTAAATTAAAAAATAAAATTAAAAAATATTTTAAATTATTGTTTTGTTTTTTTATATTGAAATCTTACATTTTTTCTTTTGTGGAGAATTTTTTTCAGAATCATTTTCAGGGTGATGCCGCTTCTTGCCTTTTTGTTTTTTTTTCTCTTCTCTCTGTTTCTTTTGAGCTTCGAAAAAATTCATGTGACTGCTATCATTATTTGAACTATCTTGTGATAACAAATCATCTACTTGGTTATTTTCATCTTAACAAAACATAAAACACATCATAATAGATATATTTATATATATATATATATATATATATATATATATATAATATTTTTTTTTCTAACTGTGGTATTAAAAAATCACATTACCTTCCATTGATGAATCTGGTTGATATTCACTGGTGATTGATTCATTAACATTTGATGTATCTTTCGCTTTTATTATATAAGCGTTATCAGAATTAATGCCTTGGGTTTTTTGCAATAATGGTGTAATATTAATTAGCGCTCGGACTGGAATTTGTTGTCTGTAGTAATTTTTATGAATCTCATAGTCATGTCCAAGGAACCTTGCCAGATCTTTTAATTTATTGTCATCTATGTTAATACCGTACATCATTGTTGCTACTTGTTTTCGCAAAAGAGTACCTCGTAACGTCTTTGGTTTACTGGCTCCACACAGCGTAGAATACTCTTTCAATATTTGATACGCTTGGTAATAATGGTCAAGACTAGAGTTTTTAGAAGATTGTGCAAACACGTACTTGTTTCCAGGTCTTATATTCTTTTCATGGCACCTGTTTTGAATAATCAAATTTATCGATTGAAGTAAACTTTTATGTATAATAAGTCCAACATTCATCAATCCTTTCTTGTTCATTATAGAAACTCTGTAATAGTCCCTGGCAGCGTCCTGACTATCCTGACTTAGATATATGTACTCGTCACCATTACATACGTTATTATACATACATCATTTAATTTATAAATACACGTTTCTTGTAAATCTTCCACGAGTAGTCTTGACAATTCACCTTGCCTTTTCCTACTAAATATTAGTAGAAGAATGAGAGTAGATTTATTCAAATTTTCAAAAGCATCCGTGTCCCATTTTCACTCAAAATTGTAAAAGCTTCGCTACGGATTTTTTCAGCATAAGCTGTAAGTTTATTGATATCATCAACTTTAGGAACAACTTTTGGCTTATTTTTTTTTCATTTTTCAGATAGCATTCTCTAGATTTCTTGTTTAGAACTTTAACTTCCCCTTTCAGTGAATCCCAAAACTTTTCAATTTCTGCATAATTTTCATTTTTCTGATACAAAAAAAATCAACTACCTTTTTCAGTATTGTGGTAATTTCTTTGGTTTTATGTGATTTATCCAGAGTGGCACTGGCTTCGTTATATACCACCAAGACTTTTATTGACTCTTCTACTAATTCAAGATTGTCTCGATGTAGTAAGTGTTCAAATTTTTCAATTTTATCATTCTTTGACTGAGCATGCGATAAAATCTCAGCCGACAATCGGAGTTAATGACTTATCATTTGATAGTCCTGATCGTTATTATAATAGGTAACCCCAGAGTTTCCATACAGTACAATAGACTCATCTCGTTTCACAATCTCTTTTATGTATCCAGCTCTCATTGTTTTAAAAACTAAATCCCTTAGTTGCTGGTTAGCTAATGGATGAGTATTAGGAATCAGATGATCACACTCATTAACCATTCCTTTTCTGTTTGGTAATTTGTCTTCTTGAATACACTTGTGTTTGTGTAAAGTAGATCGCTTAATGGTTTTAAAACAAATTTTACATGGAACATATAGATCATCTGTTTCTTTTTCTGGTAAATCATAATTAAATATTTTTGGAACTACAACTTTACTATCATTTAAAGTATCACTTACAATTGTACACGGCTTCTCAGTATTCAAAATATTTTTTGGCCATATAAGATTTCCTGATTCAGAATCCACTTTTGGTTTAATCACTTGCTATTTATCACTTATTGCTTTTTATCACTTGACTATTGGGTCTTCTTACGACTAACAATTCTTTATCCTCAGATGCACCACTGCTGTAGTTGTAATAATAATCACCTAAGCTAATAACCTTTGTAATAGCATTATGCAGTTCAGGTTTTCCTAACCTAGCAGCATCCTTCAATGTCGTTTCATTTTTATGAACTGTACTTATATGTAGACGAATTTGATCAACAACTAAACGTTTACAGTAATAACAACAATGTTTTTTAGGTACTCTTTTTGGCTTTCTTTTAATTGTAGGACTTTTCTTAATCCTTGAAACAAATCTATCTTTGATATTAATTATAGGTGTACCAGGAACATTAAGATTTTTGTCTAGAAGATTAATATCACCTTTTTCATCAATTTTTAATTGATATGCAAATATTTAACAAATTAACAAAAATAAAAACACGTTATCGTATTAAATATTTATATAAACTAATTGTTAAAAAATTACCATTTGGCTCAACGCTGGACAATATTTTTCTCTGTCTTGTAGTTCTAATAACATCTCTTTTTTTGTAAGTACATTTTTCTTTTTTTTTCGTTTTCTTTGTCAGTATCCTCATTTTCATTTTCAATTTCGCCTCCAATGCTCATATTATCATCAGCAGCTAATTTTTCAGTCGATAAAATTTGTTCGTTTAATTCATCTTCACAATCATCTAAATCCTCATCGTCATAATCCTCAAAATCATCAATTATATTGTAATCAGGATCTTTGTCATCTTTGTCATCTTTATTACCATCATCAGATTTTTCAGAATCGTTATCACCTAATTCTTTCAAGGTATCAATCATAGTTTTGGTTACTATTGGACTTATTGGAACGGTAATGCTGGTAGTGTTTTTGTTATTATTGTTCTCTTCTTCATCAACAAAAACTTCAAAGTGTATAGGATCATTGTCAGACACACCTAAGAAATTGAACAAAACAAGGCACGCAAAACGCTCGCGCTTCGCGTTTTGCGCATAAGGCACGACAGCCGACGCTCGCGCTTCGCGCTCGCCATGCACCCTGACGCTCGCGCTTCACGCTCGCTGTCTAACCTTACTACTTAATCTAATTATTAAAAAAAATCAATGAAAAAACATTGATTATTCATCCTTTTTTCGTATACAATTAAAAATGTGTTGGCCATACATAGCTTCAAAGTTTTTACAAATATTTTAGTTTTTGACTTATGATTTTCAATATTGTTGATTTTCGAATAGACATTCATATAAATTTTAACATGCATTCTCTTATTGTAACGAAATAATTAAAAACCCTTTTTTATTCCGTAAGATTAGAAAAAATTATCTTTTTATAGTACTTGAATTCGAATTATACACGCGAAATTTCATAAGGTGGCCAAATTCGGAACTATCCTATTGGTGGAATATACATTGATTTATATGTAAGCTGTGACTGTGACGTCACGCTTAACTAATTAACGAATTCAGTTTATTACATAATTTGAACAGAAAAATTATTAGTTTTATTATCAGCTAAGCAAAGCCGAACAGCTGTTCGTTGAAAAAATGGAAACAACGACGCGATGCAGCAATGTTATATGTAGTTTTAAAATCAGAACAGAAGTGCTGCTATATGGTGCCTATACGTGTTTACAAGCAACATCTGCTCACCGCGATCCCGCTCGCGGATCAGCTGCTCACGGTTGTTGCTTTGTAAGACAGTGCAAAATGTATTCAAAAGTGATGCACCCGGAATGGCACCGACGATGCGATGTGTAAGCAGTGTGAGTGTCAGTCCATGAAGAAGTGCTGCAGTATAGGAAGACATGTAGCTCCAACAAGAAACTTGAGTTTTTGCTTGGAGGTTATCCTTTGTTTTTTTAATTGGAGTACTCCTGCGAATGCTGCTCCTGCTCATTCTATTGATGTGCTGATGCATTCTTCTTGCAAGATGCTGCTTGGAGGAAGATTCTCTATCGCTTAAGATCTACGACTGGTTTTCCTTTGTTCTATTTCCTGTGTTCATTATGTTTATATCTATTGTGATATCTATTGTGTTATGTGCAGTATAATCAGTGTAATTGTGTGATCTGTTTTTTAGAGTCGTAATTCCGATGCCTCCCAAGATCACCCTGGACTGGATTCAATATCTCTCTTTCTCTCTCTGGTGGTGCTGGTTGGCGTTTCTAGGTACTTCAACAGCCTCAATACGACTCTGGAGCTGGATTTATGGTATCTGATCGTGTTGCTTGGCATCTCTGGCTGATGTCATCACCAGGAGACAACCTTAGAATTACATTTGAACTTTCTGCAAGTGCTGGTTGGCGTTTCTAGCTGGCTCAACCACCTGCGAATGATCCTGGAGCTCTATTTCTACTATCCGGCAGTCCTGTTTGGCGTTGCCAGCTGATTGGATCACCTTGAGACTAGCTTGCAACTGAATTGATGCTGTCTTGGAGTATTGGTTGGCGTTCTTGGATACTTGAACTATTTTAATAATAATCTGGATATGGATTTATACTATCTGACAAGGTAATTTTGGAAATATTAGAATAAATTTGAACTGTATGTTGAATTTATATTGTATCTTCAATAAGTTTTAACTTGAAACGCTTTGTCCCCTATGATAAGTTCAGTAAACAGATGTTTAATGGGTCGCGGATACCTTTTCAGTGTTCATGATGATAATCTTCTGTTTGTAAATGTGAATTATGTGACTGAGACAAGTGGTTTGACGGTATTCATACTCAAAAGCTGCCTTGTTTCAAATTTTTATGCAGAGATCAGTGGTCTGAATCTCTCAATAATTATTTAAGAGTTTGATTTTGTAATATTTTTCTGTATGTCTAGGTGTATAAAAACTCTGCATTTGTTGGATTATGGTCTACTGCGTCTACCGGAGTCAACCTAGGGATACTGATGGTGTTGTTAACTGAGCTATCAAAATCTTGGAGTTGGAACGTAACTTCATTCAAGACTATGGCACTACTATACTTCTACTATACGTATCTATAATTATATATTTTAGAGGCTGGTTTTTCTTTAACAGTTGATTAAATTATACAGTCATTGTTTTCTAGTTTTATTAATTAAATTCTATTTTTGTAACACAAGCACGATTTTCGCGTTTTTCTGACCTATTAAGCGGGACTAAAGTAACTTTTTTCAGACCGGCTGGCAAAAAAAATTGAAAAACGCCCGCTAACATTTTTCGGGAAATTTTGTATATGTATACATATATACAGATATACACACACACACACACACACACACACACACACACACACACACACACACACACACACACACACACATATATATATATATATAAATTTAAAAAATTTAAAATAACTATATATTTATAGATTGATTAAGTTTCGTAAAAAAAAATTATATGCTGCAACATATGTTTTATGAGCATATTTTTATACAAGATTTTTCGAATTAAATATACAATTGTATATTGCAGAGAGTGCAGGAAGTACATAATACACCTAGAGATATGTAAATAAACAATTGTTTTACCTATTGACACTATTTCCATTGAAGAAATGTCAAAAGTTGAAGCATCTGCATTTTTCATAATAACACTTAGATTACCTTCTGTGATTTTTAATGAACTTTTTTCCAAATTGTTGCTTTTGTCAACGGACTGAGTTACTTTGGTTGTGTCACTTTCAATTTGTTTGTTCTTGTTACTTGAAGGTGACATAGACGTCCTTGAACTTTCCACGTCTTCACTTGTTTTGCTTATAGATGATCTACTCTTTCTAGAAGTTTTTTCTGTGCTTCTGTCACCTACACGCGACACAATTATCTTCTTTGTACTTTCATGAAAATCTTAAACAAAATAATTAATGTAAAAATTATTATAAACCAGAAAAATACTATTTCAAAGTGCAGTGTTTAAAAGTGAAGTAATGAGCCATTAAGGAGATTCTATACTAAACACTAATAACGCCAAAAAAATTATGAAACTTTGTATACAGGTTAGTTTTTATCCCAAAAACTCCCATGCGAAATTTTGGAAAGCTAGGGTACCTAGAAGCTGAGAAATAAATGTTTTAATTTTTTACTTTTTAACATGGGCTCTTATGGGAAAATGCATTTTCAACGCACTCAAATATGTATTACAAAGCTATTGACGCCAAGATTCGCTCGTGAATTTTATATATGATAGAAAAATATCTGAGGAACATATATTGATTCATAAAATAATCCGGGGGTACTTGCAACATTAACAATAAATTAAGAAATGTTCCGAAAATACGTTTTTTCGGCTGCTATTGACACGACGTACGAGATCTGGCAACGCTGTACGAGAGGTTAGAATACGCGCGCGTTTTGAATACTTGTAGTGCTGTGATCTTCCTAATAATGATTGATTTGTGCGAATATAATATAAATATGAAAGGTGTAATAAATAGTATCGAATGTTTGTTATTTTTTATTTAATGAATCATTAACAAATAAATGCAAATCCTATGCCGTCTTCAAAATATATCTTTGGATAAATTTTCAATTCTTAGCAAACTAATAAAATATCTTTCGCTTTACAAACTCACGCTGAATACAAATATGCATGTGTAAAATAAATATATATACTTCGCATTAGTTTTCTTCGGAAGTGGAAGATAACTTTTTTTCTAAAAATTCGTTAATTTTGTCTAGGACTTTTTTATTTACAGTAACTTTGGCTTTGCCCATTTCATCCTTACCAAATAATTGTTTTAATCCCATTAATTTGTTTTTTTCATAAGATTCTACAATCGTTGCATAACTTATCCCAGCGGCAACAATTTTTTTCTCATTGATAGCGACGTACAATCGTTTAACGCACTTAATTCTTGTAATGCACTAGGTAATTCTTTGGCAAACAATTCTTTCCTCTCAATCTCCTTTAAATTTACAACATTTTGAATGATAGTATCATGGGTAATGTTAAAGTTTTCTAAGACTTTGTGTAATATCACAACGTCATCAAGAGCATTATGCGCTTGACTTGTATCTATACCCATATTTTGTGCAACGGTTTCTAATTTGTTTTCGCCCCTACCTTTCTTGTTATTACATTTTTTTATCAAAGGTAATGTATCCGCAAATCCTAAAATAACTGATTGGTAATATTTATCCATAAGTGTAGTTTTGATCGCTTTTAATAGCCTTGGATAATCAAAATTACAATTGTGAGCCGTTAGCACACATTTCTTTTGAAACAAGTACAAAAACTCATAAAACGCAATCATCGCGTCCGATAATGGAACGGTTTCAAGTACATTTCCGTGTAACGTTAGATTTCCATCATCATATCGCAAACCGGTAACTAAACTAGCTTCTTCGTTAATTTTTTTACTTGGTTTAATATACACGGAAAATGTGAAGTCTTGATATTTCGCTGCAATTTGCAAAATATCTGCAGTCTTGCTAAAGCCAACAGTTTCCAAATCGAACAGTATAACAATAGGCTCATCATCATTTATTTCTGCAACGGAAATAATTACATCTAAATCAAGGAGACCTATATCGGATTCATAGGTTGGTCCTTCTGAAAGCTCTTTTTTCTGTCTCAACTCTGTCTTACGTTTTCTTAAAAATAAACGTCGCCTTTTAAAAGTACGCGTCAACGAATTTATATATTTTTTCTTAGAATATAAGTCTTTTTGAGCAGTATACTTTTTGGTATATTTTCCTGGCGATAACGACAACTTTTCAGCTAAGCGTACTGAGTACTGCTCGCCATCGTTCTTTATGTTTACAGCGCATGCTACTCTAACATCACCAGACGAAGACATGCCGTACATTTTACTTTTTGGCGCTTTACTCGCAATCACAGAATTCAAGCTTTCATTAGCATTGCTTGAAGCACCTGCTGAAAATGAGCTTGTTTTATTAGCTAGAGTTTCAAAAATATTTTTTAAACTTTGCAACAATTGAGGATTTTTAAAACCCTCTTTAATAACCGAATGGGTATATGTGTCCGGATTATTTTTATAATCGCACCATGTACCACAATTTTCATGACTATTAAAACAATGGTCTGGAATATTTTTAATAGCAGCAGCCATGTTAGTACTATTGCCAATGTTCTGCGAAATACAAAAATTAAAACACCTTTGCAGGTACTTTATCGCTGGTCCAGTAAGTTCTTTGAAAGTTTTTTGAATTTTGTATAACGCGTTTGCAACTCCTTTGCTTGTATGGTTTTTATCAGATTGCTTGACTACCTCATGGGAACAAGCATTGCGAACGGAAAGAATGGAACTGCTGTCATTGTCTGCTATTAGGATTCCAACTTGAATATTACATTCTTTTAAAATTGAGTTCTCATTGACTAGTTTAACCGCGGCACGAGGCTCCATAGCTTTAGCCGACCCTTGAAAATTCAACCGACAGTCGTGATCACTAGGTGATCTGCCAAGGTCACACTTTTTACACTTTCTATTTAGTGTGACATAAGAAATAACTTTCTTAGAAAAGTGACCGATTAAAGCAGCAGTGCCTGAGAGGCTGTCATAACTTCGACCGGTACCTCTCGTTGTCCAGCCCATATCGAATGACGAAGCTATGCGTACTGTATTTTCTTTTGGATACTGACCATTTTCAAACTTATCAGGAAGAATAAAATTCTGATCTAAATGACTAGGCCTGAAAAGTAACCAAAAGGGGAGAAAATAATGGCTGAAATTCATTTAGGATTGTTTTATTTATGATTATAAATACTTTTTTAAATTCAGAATAAAAATATTCTTTTTATTATTGTATATATAGCGTCTCACTTGTAAATTATAAAAATCAATAAATTCACGTTCAATAAATCATTAATACTAATAAGTGTAAAATATTCAGCATGATTAAAAAAAAGTAAATAAAACTTAACAGCAATCAAAAAAATCAAAAGTAAATATTGATAGAAATGGATCAAATATAAAATAAAAAAGTAGAAAAAGAATCAGTAGTAAAAAAATAATCATGATTTACAATCGAAGGCTTACAATAACTTGACTATATCTTCTTGACTTTCTATTGTCTTCATTCTTTCTTCATTAGCTGCACGAACACAACTCTCGTAAGCCATACTCTCAATGGCACTGCCGACTTCGTTCTCATGACCTTTATATGTCTTCCAATTCAGCTCTGGAATATTGAGATCAGACAATAATTTGTTGAACTGCGTATTTTCAATGCCCCCATTGAGTATACCTATATAAGTGAGACAATTAATATCAACGCTATTTCTATTTCACACATAACTATACAAGTTAATGTATACAAACCCATAACACCCTTTGTATTCGTATCAAAATGTTGACATAGACTGGATTTATCACGGTTTTGTTTAGAACAATTTTTTTCATCGGTACAAACTGTATGTTTCTTGTCCGTTTCAACTTTATTTATTAGCTTGCACTTGCGACTTCTGACTTGAAATACAGAGGCTAAACCATATCGCTTCTCACTTTCAATTTCCTGTACTGAGAGCACAGATTTGCACTTCGTGCAAAGCATTTTATCTCCAAAAGTCTTGAGATGTATTATTCGACGTCCTTCGATTCCATCAACCACTTGACAATTTCCATCGTTTTGGAGGTTAGCCTTCTTCATGTTATATGTACCTCTTTTCGTACCGTAAATATTTCTCAAATTTTTGCCTAACTTTTGATCCAAACACCTTCTTTTATATACTTTTTCTGTTACTCGTTTGCCTTTCCAAAGGAATTTTGTTTGTTTTTTTTCATTTTTTTCCATCTTCTCACACTCCTCAGACATGTTGCACGTTATGCGTCTGTATACAGCAGACCGTTTTTTACTTCACGAGAAAGTATACCTATATATCTACATAAAACGCGGCGTTGCCAGATCAACTACTACGCGAGTCAAGCGACCACTACAACTCCCTACTGACTTGCAGCGTAAGGTTAGAACCTCCTTAAGAAAGTTCATATGATTTTGAAATAACAAACAGATTCAAGGAAAAAAATTCAGATACATAGATATATATAAATAAAAAGCTTATGCAAAATTTTGAGTCTACTGACAAGATATTCAAGTATTTTTTCGATTTTTACATGGAGTTTTATGAATAATCACATTTTCTTGGTTTTTATATGCAAATATTTATTGTATTAACGAACAGTTTTCGTTGCATTGTATCCGCTGTATGAGAAAACTAATACTTAACGAATTTAAATTGATTTTAAAAACAATCAATGAATACCTCTATGCATGATAATTATTAGTTTAATAAAAATATGTGCACTCAACCTCAAAAACTAAGTTAAATGTCGTCTGTACTGAATTTTTTGTTATAAAAATAGTTCCTTTACTTTATCTAAAATCATTATTTGTTATAAATTAGCTTTTAATAAGACCTAAATGAATTATGTTCTCTTAAAAAAAAATAAAAATTAAAAAAAATTATATACTTTTTCACTAGCGACATATCGGATGAACCTCCTCAAGATGCATTTTTGTACTGCAATAGTTAATACATGAAAATAAAAATGCAACTGATTAAATCAGATTAAGACTGGCTACATTTTATAATATGATCAAATATATCTCAATCCATTAAATTGGTTTTAGTTTTATAATTCCCAATTAAGAAACCCAATTAAAACCTATTAACTTTTTAATCGGATTTAATATGTTTTTTTTACCTGGGTAGTTAACGTTAGATATTAATGAGAACATATGTATATACGGAACTTAAATAATGCTAACCTTCTGAAAAATTGGCACAACTTTGAGAAAGAACACCGCTAGCTATTGATTAATTTATAATCTTACAATTTACAAATGGTAAGTTGTTATTTAGTTGCTTTGCCATTATCGTTAATAGTGATTTATCATCTGCAATGAAAAAATATTGTTACCAAAACCACAAAATATACATATAAGAATAGGGAATCACGATTTAACAAAGATTAATAATAAATAAAACAATCACAAAATGTAACAAAAGCACACATTTTGATAATTTGATAGTATATTATAAAGGTGATGTGTGAGCCATGCTTGATTGGTTAAAATGTTAAGGTAGACGTAACTCTAAACCTCGTTCAGCTTTCTTAACCTTAACATTTTTTATATTTGAAATTACGTTATTAAATATATAAACTTGCTTATATTGCACATAAACGCGGTGTTGCCATTTCGATAATTCATGCTAGCTACATCTTAAACGGGTATCTTAAATTAGGACAACTATAAATAATTATTGTGAGCAATAAAAAATACAATGCAGGTTGAAGCCGACGATGAAATTGAACATCACTAAGATGACCATTTTTTAAATGCAAATTATTTAAAAATATAAATTTATTTAAACATTAAAAAGATAACAACTCTGTGTTTTTTGAGATTCCCTACACAATTGTAAACAATTATCAATTTCATTTTTGACAATATGAAGTCCAAATAAAACTTTTTGCAGGCTATTTTAAAACATTAAATGTACCTTGTCCAAAAATTTCAGACCTGGTTATTTGTAGGTTTAAGGTAGTACTGCACAAAGTGATTTACTGTTCAAAATTTTCTGAAATTTAAAAAAAAAAAGACAATTAAAAATTGGTGAAGCTGTATAGCGTTGAAAAATTTATACATTTCAATTTTTATAAATCTGCATATTTCTTTTGAGCTCTTAATTGTGAAAGACTGATAGCTTAGTGGACTGGAGTCTTCAGTACTCCAAGAATCTAGGTTGTACAGAGCTTGCAAAATAGTATCTAGTGATACATTTTTTGGACGATCTACCTTAACAGTTATACTTGAAACGGTCCAAGAGGGTGAGTAGAACCGCGTGAGATTCGAGACTCGAGGTTAGTCAAAGGGAATATAAGTACACTCGAAGATCGTTGCCGGACCCGGGATTATCCTGCACTATCGGTTGGATAATCGCAAGCCTCCCTACCCCCTGTAGCGGATATCCACCAGGGGGACGCTGCTTGTGTGTATCGGGAAGGAGAGGGGGGAGAAATCTTCCTCTAGTTCCACACACTTAGGTAAATTACGCAGCGTCAGACTGGTATGTGAGGTACTACCATCTCACTACGAGTCTGTGACCAAATGAGAGCCTGGGGTACAGGGTACTACCATCCTGAACCGAAGGATCATCTGAGAGGAGAGGATGGGATATTAAACTAGGTGTGAAAATCAAAATGTATACTTAATCACTTATATTTGGATCAACAGAATGTACATGATCTGACTCTTAATTACTAAGGGGAGAGGGAAGGCCGGCAGATGTACTGTTCAAGAGCGCTATGCTCATAGACTACTAGGTACACTAGAAGCCGAAGCAATAGACGAGTACTACCATTCGTTCTATAGCTCCATGTGCGAGAGTCAGACCACAAGCGACTCGCTGCTTGGCTCGGGCTCCTTATATACCCGTAGCCTTCCCTCTCCCTCATGTTATATGCTCGCACGCCCTCTACCCACGCTTAGGTAGATTAGTACACGGTGACTACTAGCACCGCTTAGTCGGTAATTTATCGGTATCGGTGATTTATCCGTTGTTGCTCTCTTACCGACCTAGCAGTGCCGCTACGCCGTCTCAATGCCCCCGAATAAAAAATTTTTTTTGAGACGGTACTGCGGTAGCTGGGACAAAAAAAAATTTTTATTTATCAAGGAGGCGGGTAAGAGGGCCACAACGGAGAACACAGCTTATTTTGGTATAAAAGTAAAAAATGTATTCCTCGACTAACACAAAATTCAACATAAACACATAACTCTTTCTTTTTTTTTTTTTAAAGATAAATAATAACAACAAAAAATGCTTTCTTTGGGCTAAAGGCAAGAGAGAAAAAAACGGAAAAAAGGAAAGCAACCCGCGCTCTCAAAGTTGCTTTTTTAGCCGAATAAGTCGGCGAAGAGGAATGCCGTGAATTCGGCTAAGCGCTCCTCTCCCTCCGATGCTGCGGTGTATGCCTCCGCCAGTATCTCCTCCACTGGCTTAGGCGCTGGCGGAGAGGGTGTCGGTGGTGGGGTGAACGCAGGAGTGGGGACCTGGCACCTTCTCCGATACTCGGACAGCATCTTCTTGGCCTCCTCCCTCCAGTTGCCGCTCGGCGCCTCCGGGTCATAAGGCTCTGGTGGGGGGGGGGGGGGGCGGGGGGGGGTTTTTGCCGGGGGCCCGGGGGGGGGGGGGGGGGNTGTGCTGGTTGTCTGCGTCGGCACGGTGGTGGCGTTGGCGTCGGCGGGTATGGAACTGGACGCCGCCGCCGCGCTGTGATCATCCGGGGCTGCTTCTCCGGGTCCGCGTGGAGCAAGTGGTCTTCCACTATTGTCCCCTCGTCGCGGAGGCCCCGTTTGCTCGTGGTCTGGTAAAACCAGCCTTTTGCGAACGGTTTGTACCCCGGGGTGAAGCGGCTGCCCCGTCCTCGGAGGATCCGCAGGCACTCGAGTTGATCCGGTGTGTGTTTTACGAGAGACCACGCAGTTTTTTATTATTTGTACACGAGAGAGAGAGAGAGAGAGAGAGAGAGAGAGAGAGAGAGAGAGAGAGAGAGAGAAATTTGAAATGGGTTCTTAAAACTTACACGTTATCGCGTTTGTTGCTTGCTATTAATTCCTCCAAGACCTGGACGCCTTGGTGGCAGACGTTAAATGGCTCCGTCTGCGTCCTCGACTCCGCTTTCTGCCTTGGCACCTGGAGCTCCTCTGCTGGTCCGTTCATTTCGAGCATTTGACAAGTAATGAGCTCTCGGCTGCTTTTTTTTTCGGGGCTAAGCCTTTGGAATTTCGGCGGCTAGTTCCGGCCGCTGCTTGCGGGCTTGCAAGGTCTTATTCGGTCGCAAGTTTGTTATGGTGTTTGTCGTGTATACCGTCATTTACCGTTTTACTCTCTCTCTTTCTTTCTCGTGTTTTGAAACTACTGACTTATACTGGTTTGATCTAGTATTGAGTTTTTTTATGTTTTTACAACTTATTTTACAAATACTAATTTTGGTTTTTTGAGTCCAAACTTTTTGAGTGTGCTTTTTGGTATTACAATTTTTTATCTTTCTTTCGCTTTTTTATATAATACATGTTCAATAAGTTCGTACCGTTTACTAATTTTTTCGTCCTTATCTACTAACTTATCTATTAGCGTGTGCGTTTGAGGGTCTCGCCTCTGATCTCTTTCTATATTTTTACAAATATTTACAAGTTCGCGGCTCGGTTTCTGCTGGACGATAGCGAAAATTATAATTTCTGATTGACTTTCTGCCTTAGTCTTTCCGCTTTCGTCCATGCGACTAAGGTAATCTGCGACCGCGTTTTGTTGACCTGGGATATATGTTGGGTTCAGATTAAAGTCCTGAATCGCGAGGTTTCACCTTTGCAGTCTTTGATTATTGAACTTACATGTTCTTAGAAATGTTAGGGCCTCGTGATCCGTGCGGACTTTGACCTCCACTGCCCACCTTAAGTATGTATCTAACTTGTTGAGTGACCACACGAGGGCAAGATTTTCTTTTTCAGTTGTGAAATATGAACATTCGTTTCCCTTGAGTGTTCTGCTCACGAAACATACTACTTCTTCCTCTCCTTCATCATTTAATTGTGAGAGGACCGCGGAAAGTGCAAAGTCTGACGCATCTGTTGTCAGTATGTATGGTTTTTTTTGGATTTGCATATTTTAATATGATATTGTCATCAAAAAGTGTTTTAATTTTTTCAAACGCTTTTTGATGCTCAGCCGTCCAATGAAACAATACATTTTTCTTCATTAAATTCAATAGTGGTACTAGACTTTCTGCAAAGTGTTTAGTAAATTTTGAGTAGAAATTAATGAATCCAATGAAGCTTTGTAATTGTTTCAAATTCTTTGGTCTTTTAAAATCGCGGATTGTGCGTATTTTTTCTGGATCCGGTCTAATTCACTTAGCAGAGATATAATGTCCAAGAAATTCTATTTCTTCGCAGAAAAATTTTGATTTTTTGAAATGTAATCGTAAGTTATGCTCAATCAATATTTCATATAACTTATCGAGGTGTTCGATGTGCTCATCAAAGGTTTGTGATTTTATCATTAAATCATCAACGAATAACACTAGAAAATCGTTAAAATCCCACGTGGCTTCCGCGAGCCCTCGAATTAACGCAGCTCCGCTTGTTTTGATACCAAACGGGTCGACGTTGAACTCATAGACGTGATTGTCTACTTTGAACGCGGTATACTTTCTTGATAATATTTAATTTTAACATTCTATCTAATTCTTCTAGTGCGTCTTGTCTGTTCGCAATAGGAATTGGGTGTGGTCGGCAAAACCAAGGTGTATTGTTTGTTACTACTAATTCATGCTCATATGTGGTTAGAAGACCAGGTTTCTTTTCAAATACTTCTTTTCTTTTTATTATTAAATTCTTTAATATTGACTTTTGTGCCTCGTTGAGGTTTTCACAAGCATTAATTTTTTCGTCGATCTCCTCAATTGTGAGGTCGTACGGATTTTCATAGTTATTTTCGTAATCTTCGTAAAGATCACTGAGATCCGTATGATACCCTTCTTCGGTCTATCTTCCGGTATCTTGGATTGTTAACGACGAGAATTCGTTACGCGCAATTTTTTTGTCTACGTACGACATTACCCCGTCGATATTATTTATTGAGAAAAGTATTTGTTCATTTACCGTGTCAATTAACATTTTTAGTGATTTTATGGTGTCGAACCCAATTATGCATGATTTTATCAATTTTAGAATGACAATGAAAATTATTTTTTCAGACATTTTCCCCAATTTGATATTCAATCGTAACTGGACTTTTAGCCTCGCCGATTTACTGCCCGTAGCTCCTTTAATGACTTTACCGCTAATCGGTAATTTTGGGCATTCTTTAAAGATTTCATAATTTTGATAGTAAAACTCTTCAGAAATGGCCGTAACTTCACTTCTCGTATCTATAAGCGCCTTTACCTCTATGTTCTCGATCAATATGGAGAATCAATGAATCAATCCATAATGGACGCGATTCTTGTAGCTGCGTCAGTCTTCCTGCTGATTGGAAGTGCATCCGCCTTTGGCGCAGCTACTGTGAGTTTCCCGAGTTCTCCTTTGATATTTCGGGAAAACACTCCAAGATATCTATCTCATACGGATCCTTTTCGGTGACCTTACGATTTTTCCCTTTGTTTTGCTTGTTACCTAACCCCTTATTGTTTGTATCGTCAACAGTTTCCGTGACGTTCACGTTACGTTCCTTCCAAATCTTTTTTTGTCCTGGATTATTGCCTACTGGCTTATTGTATTGAGAACTTTTAAAATCACTGTTGGCGTTGGGAGGGTG
>CM053170.1:22321443-22417711 GCA_012977825.3 Pteromalus puparum
TACTGCCTGCTGGCTTATTGTATTGAGAGCTTTTCAGGTCACCGTTGGCGTTGGGAGGGTGGGCGGGTTTTTGGGATATGTTTTGTGGTTTTAGGTTTGTACTGTTGGATGTCTGTGTGTTTGTCCGGGTTCTCGTAGCTGTGTCGTCATTGTCATACTCTGCGAGTATTTCGAAGAATTTATTAACTGATTTTATTTCGTGACCTGTCACTGAGCGACGTATGTCTCGGTCAAAATGCTCCGCAATTTTCTTGACTAATTCGGGTTCATCCAGGTTCATTTCTAGTTCGCGAGTTAGACCGAAGTTATCAGAGAAGTATTGTCCAAATTCGACTTTACGAGCATTTACTTTTTGAATGGAACTGTTCCTTCGTGATCTTCTGGTTTTATAATGTTTACGTAATTCGTAAGTTCTGATAGAAATTTCATGGGCCTTTCGGCCGGTAGTCCTTTAAATTTAGGTATTTCGAGTTTCAAACGTCTAGAGATGTCCGTGGTCGGTTCGTGAGAAGCACTGTTACTTTTTGATAACTTTTCAAGACGTGTTGACTCTTTTGTTCGAGTTTCTATGAGTTTTTGCGTTTGCGTATACAATTCGAGCTTTGTCGCTTTGTCTTCTAGGGATTTTTGTGCCTCTTCCAGATCTACTAATAGCTTAGCGTGATTATCTGCCAGTGCATCGTACTCCGTTTCGACCTTTTCAAGTCTCTCCTTTGTACGAGCATGACTGTATTGCAGATTCTCTATATCTAATTTACAAGTTTCATTGTCTTTTTTAAGTTTTTCTACTATTGCGGCAAGGGCATCTATGCATTCAAAAGCGTCGACTTGCTTACTGTCTTCACTAATATTTAAGAGGTTAGTGCGTGACAGTGGCTCTTCGAACGTGTCGGGGGTCTCACGCGTTTCCAAAGATTCTATGCGCTCTTCGAGTGTACTATGTTTTTCATCTAGCGTTTTCAGCTTTAATACTACTGCGTTCTTCCATTCGAGCTCCTTCTGAGATTTGCCGGGATTATTTTCAATTCCAAGTGTCTGCATTTCTTCGAGAATTGCAAGGGAGCGGCGGTTATTGCCCGTCATTTTGATAAGTTTTTATCCTCAGATGGCAGGAGGGTGGCTCGAAAGGTATTTGAACATAGATATATTGAAAAGGAAAAAAAAACTACTGAATTTCTCGAAGGGTAGTAGAGCTGGATACCGTTTTTAGAACGTTTGATAATACTAAAAGGCTTGATATTAAATGTGCAAATGACAATGATTCAACGATTATAAAATCGGAGGGAGTAGGTAACATCTCTGGTTACACCAAAAATAATGATTTTTTACGCTTGAACCATGTAATATATGCTAAGTCATTGTCGGAAAATTTGCTATCATTGAGAAAATTTGTTGATAAGGGTTTAGGTATTTATTTGGATAACAAGAAAATCGATATCTTTGATCCGGTGTCGAAGACGATTTTCGTCTCTGGGATATATGAGCATCCTTATTGGGTAATAGAGTTAGAGACATATAACTCGGATAAAAATGAAAATGATAATGTAAATAGGGTTGTTGCTTATATAACCACGAGGCGTCGTGAATATCCGACTGTAAGTGTTGCGCCCAATAAGGAGAGCAAATCTGCAATTAAAGAGACAACTTGTGAACAAAACAAGATTGAAAGTACTGAGCTTGATAAAAATAATAAGTCTGATGAACCAATGCAAATTGACACTGAATTAGATGTAGAAGTAAACTCAGATAGCAATGAGCTAAGCTCCAGCTATTCAAACTTCGAGGATATACTTAAAGACAGAAAAATAAGTAACTAAACTGAATCAATTGCTTTAGAAAGTATAGATTGTGAATCTAATATCAGTAAAATCAATAACTTGTTTTACACTAATAAAGCTATGCTATGGCATGTCAGATTAGGACAAGCTTGGATTGGTTCTAAAGAACAAAGAAAGTTTCCAAATGTGAAAAACTTGAAGGAAATTAAGTTCGATGATTCTGTGCTTGATTGTGAAGTTTGTATTGTGTCAAAATTCAATAAGCTACCTTTCAGTTTGACTAGACAGAGAGCGAGTAAATCTCTGAAAATTGTTCACGCAGACAAAATGGGACTGACCAGTCCAGCAACACATCTAAAGAAATACAGATTTATATCTGTAAATACAATCGACGATTATTCACGACTTGCGATGGCGTATTCAATGAAACACAAGATCAAGACGAGTTATTGTCTTGAATCTTTCGTTAAAAGCTCGAGAAATTTATTAGGATATGACGCAAAATTCTGTTACCTTAGGTGCGATCAAGGTACAGAATTTACAGGAGGGTATACACAAGAAGTTCTCGATAAGTTTGAAGCAGAGGCTAGACCAGATACACCTAAGCATAATGGAGTGGCTGAGCGTTTTAATCAGACCATCCAAAAACTCACGAGAGCTTTAATTTACGATACGCGCCTACCTGAGAACATGTGGGACCTTGCCCTGAATGCAGCCGTCTATTTCTATAATAGGACTCCTTATAGCTCAAATGAAATGATACCGCCCTTGCAGATGTTCAAACCAGACTTTAAACTCAATCTGGAACAACTAAAGCGCGTTGGTTGCTTAGCTTATATCAAGGTACAAAGGAAAAGAGAACCTAAGTTTGATCAGCTGGGAAAACGAGTAGTATTAATTGGCTATAAACCAACTGGATATTTATTCTTGAAACCGGAAGAAGGAAAATACTACGAAAGCAGAGATGTTCGATTCAATGAAAAGCTTGTATTTGGAGACAAATACAATAAAAGAAGCATTAAGGATTGAGCTAATCCAATGAAAGATAAATAAATAAAGAAACATGGCTTGTTAAGTTCGATGAAGATAGCGAAGTTTTGATCTCTGAAACGGAGGGAGAAAAACGGCAAAGAGGTCGCCCAAGAAAAATAAAGCAGTCGAGTGTCCACCAGAATCACATGCTCTTGAATCCGAATTAAATTTGCTGGAATGTGATGAACTGAATGCGTCCATAGCAACTGTAGAAAACAATCCAAATTCCTATAGAGTACTAAAAACAAGATTTAATGGCAAAAGGCTGTTAGGAGCGAATTAGACTCGATGGAAAAGAACAAAGTCTGGACACTTGTCGACAGACCTGTGATTTAAGGAGGAAAAAGACCTAACATAATTGACTCAAGGTGGGTCTTAAAAACAAAAGTTGGATTGAATAACGATAACAAGTAAAAAGCTCGACTTGTGATAAGGGGTTTCAAAGATCAAAACCCTTACAAATTAATGGAAACATATGCACCTGTTTCTCGGCTACCTCTGATTAGATCAGTGCTAGTAATCATAAATAAGTTCGATGTTGAAGTAAGACAGCTTGATGTTAAAACAGCTTTTCTGAATGGAACAATCGACAGCGAAATTTATATGGAAATACCTGAGGGTATTGATTTCATCATTTCATCATTTCACCAGAAATCAGACGAAATAAAGTCTGTAAGATTCAACGTGCTTTGTACGGTTTGAAAATAAGTCCGAAAAAGTGGTATGAAAAATTCACTGAAGTTGTGATAAAACTAGGACTAAAGTCTCATGATTCAGAGCCGTGTCTTTTTACTTGACGCAACAATGAGAAATATCTGATAATATTGCTGTATGTTGATGACATATTGATAGCCAGTAATGACACACGTAAGCTGGATGAAATTACATCAAAACTTAAGTTGGAATTTGAAATGTCTGATATGGGAAAGCCCAAGAGCTTTCTTGGCATTGAAATAAATAGGGACAGACAAAATCAAACGATGACTTTGACTCTGAAGAATTACATTGATAAAATGTTAAAACATTTTGGATATAATGAAATGCATCCTCAGAGAACGCCAATGGTGACAAACCAAGTGTCAAATCGAGAAAGGCGTGAAAGAGAGGAAAGCGAAAATCAGCTCGTAAATACACTAAACAAAACGAACGGGCCTTACAGAGAGATAGTAGGTTCTCTCTTGTACCTTGCTAACACTGTACGTCCCGACATAGCATATGCGGTGAACGTGTTAAGTAAACATCAAATAATTCCCACTGATGAAGAGTGGAAAATGGTGAAACGAGTTTGTAGATATTTGAAACACACCAGAAGTCTGGGTATTAAGTTCGAAGGAAAGCTC
Organism: Pteromalus puparum; assembly: GCA_012977825.3. Classification (NCBI taxonomy): domain Eukaryota; kingdom Metazoa; phylum Arthropoda; class Insecta; order Hymenoptera; family Pteromalidae; genus Pteromalus; species Pteromalus puparum. The sequence continues at coordinate 22,325,594 of CM053170.1, forward strand.
GATAATTTACAAGGTTTTTCAGACGCCAGTTTTGCTGATTGCAAAGGCTAGATTACAACGACTGGTTTTGCCATCAAACTCTATGGTGACACAGTGGCGTCGAAAACTCACAAACAGCAATTCGTAGACTTGTCGACTTGTCAGGCTGAGTACGTTGCGATGAGCGAAGCTTGTCAGGAAATGGTATCTCTACATAATTCTTTAAGTTTGATTCTGAAAAACTCTTTTTTACCCATGACTTTTTGGTGCGACCATAAAGCTACTGAGGCTAGTACTCAAGTCAGCAGCACAAATAAATTCAGACATATGACCGAAGTTCGAGAACATTATGTCCGAGAGTGCGTAGCCAGAAATCTAATCAAAATCAGTTGGATTGGTTCTAAAGAACAAATAGCAGATATATATATTCACAAAGGCGCTGCCTTTTGAATTACATGCTAAACTCACCAAATTGCTTTTAAACTATTATTTGAAATATTAACATTTATTTGCTTCTTTCAGACGCTAAACCGTAATGCTGGACGACGCCGTTGAAATCTGCTCGGGAGGGAGTGTTGAGACTAGGCGATCAGAGTTCAAGAGACGGCAGAGATGCCATGCGTGTAAGGCATGATAGGACTGCTCGTCCCCCTCTCTCCGTCTAGCAACGGCTAGCGGCGACGTCGCGGCTGCGGCAGCGGCGCTCACTTCTCTGTGTGCTCTAGCCCGAGATAGATGTGTCCGCGCTTACTTATTATATTCGTATACTCTTTGTTAATCTAAGTTCGACTTTGGTACTTTTGTATCAGGAAAATTCGAGGGTAAGCTTGAGGAGAATAAAGTGTGATTAAATAAACAGTGTTCTTTATTATCCCAAGTCACGTCAGGCCTAGTAATAGTCCAACAGATATTTTTATGAATGATCCGGATGAATACGTTCTTTGTCACAGCTATTATTAATGATTTAAATCATTTCTAAGGGTTTTTCACTACTATGTGTCTCATGAAAACAAAAAACAAAGGCCTCTGCCATTCCGGCTCTTGTACAGGTACTTTTGCACTATGACAAGGTATCTTTTCACCGTACGAAAGTAGTCGGAGTCCGAATCGAATCTTAGATTTTCACATTTTAAGGTTTAAATTGCAGACAAGTCAGTTATAGCATATATATAGGGCTATAAGGGAAATTTTATTAAAAAGTTGAGAAAATTTTACAAAATAATATTCAGTGGGTTTTTAGTGAAAGATGCGTTGTTTAAGAGCTATAAATCGTTGAAAATAGGCAAGAAATGCAAGAAATGCTTCGATAATCAACTTTGAACACTTATAACTCGAAGAGAATTGATCAAATCAATCTGAAAATTTACAGCTGACATCGTAGTGACCTCTAGAACATATCCCCCAAGTTTGGGCAAACATTTTCTTTTGTCGCGCACGATTTGTCAGAGAACCGCCCATATGTATATATATGCGTGGTATGAACTTTTTCATGATATATATATATATGTTTATATATATGAAAGAGAAAAAAGTTATTTTTTATTTTTTGATACTTTAAGGTGTCTAAGACCCCATAATGATTCTAAAATACCGATTTAGTGTTGATGGTTCATAAAATATAAACCTAATATCTATATTTCATGTTTTAAGAGTTCAGAAATCCAAAATCCGCAAGTATATTCTCTTTTCATCTTTTTTTTTACAGTTTAAGCGATTTTGCTAAAATTCAGGATTTTGACATTTTATAGATTTGTGTGTTTCATGTGAACTTTTATGTTTTATGTGAACTTTTATTAAAAATGAGCAGTTGTACGTGATCTGGAAACATCGTACGAGTATTTTGCAATTTTTTTTCAGAAAAATTGATTGGGATTTGGCTTGTAGAGCGAATTTTGGCCACAAAAAGTTTATTTTGGTATACTGTGCGCTGTGATCCCCGAGGTATTTAGCAATGGCTTTGTTCTTGAATTCCGTGCCATTGTCGAACAGAAATACCTCTGGCGCACCGTACCGCAGGAAGATCGTTTCGCGGAGCTGCTGGAGGATCGACTTCGCGTTCGCCTTCGTAATAGTGACACACACCACCCAGCGGGTAAACAGGTCTTCAAATACGAGGATACACTTGTTTCCCCGCGCGGTCGTCGGCTTCAGTCCCATGACAACTCCTGCTACGATTTGCCAGGGCCGCGTAATAATGCGCCTTCCCATCAGGCCAGTTGGAGAACGTTGTTCGACTTTGCAATGCTGACAAACGAAGCATCGTCGAACGTACTCTGCGACGTCGGTGTACATATCGGGCCAGTAATAGTACATGGCGACGCGCGCACAAGTCTTCTCGCGCCCTTGGTGACTTGCTGTGGGTGCGTCGTGGCATTTTCGCAAGATCTCTGCTCGCTTCTATTTTGGCACGACGATTTTCCATGCCACGTCGTCGTTTATAGACGCTGGCAACTTTTCGTCTGGGCTGAAAAAGTACATATATAAACTCCGGCTCCGGCGTTGCTTTGGCATTATTTATACTCCAGGCCATGGAGTAGCTTGGCTGTCAGACCGACATTTTGCTGATGTTCGGAAGGTCTCGTCGTTACTAATCCTTGATTTATTATTGGTCCTGGTGTCTGCGCCTGGACCTGTTCGCTGAGCTGACCCCCTTGCGCCTCCTCGAACGCCTTTCTCATGTCCATGGCGTTGATCAACTGTCGGCTGGGACCCTCCTGATCATCTTCGTCTAGCGCTGGCGGCGCAATACTTTAATTTTATATATTGAATACAATCTTACTCTACAATCTGTAAAAAGTTGATATGATACGCATGCACTGCACTTCATTTAACTTGACCGAAAAAAGCCATTAACTTTTAGTTCATAATATGATGTTATCTGGTAGACAAATTAATAGATATTATTTATACTAGGGGGTTATTGACGATTATTGACAAAGGTACAACGGGTTCAAATATCGTGTGACGTCACTGAATCGGACGATATAGATATACTATACACAGTCCGAATCAGTGACGTCATACATTTCAACTCTCTATATCTTTGTTAATAATCGTTTAATTAAAAAAAGAAAAAATACGTGTCGATTATTTTTCAATATTCTACATAACGGACCTAATGAATTTTTTCATGCAAGTTCTCCATTGGGGATATCCAGAGCCGACAAGCATGCGCTGGACGCGAATGGCCGCGTTCTGATATAGAGCGCATGCGCGTCGGCCCCAGTTAACAAGCGGTCGGCACTGGCAAAAATTTTCGGAATTCAAAGTTTGAATTAACCGTGTGTGTAGTATAGAACTTATACCAGAATAAGTATTAACAGTGGTTTAGAGGTAATAGCTGAATGGCAGTATTGGGGGGTAATTAAGGTGCAAGAATTAAAGGGCAGTAATTGAGGGGCAGTAATTGAGGGGCACTAATTAAGGAGCACGATTTCTGAATCGGCAGCGGCGAAACTTTTTTGATAATATAGAGAGACTTCAGAATCTATAATAAAGAATTCTAAAATCTACATTTGAGACGATATGCATTGAGAGGGAAAATTGAGGGGGAAAATTGAGGGGGAAAATTTCTGAACCAGCGGCGGCGGCGAAACTTTTTATATAATATAGAGAGATTAGCATGATAATAGTGCAAAATGTCTTGTTTAACAAAAATAAACATAAAATGAATCCATTCGAACATTCATTGTGTCTTGTAGAGTACATTAGATAAAAATTTCACATTTCGCTTGGCACATGGTCATTTTGGTAATAATTTCAAATCAGCCAATTAAATCTCCACTGTGTACTCCATAATTTACACACATAACCTCAACACCTCTGAACTGTAAAAACTGTGCAAACTGATTTATTTAGGTAGTGAGTCCGTCCACTTGAGCCATATTCCCTCCTAACCTCAAATTATAACCTACACACGACTATTTAAGTTATTTTAGGGTGTAAAGTGGGATCTATAAATTGTTGATCCAATGTTCGTTTTTGTATATAAAAAAGGTTCTTTAAAAATTAGTACTATGCGTTCGTTGATATCGAACAGAGAAACTACAGCTGGATAGAAATTATAGAACTATAATTTTAAAATAAAGTCATTACCAAGCTGTTTGAATCCTTGCATGTTTACCAAGAAGTCCATTTTAAAGTGAAAGTAAACTCCAAAAACTTCTAAATACATCTTTATACCTTTTTTCCTCCCTATTACCCTCCCCACCCTCTTTTCCCATCCCCCACTAGTATCCCTTGAAAACAAGTTTAGACAGATTGAAAGTTGATAAAAAACAAGCAGTAGTTGCGATATTTGCTTAGGATTTTGAGGATACTATATAATATACTGCGACGTGTAGAGTAGCTACACGTCGTATATGAGAAATCGCGTCATAGTTCGGCCCGAGGAGTTGGCAACAGTGCGAATACTGTGCAACTCTCGGTGCCGTAAATAAACAATTAGCAGCTCTGCTGCAGTGAACCGCACTGCAGCAGAGCATAACAATAAATAACGCGGAAGCACGACACTGGACCAGGAACACACACGAGAGCCGCGGAGCTCCTAACCTCTCCTGTCAGCGGACAGGAGAGACGTCGACTCCGCACTAGCTACGCAGCAGACGACGCCGTCGCGCCGCGCCGAGGCGAGTCAGCTGGACCTCGCGGGCGCTGCTGTACCGGTACAGCCAGTAGAATCGCGAAACACCGACACCAGGAGTCGCACACACACGTAGATAGCGAGGCCTGGAACACGCGCGAACGAGCACGAGGCGCGAATGACGCGCGCGCACCGGAGCCGCGCATCAGCTGCCGTGCGGCCGCAGTGGGAGAGAGAGAGATAACGAGAGCCGCTCGAGGAGAGCACGAGACTCCGCGCCGCAGAGAGGGAGACGCGCGCGCGAGAGAGAGAGAGAGAGCTCGGAGAGAACGAAGCTGACTAGTGGGGGACTCGCGCGTACACCACTAGCCACACCGCTGATAGCGACATGTCGCCGCGCGCGAGGCCGTCCCGTGCACCGCGCGACGCCCAGTAACAATGAGATCGCGACCAGCCGCGCTCGCGTTTTCGTAATTGGCGCGCTCGTCGCGTGCTTGATACACGAAGTGTTCGCGTCGCGGAAGCCGTGATAGAGGGCGCAACGAGTCGTCCTTTTCCGGGACGCGCTGAGCATCGCGTCGCGAGGAGACTTCCTTCTCGTTCACTTGGTTTGCTGCTCTCAACCGCGTCGGACGTCTCTCTATAATAATTAACTGCAGTGTCGCTACATTGAATTCGCGAGCGAGTTGGAGTTAGTAGTTTAGCGCGAGAGTCTACGAGTTGTTCTTGTTCTTTCTTTTGGGTTTAAACCGTGTTTCGTACGTGTTTAAGGAGATATTGAGAGTAAGTCCTTGCGCCAACAGATTTGGTTATGCTAAATGTTCTAACCATTTATTAGCGACGCCGTTGAGGTCAATGAGAACTCCGGCTTTCCAATAACTAACAAGCCGCGGTTGTTGCATGGTTGGCGCTACCCTTGAGGCAAAGTCTCGGGTTTTTTTCGACTGATACGTGGAAGCAGAGCAGACGCCGGTTGCGGCTATAATTTCGCGAATATTTCAGAAGTTGATCTACATGAGCAGGCCCACCACAGAGCAGTATTCGTAGGGCTGAACCCCCCTGCGTTTATAGATATCCCGGCACCATGGTAAAGTAAACAAAGCTGACCTTGACCCCCCACCACGAGCCAGTGAGAGCAGGTCAGAGGTCAAGATTGTTACTCTCCATGATGCCATTTGACTTTGGAGAAAGCCCCCCTCCCCCACTCTGTCTCTCCAAGAGTGCCTCTGAATTTTCGAGACACTTTGGAGAGAGACGAGTCCCCTCTCCTCCTCACTATCCAAAAGTGTCTTTGATTTATAGAGACACTTCGGAGAAAAATCCCCACTTTACCCACCTTCTATCCAAAGTGCCTCGGGGTTTACAGGGCACTTTGGAGAGCAACGGAGCGACTTTCTGCGATGCTGCCGATCGACGGCTGGTTGAGGACTGACGGATTTTGTAGGGGTGATACGAATATAATACACACACACAACCACGCATACAACACGCATACATACATACGCCACATACACACGCGCACGCGCGGATATTTATAATTTATATGTGATTTTCTTACCTTTTTAAAATGTTTATCTGCACACGCACACAAAGTTTTAATGTTTTTAACTAAACGTAAACACTAAAAAACTACTGTTTTTAAAAACTAAACTTAGCACTAAAACTACTGTTTTTACAGTTCTACACCAACTGGTTACGTTTCAACGTGTAGTGGGTCCGTATTACAATCTGGACATAACCAGAGTGACCGCACATTCCACACACGCCACCCCACCGCACACCGCTGTGTCACGAATAACGTCACACCCGAAGCAAAATCTCTATATTTGCGCGGAAGCGTCTACTGTGGTCCTGGAAATTGACGTCGCTCAGCACGGGTCAATCTAGCATAACCTTTAGTCGCTCCCGCGCACGCCGGATTTTTCCCTCCATTCTGCTGACGTCTCGTCGACGCTTAAGCCGGAGCAGACGTTGGCGCACCTGCCACAGGTGTTTGCGGAACCCTAGCAGTCGATGCAGGCGGGCTTCCCGTTCCGGATCCCTTGCAGGATCATATGGCTCGTCTGCTTCGCTGTCGCTGCTGCTGCCGAAGGAACTACTGCTGCTGCTGTTGTCATCTTCTTCCATCGGCTCGGGATCGCTGTCGATGCTATTGACACCTGAGTCATCCTCCTCCTCCTCTTCTTCGTCGGTGGTCTCGTTTTCTTCAGCAGCTTCCTCACCCCCATCGCTACCCTCTTCAACCTCTCTGAGAAGGCGCACCCTTGCAGTCTCCTCTTCCTCCTCCTGCGCCACTGCCCGAGCCTCGGCCTGTCTGGCAAAAATCCTTGCGGCATTCTCCTCTGCCTCCTGGACCTGCCATACCCGGTCAACCTCTTCGACGTCGTCACCGACGACACTCTCATTATCGACCGCGACCCCTAACTCCGGATATAGTAGTTGTGGTGACCCATACGCAGCAAACATGACGAGCGGTGCTACGTTAATGGGGCTGATGCTCCCCATTATTGCAGCCACCTCTTCGTCAGCCGCTCTGTCCTCGTCATATTGAGGCAGCATCGGGTCGTGCGATGGTGATAGTGGTGGTGGTGGTAGTGAACCGATACAGCAAGTCGCGCGCGCATTAATTTCGACAACACTTAAAACCCGCATGTCGAAAAATATATTAATACGATTATCACTTGGTAAAAGCTAGCCAAGGACTGAAGAAGCTGCGCTGATTTTCGCCTCCCGCCACGAACTTTTTCCACCACTTTTTACTCTGCAAAGCCCTTGCATAGACACTTTTGACAAAACTGTGAGACGAAAGTCGTCAGTTATCGTCTTCATATCTAATATTTCGGCTTCTGTGCATCTCAGATTTATTAAAAAGTGTTAAACGCATGGAAACTTGGTCTCTAGAATAATCAGATGGCCAAAAACCATCTCAAGTTTACGTGGGAATGGTATTTTTCATCCACAGCCACGACTCTCGGATGTATTTTTTACGCAAAGTGAAGTAAAGTCAGCATATGCATCTCTCTCACTCTCTCTCTCTCTCTCTCACTCACTTTTTCTTATGATTTTGTTCTGTGACTAGCACGTACATACAGAGTACAGAGCATTAGTCGATAATACAATCGAAATTATATTTAAATTTGGCCGAAAATCAAGCGAAAACGGCGAGATAGTATCAGGAGAATATGTGCTCAAGAAGGTGGCAGACTCTAAGAACGCGGAAACGTGAGAGAGAGAGAGAGAGAGAGAGATGGGTGTGTTATCACTGGCAAGCTGCAGCGAGGCGGTCTTATCATTGCACTCTAGCACGCCCTAAGCGTTAAAGTTTGGCTAGGTAATCTAATCTGATACTGTAAAAGACGCCTCCTGCTCAAGCGTTTGAATGGCTGTTATTGTGAAAGATCATCTTAAATTTGAGATTCAGTGTGGTGGCTATATTCAAGTCAGATGCATTTGCACTGAGGATGAGTGCGCCAACTATACTCACTCATTCTCTTTGTCCAAAAAGTTGTGTAAAATATTGGGTTTTAAAAGCGGCGAATTATTAACTTGTGATGGTAAAAAAGACTACTTCATTATCGGTAATAGACCAGCAAATCTTGTAAATGGTTTACCGAGTGTTCTGATGGTTTATAGTAGTATTTGCCAACCTTACGTGACAGGCGATGTTTGCTCACGATTACTACGTGCTGTGCCTCTTCAGTTATATGACTATACTTACGGTCGAACACAAATTCAGAACTTTGCCCCTCCAATGTATTTACCTCTGCTATCATCGTCTTTTCAGTCCATCGAGGTAGATATAAGGGGCGAGCATGGTCATTCTGTCCCATTTGATTACGGAACGTTGACGGTGACACTTCATTTTAAACGCACAAATTAAAAAATGTGTGACTATAGTATTTTTTTCACTCACCAAATTGGCTGTGGCGATGGTGGTGGTGGTGGTGGTGGGGATAATTACGTTGCAATTGGTCGTAGACGTTATCAGACTGGTGCGGGTATTGGTAGCTATTTGAAAGGCTTATTTCGCGGTGCTTTACCTCTTGTAAGACGTGGCGTTAAGTCTGTCGGTAAGGAAGCTGCTCGTGCTAGTGCAAAGATCATGGATGATGTGGTTAACGAGAATAGACCTTTCAGAGAGGTTTTAAGTAGCCGCATGCGCGAGAGTGGGGGTAATCTCAAGCGCAAAGCTGAACAAGTACTGAATAAAATGATGGCACCAGATGAGCAGGAGGCAGAGGTGGGGGGTGGTGGTAGTGGTGGAAAGAAGAAAGCTAAATATAAGAAGGCGCAGATGACGCAAAAAACGCAGTCAGGTTTTAGTCGTGGAGCTGGTAGGAGCGTGCCAACTACTCAGAAAAAGAAGAAAAAGAGGAAGAAATCTACAACTAAAACAGCATCGTCAGCAGTAGCTAAGGATATCTTTGTCAGCTAAAAAGTCTCTCTCTTCAAACAATATACCTACTTACTCTATACCAGGCAAAAACATGGCTTTTTTACACACTGACTCTTGTGACTCGTTGAAGTCGGAGTTGTCACTCTTTGAATTACCACCAACACAGACGGTCATTGAGGGCTCTCATTGGGTGCAGTATAAACCAATCTCGTCACTCACTGATCAAGCGCCAATAGAATTTACGATCCCTGGCAACTGTGAATATCTAGATTTAGCGCATACAATGCTGAGTCTACGTGTAAATATAACGCCAATGGCACCACTAGAGAAGGATGCGACAGCACCACCCGTCGGCCCTGTAAATAATTTTATGCATTCACTGTTCAATCAAGTGGATGTATTTTTTAATCAGAAACCTGTATCACCACCAAATAATGCCTACGCATACAGATCGTACATTGAGACGTTATTAAATTACGGACCAGCGGCAAAAAATTCACACTTGAGCAGTGTCTTGTGGTATGACGACACAGCCGGTAAAATGGATAACGCTGATGCCGGTAATGCTGGTTTCGTTAGACGGCAAGCAGTTATGACTGACAATAAAATTGATTTATTGGGTTACTTACACGTAGACGTGTTAAATATGGATAGATTGCTACTTGGTGGTGTTGAGGTACGTGTACGTCTTGTGCGCTCTCGTGACAGCTTTTGTCTAATGGATCCCAATTCTGCATATACAGTGCACATATCCGAGGCGACACTGTTTGTTCGTCGCGTAAAGGTTAACCCAGGCATTGCATTGGCTCATGAAAAAATGCTTTCTAAAACCACAGCAAAATATCCGCTCACGCGTGTAGAGGTGAAAAATGTAACCCTAAACAGCGGTGTGCATGGCCAGTCGATAGATAATGTCATACTAGGTCAATTACCGAAAAGAATAATCATTGGATTTATTGAGAATAAGGCTTACAACGGCGATACAAAACTCAATCCGTTCAATTTTAAAAATTTCAATATTAATTTTTTGTGTTTGTTTGTGGACGGTGTACAAGTCCCCTCGAAACCACTACAGCCTGACTTCAAAAAAACAAAGATGTATGTGGATGCGTATCACACACTCTTCTCGGGTACGGGTGTACATTTTTCAAATGCCGGCAATTCGATATCACGCGATGCATACCCAAATGGGTACTGCCTTTTTGCATTCGATTTGACGCCTGACTTATCAGCCAACAACGATACCCATTGGAATTTAATTAGAAGAGGTAGTGTGAGGATTGATGTGAGATTTGATGACGCATTAGACAGTGTTGTGAATTGCATAATTTATGCTGAGTACGACAATCTGTTGGAAATTGACTCGTCTCGACAAGTTTTGGTCGACTACAGTGGTTGAGGTTAGATGGCGCTCCTTGAAAAACCAAATAAAACCGCTCACCAACACGGGGCTCGTGTCAGTCGATACTTGTTTCTTGAGCTGTGCAGACAAGTGAAAATGGATCTAGTTATTGATTTGCAGTTTTTCAAGGACAACAAAGGCCGTGTTGTACCGAAAGAAGCGGGCTTGGTAGTGTTAGATAAAGATATTACAGCACATTGGATTATCGCACCTACTTGTAATACGAGATTCTTAAAGAAAGATATTTTAAGAGAGAATAATTGGCTGACTCTGCATCATCATGGTCTGGATTGGTATGATGGGGATGTATCGCTGAAAAAATTTTATAAAAGTTTACACGATATTTGCAAGAGAGCGAATAAAATTTACGTGCGAGGAGAGGAGAAGGCAGAACTGCTGAATAAGATCACCACACGAGAAATCATCAATTTGGAGCGTGAGCACGAGTGTCCGACTTTTCATAGATTACCTTACAGTGAGAGGTATTGTATGCAGCACTCTATTAAACACTGCTCACTCAAGTATACCTGTGCACTCAACAACGCCTATAAGTTAAAACTTTGGTTAAACACCCGTGGTAGTGGAAGTGATATTGTTACATCAGCAGAACGCCCCTTCTCACCACCCTTCTACCTCTGTAAAAATGAATTCGCTGGATATTCTTCAGAAGTTGCGAAAAATGAGCTTTCATGCGGTTGGAGTGTATCCGGCAGATCGAATTCCGATAACGTGGGTAAAACCAAGTGGCTTTGTGTTTAATACGCAGAGTCACAGGAGGCGTGGTTCGCATTGGGTGGCAATATATGTGTCGGAGAGTGGCGTTGGATGGTATTTTGATAGTTTTGGCAGATCGCCATACATTCCCGATCACATAAGTCGAATCCAGAGAAATTGTAAGAGTATACGGTGAAATAATATTCGATTACAAAGCAGTTTTTCTGATACTTGTGGTAAATATTGCATCATGTTTTTGTATTATATGATTAATGGCTTGGGTATGCAACGATTCCTCCAAAATTTCTCATCAAACTTGAGAAAAAATGATCAGATAGCTGAAAAATTTGCTGACAGGTTGTAATGTAATATTGTGAAAATGTTATGTGAAACGACGGTGTAACAAGATATTTTAGTTAGCATTGGTTTTCAAAAATGTCACCACAGCAGATTTCTATTGGCTCCCCACTACAGAATCAGTGATTCTATTGGTCCCCCACCACCAGATAGGCTGGTTTTAATTGGTCTCACTAACCCCACCAAAACCACCAATTTTGAATATAAGCTGAATGCGTTGCAGCACAGAGACCACAGTTCTCTCTCGCCCGTAAGAAACTAGTAAGGAAGTTTGCTCTCAGAGGAAGAAGATGGCTGGACAGAAGAGACAGCACGCTGATAGTCAGGCCCAGGAGACTCAGGTCAGCAAGTATCGCTGCCATCAAATCCTACCAATGGTGTTTGGCTTGAACAACTCCTACGGGAAAATTATTCACGTAGGACTTGAAAATACCTCCGTCGGCTCTGGCGACTTTAACCCTGTTGTCCGACTGAGTAATCAGGAGTTTTACGGTCTATCCTTGCCGCTCGCCACCTGGATACAGTTCCGGGAGCAGTTTGACGAGATTGACCGATACTTCCAGGCATACAGTGAGGAAGAAATGCTGGATCAACGAATCACCATTACTGGGTTTACCATAAGATTCATGATCAGCTACTCGGATCGGGCGTTTGAATTGGTGATGGAGGAGGCCGAGGACAGTAAGGAGCCTAAAGCAAAACGACAACGTAAGCCTTCACTTGTATTTAAAAGAGTGACCTTTGACAGATTGAAGGCATTGTCTAAAATAATAGATCATAGAATTAAGTATTTATTGAAGGTTAAAGAAGCTATAGAGATTATTGTGAGAGAGGTGGGTGACTATAGCAAAGAAAAATTGATGAATAGCGAAAATTCTCAGTACACATACTTCACCGCATATAATGTTGAGTGTGCAATGAGAAATTTTGATCAATCGCTTGTAGATAAGATAGATAAATTGTTAAAAGATAAAAATATACACTTAGCTATAGAAGATATTTATATTATTATTTATGAATTTATTAATCTACATTTATATAATCTAGTTGCGTACGTAAATACAACCGTATATAAGGATAAATGATCATAATTGTATTTAGTTTAAGTTTTCATGAATAAATATAATTGTTAAATATATAATACTTGTACTCACTTACCGTGTTACTCTAACCAACACCACCTATCCAGTAATCCTTCATATTCATTCTAGTTTTAAAACACACATACACACACATATGACACACACACACACACACACACACACACACACACACACAAAAGTGCGTTAAGGAGTGGAGAAGGGAAGGGAGGGCTCTACCCGAAATGGAAAGGGTAATATGCTGAGTATGTGCGAAGGAGGCATAGTAGTAACGGAAACCACCTCTCCCGCATCGTACACCAGTCGTCAGTCAACCGTCGGGGAAGCAACACCTCAAGAAGTCACTCCGACGCTCTCCAAAGTGTCTTGATAACTCCGAGACACTTTGGATAAAAACAGGGTAAGGTGGGGGGGGTCTCTCCAAAGTGCCTTGAACCATCAGAGGCACTTTGGATAGACAGAGAGAGTGGGGGTTCTCTCTTTCCAAAGTACAAATGGCACCATGGAGAGTAAACAATCTTGACCTTGACCTCTCACTGGCTCGGGTGGGGGGTCAAGGTCAGTTTTGTTTACTCTCCATGGTGCCGGGGACTACTACTTCCGTTAACGATACGGGATCGCCATCTTGGTGACGCCGCGTCCTTTCGACCGACGCCGCCGCCATTTTGATATAAAACGTGGATACGCTTTTAAAATTACATTAAATACGGATATTCGCGATTAATTTGAGAACAAAGTATTATAATTAATTGCGCCCTGATTTTCGAGCAAAAGTAGACCGTGGTCAAATACACATTATTAGAATAAACGAGTCCTATTGCTTGGAACAGAAATTATTATTGTTGACGCGAGCATATCTGAATAAGACTTTGTATTTTAATATTAATTCTAATAATCATTTAATAATCTAACGAGTAGCGAGTATCGACTGAAAGATAGCGGTCGAAGCGAGATTGTAGTCGAGCAAGTCTTGACGGAAGATCGTACAATATAATATTATTTATTTCAGCATTACAATTGATTGTGTTTTTACTGACTACACCCTCTGCCACGCCAGGCTAATTCCTGTCCTTAGACCTATCGTGTGTCCCCCTCTAGATGTAAGAGTCCTAGCGAGTCGGTAGATAAGAGTAGTATTGAAATTAAGACGATTGCGAAGCTACGGGATTAGCTTTAAAAAGCGCAACGTCACAATACTTAATAATAATTTAATATATTTTACCCCCTGTACCCATAAGGGTAACTTTTAACGTGTGCTACAAATCTTCTTTGTGCATAAACAGGTACTCATAATTTACATTCAGCACGAGTCATGACATCATGGAATAAGCGTCTTATTGCACCGTAGGTTACAAATATTAATTGAATTTCGACGTTCACAAGTTCACATACAGATTCAAAATTAATATTTTTACTTGTTGAGGTATTTAAGCGTACACCCTTTATTTTACATACACAAGACTCGCCACCACGCGGTGTTTGATATTTGGATGCATAAAATTTAGACCCACTCAAGACAAATAATGTGATATGCGTACCAAGGCCATTCAGTTTCAATATTTTCATTATTAGACCAACTAACATGTAGAGTGTTATCGTCGACCAGTAAAACAAAATTGACGATAAATTCAGGCACTGTAAGCATCTCAACTATCTCGGTTTTGATCATATTTTCTCGCTGATCAAGTTTACCCTATAATGAGTTAAGACACAACTTTGCCACAGCTCTTAATATGGCATTAAATTTTATTCGACTCTTATCCTTTTCTAATCTTTTTCGACGAGCGAGGATAGCGCCGCGAGGAGACTTCCTCCTCAGCCATTCTGTATTCAGACCACTTCCGCGTCGGACGTCCTTACTCTGTTCGCCATTCGGGTCAGTACCGTAACCGTTATACCCGCGCTGTCACCGGAGTAAATTAAGTCGAGTCGAGTGAACGAAGGAGATTGCAGCCGCGGACGATTTGAACGTGTTTTGTAGTTATTGTCGGTTTGAGTTGTAGAGTTGAGTCAGCGTTTTCGTTATACGAGAGGTTAAGACCGTAAGTTGTCGCGTCGACAGGCCATTGACGATTCCTGAGTGTTTCTAACATATTATTGGTGACGCCGTCGACAGCTATCTGGCTTCGGCCTAAATATATATTAATACAGGAGATCGTGGATGTTTTGCATGCAGTAGCGTCACCATTGAGACCAAGTCTCGGGTCCGAGTAAGCGGAAAGGAGCTGAACAGCGTTCGCGTTACGACAGACAAATTCGCGTTTTCAGCATCGTCCAATCCCAGAGCAGGCCCGACAAGCAGAGCAGTGGAAAAGGGTGGACCCGAGCACAAAACAACGTCGCGCCTGAGATAGGTCTCAAGACCTCATTGCTAGTAGTAGCGCGGTTTTCTGGATTAAATTGAACCAAACAGTCAGTCGTTAAATCGCGACGATTTAAATCAAATATAATAGTCAGTGAGCGGTCAAATCACCTTGTGATTTCTACGAAGTGGGAACTCTGTAGTCAGATCAACACTCTGACAAACAAGGGGGTTGAAGAATATACAAATTTAATTGTACAGCATAAACTATAATAGTGTCATCTCTGACTTTAATATCTGTCACGCCAGGCTAATTCCTGTCCACTTCCCTAACGCGTGACCCCCTTTTGTAGATGTAAGAGTCTAGAATACGTAGAAATAGAAACTAAGAGTAATCTGATCAATTGTGCGGCAAGAAAGGTGCCGATAATAATCCACAATATCACATGACATAACCGAATTCTATGGCTTTCTTTAACTTGTCAGCTACCCAGGTACCGATAAAAACACAATCATCTTCATTTTCATGACTACAATGTTCATGACACATTAACTCGGTACGTGACCAACAAAGTGGAAACGAAAGCCTATTGTGCATTTTCACCAGTGAAATTGAAATTGGATAATAAAAATTCCTCGGTGGAAGTACTTCACACATTATTAACCCATCGACTTTGCTAATGTCATTATCCGGACCTACTAACCGCGCACACTCGTCTACACCGACATAAAGTATGGGGTGACCAATAGAGTAACGAACATACTTACAAATGTATGACTGTAAAGAACATACATTTATATATTTTATTTTCTCCCCTTCCTCAATATAATAAGATTAAACCGTGATTCCTGTTCGACCTCCGAAATATGTATCTCGGGGATTGAGAGAAATATGCTAATTTTGTGTGACTTTGTCTATGTACGTTGCAATTTTTTTATTTGAGATATACTTGCGATCAAAGTCACACTTCCATATTTCAATCAAATTATATTTTTTACCTTTAGTTTTATATTAAGAGAGAATTAACGTTCGTAAACACAAATTTTTCATTTGGATAGGAGAAGAATGATTGAGACGAACTAATATTAAAGCATGGCTTACTTATTTCTTACCTTTCGGGTGCATTTATCGCCTTTTTTCAGAGAATATAACTGTAAGAATTTAGAAAAAACGAATATTAAGGAAAAACAAGTATTTTAAACAACATTAGATTTTACACAGTATAACATTCTTACCCTATGCAACAATGATTGAGCTTGGTCGGATGTGGCAGTCAAACGACTAGCTGACGAGAGCAAAACAAACTGTAATTTAGAAGGAGAATGTATACACTGAATTCAAAACTAATTTTTACAATAAAAACCTACAAGAGCAAGCGAGTCCATTTGGGTATTAAGAACAGCTGACGTCAATGGCCTGCGAAGATGTTCAATCGCGGTGTGGCCTCCTTGACGTCGTAAATCAGACTGATAAGATGATAGGTATCAAGTGTAAGATGGACAAAGGTGGATGTAGGATTGAAAGTGAAAGGAAAAGTGGTAGAGGGGAGAAAAATCGGGAGAGTTGGTCAGCTTGGCAGAGGAGCGGGAGCAAGACGAAGCAGCGCATGTATGTATTACAGGTGGGAGAGCGACCACGACAGCATGGACACGAGCTCGTGCCCCCGCGTTGGTGTGGCCCGCCGCACTCGTGTAATGTTCCGCGGCATACGTGTGCCTAGACTATAATATGTAGTAAAGGCACGAGTTGGCCGCGGTTAGCGCTACTTCCTCGAAGATCATGCGTTCCCGCTGTGTACGCGAGCTGATGTTCATGAAGACGGCTGTATGAGAAGAGGTAGACGGTCGGTAGACAGAATGAGAAAACTATTCTTGTTAGAGCTATTGTGTTGTTTAAACGTTGTACGTGCGCTGTCTATACCGAAGTATCTAGTCTGATTTGGGCGCAAGCGGCAGCGGCCGACTCGCATCCCCCCTCTCTACTGTAAGACTCCGAGCTACGGATGTACCGCCGACTTGTGGCATGGCCACTATTATATTACAATACATCAATCATTATTAATTAATCTCAGTGTATATATCGATTAATGCACCCTCTATTTTAATAAACCATATGGTTTTTTCGTATTAGATATAAATATTTAAATCCTCGACTCAAAAACATTTTACGTAAACATAATTTGACGCTAATCAACAAAACCTCTCACAAATTTGATTCATTTATCAGACTTGGCAAAAACAAAACGGACAAAAGTGAAATCAACAACATCGCTTAGACAATAGACTGCAACGACTACGACGCTACATACATTGGAATAACCTCATTACGCCTAGCAAAAAGGACAGCACTATGAACACTAGTATAGCGTGAGGAAGGGAGACGTCCGATCCTTTTTGGATCTCCATAACTTGAATACAGGTCATGATTTCGACTAAGAGGAGATAAGGATTATTGATGGAGAGAGATCACTTCACACAAAGAAATTTTCAGAAATGTTACACATAAACTATCACGACAATACTATAAATAGAATAAAAGAGACGAACTTCTTAAAACACAACTATTAAAAATGGATAAACTTCTCAAAACAACACAATAGCCCTAACCAAATGTAGTTTTCTCATACTCTCTGCCGACCGTCTACCACTTCTCATACAGCCGTCTTCACGGACATCAGCTCGCGTACACAGAGGGAACTCACGATCTTCGAGGAAGTAGCGCTAACCGCGGCCAACTCGTGTCTTTACTACACATTATAGTCTAGGCACACGTATGCCGCGGAACATTACACAAGTTCGGCGGGCCACACCAACGCGGGGGCACGAGCTGGCGTCCACGCTGTCGTGGTCGCTCTCCCACCTGTAATACATACATGAGCTGCTTCGTCTTGCTCCTGCTCCTCTGCCAAGCTGACCAACTCTTCCGATTTTTCTCCCCTCTACCACTTTTCCTTTCACTTTCAATCCTATATCCAAGGGTGGACCCTTGTCCATCTTACACTTGATATCTATCATCTTATCAGTCTGATTTACGACGTCAAGGAGGCCACACCGCGATTGAACATCTTCGCAGGCCATTGACGTCAGCTGTTCTTAATACCAAAATAGACTCGCTTGCTCTTGTAGGTTTTTATTGTAAAAATTAGTTTTGAATTCAGTGTATACATTCTCCTTCTAAATTACAGTTGGTTTTGCTCTCGTCAGCTGGTCGTTCGACTGCCACATTCGACCAAGCTCAATCATTGTTGCATAGGGTAAGAATGTTATACTGTGTAAAATCTAATGTTGTTTAAAATACTTGTTTTTCCTTAATATTCGTTTTTTCTAAATTCTTACAGTTATATTCTCTGAAAAAAGGCGATAAATGTACCCGAAAGGTAAGAAATAAGTAAGCCATGCTTTAATATTAGTTCGTCTCAATCATTCTTCTCCTATCCAAATAAAAAACTTTTAATTCTATTGGTAATTCTCAATGTTCTTTCGTATCGCTCATCCATAGTCTCCCTATTTACGAAGTTCACGTCTCTGTTTTTCGTTACACAACGGACACAGCCGTGCTAATAACATCCGTCAAACTAAAAAACTTATTTATCTCCACTCTTAAATTCACAATATCCGTCTACGATAGTATAGGCCCTTTTGGTAGTTTTTTTTTTCTCATGATTTCACGCTATTCTGAATCGGACATTTGAAAGTATGCTCCATCCATGAAAGCTACTGCATGGCTGTAAAGAATTGCTTATCAGCGCGCCAGTGTGCGCCTTGTAGAATATTAAGTATTGTGTGTGTGTTTTTTTTTTTTTTTTTTTTATAAAATTTTTACGATAAACGCGCATGCACTATGACGCGATTGTAGCGCACTCTTAAAAGGAATCCACTGAACCCCACTCGATAAATATTCTTCTGAAGGCAAGACAGCCTAGTCATAATATTTTAACGTCTTGTCAACAGTATTTTATTATCTTATTTTGGAAATAAAAAAGTAATTTTGTTCTTTTTTGGAATTGTATCATGTCAAAAAAACCGCTGCCAAGTCTTTGGCACTTAGCTTCCTCCTTTTCCGTTTTTTGATATTGTTTTAAATGTAATATTAGATTGTGCTTACGCCACACGAGTTGCACTTACTATTCAAACTTTTCCAACCTTGTGGGTAGCAGTCTTTTAGGTACACTATTGTTCAATATAGTGTATAAAATCATCATCATATCTACGAGTTAAAATGTTAAATGTTAAAATATTGAAAAATGTATATACAGATGATGCTAAGGTAGTAAGGAGGCTACTAACTATGCATCATATAGAATAAGTTTTGGTTTTAAGTTATTTTCTTTTTTTTTCTCTCGCCAGGCCTGCGGACAGATAACCTGTTTATCTTTGCAGGAATGCCGATGATATAAATATCTCTGTATTTTCTTTCTGGTTAAATAAATAAATAAACAAATAAATAAATAAATATCATAATAAAAAGCAAAAATATTTTTTCAAAAATCGAAAAATGGCCATGAAATGGTCATAAAATAGTCCAAATCTTAAAAGAAAATTTACTCGAATTCAGAATCAGAAAACATATATGCACGTCCAATCTTATTACGATCGATCACGTAGTTCCAGAATTATAACAGTATACGTACGCACGCATATCAGCGGCGCAGTGTGCGCCTATGAGAATTAAGTATTGTGGAGTGATGTTTTTTTTTTTTTTTTTTTATAAAATTTTTACGAATAAACGCCATGCCCACTACGAGCGATTGTTAGTCACTCTTAAAAGGAATCACTGACCGCCATCGATAAATATTCTTCTGAAGGAAGACAGCCTCGTCATAATACTTCTTAACGTCTCGTTCAACCGTATTTTATTATTTTATTTTGGAAATAAAAAGTAATTTTTTTCTTTTTGGAATTGTATCATGTCAAAAAAACCGCTGCCAAGTTTGGCACTTAGCTTCCTCCTTTTCCGTTTTTTGCATATAGTTTATAATTAATATTAGTTGTGCTACGCCAACGAGTTGCACAGTACTAGTTCAAATTGTCCCTGTGTGGGCAGTAGCAGTCTTTAAGGTACACTATTGCCTTCATATAGTGCTATAAATCATATATCATACCGTGTTAAATTGTTAAATGTTAAATATATGAAAAAGTATATACAGATATGCTAGGTAGTAAGAGGTACTACTATGCATCACTTAGAATAAAGTTTTGGTTTTAAGTTTTTTTCTTTTTTTTTCTTCGCCAGCCTGGCTGCGGACAGATAACCTGTTTATCTTTGCAGGAATGCCGATGCGATTATAATATCTCTAAGTATTTTCTTTCTGGTTAAATAAATAAATAACAAATAAATAAAAATATCTAATAAAAGCAGGCAAAAATATTTTTTTCAAAAATCGAAATGGCATGAAGATGGTCATAAGAATAGTCGTCAAATCTCTAAAAAGAAATTACGTCGAATTCAGAATCAGAAAACTATATGCACGTCCAATTCTTTTACGATCGATACACGTTAGTTCCAGATATTTATACCAGTATACGTCACGCACGCATACACGCACGCACGCACGCAACGCACGCACCACCACAGAACAAAAACATATCTGCAACGGACATTTAATAAAACATGAAGCTCTTCAAAATATTACTAAGCCTTGTAATTATCACAATTATATGTTTTTAACAAAATAATAATGTTCAGTCACACAGAGTATAAGGGTGGGAGATGAGAATTTTGAATCTTAATGTATTCAAACTATAAGGTTTCATAGTACAAAAAGAAACCTAGACCGGAAGTGATCAAACAGATCAATCTCTTCCTACAATTTCAATCAATTAATCTTTTTATCCCGTAATCGTACGACATAAAACATTTTTTTTAAGTTTTGATTTTTTATCCCAAAAACTAGTCGCCAAAATTGCTTAAAATTATTACAACTAGTAGATATCGTTGTTTTTTATTGTCATGAATTTTTTCAAAACTTTAACTATTTGTTTTTTGAGCTATATATGTTTATCGAAAAATTACCTTTTATATCATAAAAAATGAACAGATCAGTCAATCTAGAAAATCTTGCGGGAAAAAGTAGACAAATTTATGTTCTTTTAGATACACTATTGTTGAATATATTGTATAAATCATATCTCTAAAAAAAACTAACTTTTAAAAAAGTAAAGGGTTAGGCAAGTTTGATGTATTTCGCAAAATTATCATGGATGTCAATCACGTAGCATTTCAGATATTACAACAATTCTTTTATTTGTCAAAATTAATTGTGACTTAACATATTCTGTAGCAAATTATGTAATAAATGTAATCATGGATTACAAAAGTAATAAGATCGATGGAAAATAGTCAAGTTTTAAATACATCAATAATATTAATGATTCAGTAACGGAAACTACAATTTATATACTAAATGTAAGCAATGAAATTACAGATAAAATAGAACTGAAATCAATCAAACAAAGTCAAGTTTATTATATTTAATCATAATGAAGCAAAAAAAATAGTTTTGTTCAATCACGGGCTTACTTGACTTAAAGTTAACTTATATAAGCTTGTGGTGTTGTCTATTAGTAACTATTATTTGTACATACTTATTGTGTATACATGAACTAATAAAATAGTTATTTCGAAATAATGATTTATTATTACGACACATATTTGTAAACATAGTGAAAAAAGGTATATAATATGGTGTAACGTTCTTTTTCCTTATGTCTAAACAAATTATAGAAATTACACATGAGTTATGAAAATTGTATTCATTTAGAAATAAAAAAAAAATATGTAGAAAAAATTATTTTAAAAATAATTTATATCAATTAACTTTTGCATACTCAAAAACTCTTAATAAGTATACGAATATAATATATGCACAAAGTTAAAATAGTTATCAATTGCATATCACGTTGTAGCATATAAAAAAAATATTAGTTGTTGACCAATAAACAAAATGAAACGGGCATGGCAAGTTACGTAGTAAGTGTATCTTGAGAGTTGTTCCTAATTGATCATTATATAAGTTAACTTTAAGTCAAGTAAGCCCGTGATTGAACAAAACTATTTTTTTTGCTTCATTATGATTAAATATAATAAACTTGACTTTGTTTGATTGATTTCAGTTCTATTTTATCTGTAATTTCATTGCTTACATTTAGTATATAAATTGTAGTTTCCGTTACTGAATCATTAATATTATTGATGTATTTAAAACTTGACTATTTCCATCGATCTCATTACTTTTGTAATCCATGATTACATTTATTTCTCATCAAGTATAATATTTTTCGAATGAAAGAGAAAAACAATTTCAAAAAAAAGAATCGGAATCATTTAGAATTTTGTTTTTGCTCTCATTTATAATTCAAATTCTTATACTTACAGGATTAAAATTTTGCATGATGATTTGTTTTAAAATGTTTAAACAACATATTAAGTTGTTTTTATCTTAAGGATTATATATATACTGCGACTGGTTCCCATTTACTAAGTTAAAAATATGTATGGAGATCATTGCATCTAGACCTCATTACTGCATCGGAATAATTTATATTTGTTATATTTTTGTATGTTCTTGTTAAATTTTGTAACGTCTTTTTGATTATAATTAATTACAATGTAAATCTATCTTGGTATATAGGTTATAAACATGTATTTTAATTTCTTTTCAAAATTGAATGTATTGGTAGAATAAACACATTAGTTATCAACTTTTTCTCAAATTTTGACATCCCAAATCATCACACAGATTTTCTTGCTCCCATTACTCAATATAAATTTAAATAATAGATCTTGTTTTGGTCCTGATGGGGTCGATGCCACAATAGAATCAACATACCCAACAAGATTACTGCAAAGAAGAAAATACATTATGCCTTCGAAAAAACGAGAAAAAATAACCTCAAAAATATAATTTCAATAACTACTTACGTTGTTGGATCACGATCCTCCCATTCTTCTATCTGTTCATTGGTTGTGAATATGATTTTTTAAATCCATATTTATACAGTAGTCAACAAATTTTTATTATTTAATTAACTATTTTCTTAAAGGATTCGTTCATATAACCTTAGCGCCGCTAACTGCCGAGCCACTATCATACAAACATGTGAGCGAGCAATGCGGAAAACCGATGAGAAAGCAATTACCATCTGCATATAGCTGTGCGGCCAACTTCACGGTGCCAACAATTTCTGCGGCTAACTTTAACGGTCCAATTTGATGAAGCAAAAAAACGATTTGATTTGAGCATTTCCGAATGGCACACTCGTATATTACATATAAGGGAGCTCTTCTTATCAATGTTTTGTTGAAAATTATTAGTTAGGCATAATAATAGATGATTATAAGTCAATAATTGGAATTACAAGAAAAGCTTTATTTCCTTATAAGGAAAAATGCGAATCCCACATAGAAAGTAAATGTAGCGGCGGCGCGCGGCATCGTTCTGCTTCTCAAACTCGCCTTCGCTGGCGCGCTCTCGCGCGCCACTTGATCATTATACAAAAGCAAAAATATTTTTCAAAAATAGAAAAATGGCTATAATATGACCATAAAATGGTTCAGAATCATAAAACAAAAATGAACCTAAAATTCAGAATTAGAAAAAAAATGAAGTCAAATTTTTATTACGATCCGTCGCATGGTTCCAAATTATGGCGGTATACGTACATACACACACACACACACACACACACACACACACAGACACACAGAGCCATCCGCACGGACATTTTCTAAAAACGTATGATTCGTACTCCAAACACCTCCAAATTCGTTTCCACGAAATATTAGCAAAACTGAAAATTTTACTATTAGAAAGCTTCCTCTTGAGGAGGAAGCAATTCTGCACGTGCTTAATTTTTATTCACCCGTTCATTGAACAAATAGAGAAATATCCTTTTTCAATACTACCTGAACCGTAAGCTTTTGGCAACGCACTTAAACTCATGTGTAGATTATTCAGACTGTCTATAAATTTTACATGCAAAACTTCCATTAAAGTAATCTTCGATTTGCTAAGAATTACTGATGGTTTCATTTTTCTCTCTTTTTCTACCAGATATTTAAATACAAAATGTTTATCGAATTCTTGAGCATTATGCGCTATAAAAATAACTTTACTGATGTTTTTCCTACGCTCTAAGGCCGTATTAACAAGCTGTTTTACCGGATCGTTCTTAAATGTATATTTTGGTGATCCTGCGCGGTAAATTTTTATAATTTTTATCAAGGTGATATTATCTCTAGTTTCATTTTGTATAAATTTTACTCGATAACAAATATATAGCAAGTATTTTAAACCAGTTTTTCTCTTGCTACGGTAGTGACTGTAAGTACTTAACCTATTTATTAATCATGGTGCCATAATAAAGTACGTAGATTTAACTTATTATCTATAGTATAATTATAGAGGTTAAATACAAAAGTAGATATGAAGTCAATGATTGGATTAAAGAAAGAGAAATTAAAAATTTCATATCATTAATATAACAGGTCCAACAATCGTATATCTAGCTATAAATAATTAGCTATTTTATATAAGTGTATGAGTTGATAATAACTTGATCAGATTTAATTAGATCTGAATAAAAGTAATTTGGAATGAAAAAATCAAGTATCGATCTATAAAAGGGAGACAGCGATTAGTATCGAATTGAAGCTCTAAAGCTAAATTCAGAGCGTTATCAAAGAATTTAATTCGAAAAACAGTCGAAAAGGTTATAGTACCTTTGTGCGCGTAGCGCACTTTGCTTAGAATCTAATACCCTAAAATGAATATTTTCCTCGGGTGGCAATTGATTCCAAATTGGATAATTAATATAAAACAATAAAAAATGCTTACAATTATCAAGTGGCGCGGCAGCGCCACGAAGACGAGTTTGAGAAGCAGATGAAGCCGCGGCGCCGCGCTACTATTTACTTCTATGTTAGGATTCGCATTTTTCATTATAAGGAAATAAATGCTTTTCTTTGTTATCTCCAAGTTATTTTGACTTATATCATCTATTATTATGCCTAACTATAATTTTCAACAAAAACATTGATAAGAAGAGCTCCCTTTATATGTAACTAGGGGGTTCCCCCCTGCTCGCTTCGCTCGCCAACCCCCAATGTCTTATTTATAACTTGCATAATAATCTTTGATTTTGATTTTTCACATAAAATTTGTTTAATTTATTGTTATTTCTCTATTCTTTCCACACCACCTGTGAGGTAAATAGAGTGGCGCTTTTTTTTTCTTTGTTGTCAAAATTAGTATGTTTAAATTTAAATGTTATAAATTATTCACAGTTAACTCCTATAAGTCCAAACTTTGTGCATGTATTTCATATACTTTTAGCGTTTCATTCAGATCTTAAGGAGTAACTGGAATAATTTAACTTTGTTACAATCAAACATCTATTTAAATTCAGTTCATGCAATTGTCAACAGAGATGTGGTATCCCCAGTAGGCCTAATCCACAGATAATTTTAAGAAAAGATGCATATTTAACAGAAAACATTTGCATTGCAAATCACAGACTATAAAAAAAAATATCTTTTCATTGACAACAATATTTTTAATATTGATTGAAAATATGACAACACCGATAATAAACTCATATAAAATTTTAACTAACGCATGTATGTTATACGTATATTTTTCATACTTTTAGCATTTGTTTGAAATCTATATGAGTAAGTCGAGTTTAAAATTCAATCAATTTCAGAAATAATTATATAAATAAAGACATGTTTATACTATAGAAAATAGACTTGTTTCATTGATAACACAGTTGTGAATAAATTTAATTCATAGATTAGATACGATAATATTTATTCCAGCACTTCTTTCCAAACTATATTTTGTATATTATCTCTATCTTCTGTATCATTTTCAATGAATAATTTTTTGGGATTTTGAGATCTAGACAGAGCAACATACAATTGACCATGCGAAAAAAGCGGCCGATGAAGATATATCCCAACAGTTTCAAAACTTTGTCCCTGTGATTTATTAATTGTCATGGCAAAAGCTAAAACTATAGGAAATTGTCTACGATATAAAATGAACGGTAATGAAGTATATTCTCCTGTATCTAAAATAATTCTTGGAATGAAAACTATTGCCCCTTCATTAACTCCTGTTATAATCATCGCTTGAATATTAAATTTATATAATTTTATAATTTTTAATCTAGTGCCATTACAAAGACCATCGTGTATACTTAAATTTCTAATAAGCATTACTATAGCACCGACTTTTAAAATCAATTTATGGATTGGAAAGCCTGGAAATTTGAGTGAATTTAAATATTCTGTAGGAAATTTCAACTCGACATCTAAATCTGTTTTATCTACTCCTTTATGTTTTGCATAGTCAATACTATAATAAACTTTTTCTTCACTGTTAAGTTTTTTTAATATCTTATCATTAATTCTATAGATATCTTCATTATGAGACGATAAAATGATTCTATCTGATAAATTTTCATCCTCTTTAATGATAGTTCCGTAAATTTTATCACATACATCGTTGGTTTTCCAATACTCCGGAATATTTAACTTGTCTACTAAACCATTACCCACTGTCAATAAAAATTTATAATATTTAATAAATAAGATCTTATAAATTTATAAAAATAAGATCTACAATCAACAAACGTATACCTAATGTTATTATTTTCAATAATAACAATTTTTTGAAATATTTACTCTCATTTTCGAATATTATACATTATGTTCTAACAAAGAAATAAATTTTTAAGTAATTACAGAACTCGACTTGTTTTTTTTTCATACATAAAATATGTGATTAAAATTAAGATCTTACCTATATTTTATAGAAAAGGCTAAGAAGAAAATGAGGAGAGGTAAGACTTACACAACCCAAAACAACCATATAATGACTTTATATGTTGTAAAATTAAAATCAAAGATTATTGTGGAAAT
Organism: Pteromalus puparum; assembly: GCA_012977825.3. Lineage (NCBI taxonomy): Eukaryota > Metazoa > Arthropoda > Insecta > Hymenoptera > Pteromalidae > Pteromalus > Pteromalus puparum. The sequence goes on from CM053170.1 coordinate 22,352,352, forward strand.
TGTAAATAAGATTGGCGAGCGAAGTGAGCAGGGGGAACATATTATAGTATTTATAATATGTTCCCCCTGCTCAATAAAATGTATGTATGTATATGGAAACTCTGTAAACTAAAAGTATATATATATGCATCTTTTCTATATTTTATCTGTGAATTCAATATGGGGGGAAGTCACATAAAAGGCATCAACATAAAATCGGTGGTTGCAACAGGTGGTTGGGCCCGTTGCCATGGCAACAGGTGGTTGGGCCCGTTGTCATGGCAACAGGCTAAGCTCCATTCTTGACGCGGCGGCGGCGGCAGCGGCGATAAAACTTTATAATATAGAGAGAAGAGATATACGAGTGTGCCATTCGGAAATGCTTAAATCAAATTCGTTTTTTTCTTCCATCAATGTTTGGACCGTTAAGTTAACCGCAGAAATGTTTGGACCGTGAAGTTGGCCGCACAGCTATATGCAGATGGGTATTGCTTTCTCATCGGTTGTCCGCATTGCTCACTCACATGTTGTTGTATGTATAGTGCCTCGGAAGTTAGCGGCGCTAAGGGTTATATGAACAAATCCTTTGCAACGACCATTTCTCAGGCCAGGTATTAGACCAGGTGCTGCGCGTTGAGCAGACGGTCGTGTATCGGCTACTCTCTCTCGCACTTACAGGACTCCCGTAAACTTATTGATCGCGCTGAAGCCGCCGGCGCGGACTAAGTACACAACAAACGATAACGCGTTCGGTGCGCATACCCCTCTTCTCGCATCCACAAGGCGCTTGCTGCGTAGCTGAGCAGTTCGCATGCAGCAGGAGTTCAGTTCTACTCCTTCCGCTCAACAAGTTATACACTTCGCACACTACATATTCCAGAGACGAAACCACGTGGCCAAGTGTAAGAGAGGAAGCCATTTCCAGCCAGCTTCGACGCGAATTCCAGGCTGCAGTTGGGACCAGTACATTTCCTTCCTTCAACAGACTACAACACTCCACATGATGCTTCTACAGACGAAACCATGTGCCAGAATGTTCCAGAGGAAGCCAGGTCCTAGCTGCTCGAGTTGCCGTTTCGCCTCGCCGCTGGACTCTATGTATTCTCATTTTACCTTTAACTTATCAAACTAACGTTTGCTCTTTTATTTATTTCTCGCACCCGGGGATCTCTACACCAGACTGATCCGGGGAGTCTCTTCCTTCGGGAAAGACTCAAGCATATATAATTCACTAACCCTGCCACCGACGGGTCATAAAAAGATAGCTATACGCTATCCTACTGGGCTAGCTCAGTAGGTTCTCCCATGGTCGCATTTCGCGAATTATATGCAAAATAATCTTATCATCGTAACACCTCGTAAAACTAACCAAATAATCTACGACAATCACGAAGTTCACATATCATCTTTTTTTTCATCCTTAATGTTTAACCTTTGCAGATCATTTACTCGACTATTTTCGAGACTTATTTCCCACATAATCTATCCGTTGAAAGCCGGACACGTGTCTGGATACATGGTAGTGGAAAATAAGTCACCCTATATACAATAAAATCGTGTAATATAATTTTTCAGACATATACTTAATAAAATCATAATATTCGTCGCGTATTTTTTCGAACAGTAAATTCAAAACATCATAGCTCAAATATATAATCAATCTTTTCCGTACCAGCTTTCATTTATTCCAGGACATTTCATCTAACAATTCATCCACATTTTTACTAACCATTATTATAAACTATCTTTTACTGCGCTATAGGTTCTTCTCGATTTATATCAAAAGGAGTCAATATTGTGACATGTTCGATTAATATTATAATCCGTGTTTATAAAGTGATTTGATATGTCGAGTCGCCGCAATTGTTGTTAGTTGTGTTTGGAGTTTTTCTAGGTGTCGATTTTCTACGCTTCGCTCGTTTTAATAGTATATCAGTAACATTTTCTTGATAAATTCTTGAGTAAGCTTTTTCTTTGAGTAATAAATAAAGAGAATAAAGGCTGTTAGCCACAATGATTTTCTTCAACCATAAATCTGTGTAATATTTTATTCGACCTACTGCTCCTTATCTACTCCTATACTACAAAATAATAATATCTGCGCCACAAGCCCTTAAACAATTTTTTTAACAACTTCACTCCACAATCGCGTCGAGACTAATAAAAACTACAATAATTAAGAAGATTACTGAATAATACAAAATTAATTAATTATCAATAACGATCAAATTTAATATCGGAATGATAAATAATTGAGCGCAACAGCATTCTACCTTGCACAAACTACATTAGAAATGTTCAAAAGTGCGTATCTTGGTCTTGTCAATGTCCAGGTGTACAAGTAATTTGCAGATGTGTGTGAAAACCAATTGTACACATTTCTAGCTGTTCGAGGTCGCGAATAACGGGGTCTAGGAAGTGCGCACCGTGGTTTTTGTTGTTTACGTAAAAAAGCGCTCGTAAATGGCAGCCTGCTATATGGGGTCGCCGATAACGGGGACTAGGAAGTGCGCACTATGGTTTTTGTTGTCTACGTAAAAAAAGCGCTCGTAAATGGCATCCTGCTATACATAGGGTCGCCGATAATGGTCAAGGAAGTGCGCACCGTGGTTTTCAATGCCTTGGTTTTCAAAGCCACATACAGGGTTTAGATGCCTGAGGTCACCGATAACGGTGTCTAGTGTCTAGGAAGTGTGTACTATGGTTTTTATCATCTATGTGTAAAAAACACTTGTACATGATCTTCTGGTTCTTGGGGTTGCCGATAGTGGGCTCTAGGAGTTGCGCACCGTGGTTTTTAATGTCTAGGTATAAAAGTCATTCGCGTATGGTCTCTAGGTGCCCGAGGTCTCCACTAATGGAGTCTAAGGAGTGCGCCTAGCGGCTTTCAATGTCTAGATGTAAAAACCATTGACATACGGTATACGAATCGTAATTTTTAATTTGTATGTGTGAAAATCAGTCGCAGACATTTTGCAGGTGTACAACGTTTCCGACGACAGGCAGGCCTGTGAATTGCGCTCCGTACTTTTTGGTGTATATACGTGTGAAAACTGATATCAGCTTTTGGTCCAGGAATTATTTATGAGATAGCTGGTAACTTTAACAATATAAATGTTTGACTATTATGAATATTTAGCAGTTTTGATTTCTAGCAAAGAGTAAGAAGGAAATATTGCAACAAGCCAACACTGCAGTTGAAAGTTTTTTTCTTTTGCTCTAGTTTTTGTTTTAATTGTAAAATTTCGTTGTTTTTGAACCAATATACAAAAAGAAATTTAATATATTTTATTTGAAGTACAGCAAGGAAAGAGCGCGTCAGACATCGCTCCGGTTGCGTTTTCGCTACTTGCTCCGCTTTCGCTTCTCCATTTGAAAATAAAGCTTTAAAATTACTCTGATTGTTCAAAAAATGTTCACTTTCTTCAGACACTCTTTAGTGCAATTTTCCGTGGGATCCACGCATAAGCAATACTCAAATATATAATGATTGTATAATACTCAAATATATGAAAAGTTGACGGAAAAGCGTAAATTTTGAAAATGAAAAGTTTTTGCTCATGTCTCTAGGAAATCAATTCAAATTTTGTCTACGAACAACTTCCGCGACAGACCGTTGTTTTTAGTTGCTTAATTCACTTTTATTCATAAGCTCTGTCGTCGATGTCATTGATACGTATACACGCAGAAGAAGCAGTTTTATCCAAAAATTTATTGAAGACTGAACTACGAATTACAAATTTAAATAAAATAAGTATTCTGCATGGTATTTTTGTTAACGTAACGTAATGTCTGCTCGAGGAGGAGGGCGCGGATATTTCGACGAGCAGTCTGGATTTTTCTACCATTTGCGAAGAAAATACGACGATGGTTCAATGTAAGCGAAGTTTACTATTTACTCTGCAAATTTAAGATGCGGATAAGATATGCGTGAATTTAAGGTAGCGACTGCTATAAAATATTGTACAAAATGCGTGTCTTTTGTGACATTTTATGGCATGGCAAAAGCCACCAGAGCGTAGCGAGTTCCACTTACGCCACTTGTATCGTAATGTACTTCTGATATGAGTGCATTTCAATTATTACAGCGCACTTACGTGTAGCAAAAAAAAAAAAAAAATTGAAAAAAGATCCGTGCAACGGAACAGCAACCTTGTTGACAACTGGCGTTTACGTCTCCAAACAACCTCACAATCATGAGCCAAATAGGAAAATCATTCAAGAAAAGGAGGTAAAGAAGGACATACTCAAAGCTGTCACTGCTCCAGGAGTAAAAAAAGTCAAAGTTTTCGGCAAAGTGTGCCAATCGTGAGTAAAGTTAAAATCGTTAAGCGTGTTCTGTCTATGTCGGTATATAAATCAGCATGCTGTCTAATTTAAACAACGATATATATGGCTAATCGTACCTAAAATAATCACTCGCGCAACGTTGTATCCTTTTAACTATAATGTACTTACGGATTTTTTCATTTTTACGTGCGTTTTTTATGCATTTAATCTTTAAATTTTACATCTTTACCCTGGAAACTTTCGAACGCTAAAATTCATCTAGAAAGACAATACGATACGTTGTAGGCCATGAACTTTCAAGTTCGGAAAAGCTACCCATTTATTCTATTTATGATACACTTACATCTTTGCATTTATTTGCTCTAAAAGCAGAAACAAAGCCTGTTAAGCATCTCGGTAAATGCTACAAAACGCAATTATTGCACGAGAAAATCGAGTCAGGTTTTGTGAAATATGGGAAGAAAAAGTACGAATTTTTGTCGGTTCTTGTTCCGGTAGAGAACAAGAAACCTCATTGCTTTTTCTTTGATCCGCACTTTGGGCAATTGTTTGAAGATGTTGAATTCACTTTGCACGGTGATGGGACGTTCGACACTGTACCAAAGTTGGCTGGGACCACTCAATTAGTAACGTTTATGGCTCAAGTTGACGAAAAAGTAAGTTATTTTGTTAAATCATAAGGAGCATAAGTATGTACTTACATCACGCTTTTATTTACGCTAACAATTTGTAGGCACATCCATTAGCGTATGCTTTTATGCCGGATAAAACTGAACAGTCTTACGTTAACGTATTAACTGAGCTCAAAAACTGATACCCAAGACTGCAGCCGAGCATGGCGATTACAGATTTTGAAACAGCCTTGAAAAATGCTATAACGCGCGTATTTGGTATCAAGGTAATTGTTTGCCATTTCCATTTGGGCCAGGCAGGTAACATCATACGCTTGACAATTTTTATAAAATTTCATCGTGCCTATACTACCTCGCAGTGTGTTCACTTAAGAGCTTCCAAAACTTGTATTATCACAAATGCGAATAGATAATAATTCATTTTCGGGCCGTTTTCATGAACGCTGTGCAAAAAGAAGTAGCTCAAAAAGAGCACAACAAAAGAGACAATCCTGAAAAACATAAATTAATAAAGAAATTCATTAATTTGGCTTACCTTCCAAAGGAACTGGTACTAGAAGGGTTGTCAATTTTGGAACCGGATTGTGCTTTTAAATTCCCAGAAAATTTGATGAGCATATCGAATATTTTAAGAGGCAATGGATAGTTGCAGTTGGAGCAGATACTTTAACGGTTTACAGAATGAAAGTTCAAAGCAACAACTTCCAGGAATCCTATCATAAAGTTCTAAAATCTATGCTTGAAAAACGGCCAAACATAACTTGTTTCATGTGTAAGTTATTATTATATACGGCAGAAAGTCGTATACAGAGTATTAAGAATGCTATTATTATAAAGCCAAAGCAAATAAAAATAATAAAACTTAATAATGTTTCCAGATGATATAGCAGCATTGCTCGATGCACCATTAGTTATAGTATTAAGTGGATTGAAACAAATATCTCCAGAAGTGCTTTGCTATGCTAATGAAAGCACATTGGAGCGGTACGAGACGCGGGTCATCCAGCTAGAGGCCGAAGAAGAAATATAAAACGTATTTCTTTGGTAATACAAGTAGATATTGTAAACCTCAGTGCGCACATTGTAGACTCTGCTTTCAGCAATCTTGTATATCTACACACCGTCTGCAAGCAATTTTCAAACTTAGACCATTAAAAACCATAGGGCGCACTTCTTAGACACCGTTATCGGCGACCCTATGTATAGCAGGATGCCATTTACGGGCGCTTTTTCATCGTCATTCACACATCGGCGACCTCGGCACCTAGACACCATCTGTAAGTTACTTGTACACCTGGACATTTACAAGACCAAGATACGCACTTTTGAACATTTCTAATGTAGTTTGTGCAAGTTAGAACGCTGTTGCGCTTAATTATTTATTATTCCGATATTAAATTTTATCGTTATTATTAATTAATTAATTTTGTATTATTCAATAATCTCCTTGATTAGTTTGTATTAATCTCGACGCGATTGTGGAGTCAGCCTAAGTTTTCGGGAACGTTTAAGCTACGCGCGCGCTACGGCGCTTGATGGAACCACTGTTACGTCGGTTCTTAGTTTTTTATGCTAAGAATCCAACTATTTTTTTCAAACCTTCTCTTCTGAGAGAAGACTCAAAAATTATTGCTCGTTTTTGCCCTTGCGTTGCCGCAATTAGACAGGGATGAGCATTTCGCGATCGCGTTATTTATTCGGAGAGTTTTTTTTAGAAAAGATATTGTTAATAATTAAAACCAATAAAATAAACTAGATCTTTATGAAAATATTTTAACCGAGAAAAAATTGCTTTTTCCTATTTTTACTTAACTTTGGAGTGATTGCTAAACAGGCACAAGTCCTGAACAATCACTGGCAAAGAAAGTGTAAGTTTTAATAGATTTCCTGAATCTACGCGGTTTGAGAGTCTATTTCCCCTCTGTGATAAACAGGATAAAATATCCTGATCGCCAGAGTGAATAAAGACTCTATGAAAAATTTTGTTAATTTTCGCAACACTAATGTTCAGAAAATTAACGGTCAACCGGCACTTGACCCTACTCTTAGCGAAGGAAATTGACTCTACTCTACACAGTGGTAGAATTCCAAAGAAAAAGTAGACAGCAAAGAGAAAAATAATTACAAGGTTTTACTTACTTTTTTTTTGTTGGCCTGGATCCTTGGCTTGCTGGACTCCTGAACAATTACTCTCAATAGCGAGAGGGAATGTTTTCGGAATAAACCGAGTGAGCGAGATTTAGGAAATTAACGAACACGAGTTTCCTTTTGTAAATGCACAAAAATTTTCGTTTATTCGAATTTTCAAAACTAACACACAAAAATGAATAACTACGTTGGCAGACTGAGTGCGATTAAAAGTAGTTAGGTGCGGACTGAGCGCGTGTAGGTATAGGTTTATAATAAATGCGGACTAAGCGCGTTTATACAATTTTTAAAATATATATATGCGGACTGAGCGCGTTTACCAAAGTGTACAGATGATAGGCGGACTGAGCGCGTAAATAAAAAATGTGGTTGCGGACTGAGCGCGAAGTATATAAAAAACTTGAGTGCGGACGGAGCGCTTACAAAACTTCGAACAAAATTGCGGACTGAGCGCGAGAATGGAAGCTTCCGAATGGTATGGTATTCGGGACCGGAGTGATTTCGGTGTACGTCTCGATGGAACTCATCAACTTAGGCCCATCCCTCTATTTCCCTCTCTGAGGGTGTCTAGAAAGATTTCCCAATAAGAAGAGAGTTTTCCGATGCGCTCCACCCACTCATGGGTCTTAGGACCCCTACTCTTACCAAACTTTCGGGGGAGAGGGCGGTTTAGTTCCCTATCCTCCGAAATAGATGGCAACGCTTGTACTATTTTTAGAGTAATATTTAATATTTATACAGAGTTGTTAGCTTAGTATTTTTTTTTTATTTTTATTTGTTTAACAAATAATTCTTATGGACTGGTTATTAAATACTTATAATTTTAGTAATGATGAATCGAGTATTTCGGATAAATAATTTTAAAAAATCAATAGTAAATGTAACTATCTAATAAGGACTTTATAAGAATTAGTATTTTACAGCTCTGTATAAATATTATACGCAGATTTTACAATGAAATGTGTAAATTTAGAAGAATGTTGAAATACAACGCTTACTCCTGCGCCGTATTAGGCGTCCCTCCCCTTCTTTCGCATAACGACGCTAGTATAGTAGTATAATATTGATGTATAGAAAACGGCCTATTATTTAAATAACACGCAGCACTCAGTCTGTTTTAATGCGATAGAAAATACTTGATGATTAAAAGTAACTTAATTTAATTTTAAGAACTAGTTATTATAACGGGAATAGACTATTACATTAAGAGGACAACATTACTCGTTAATCACAAGCATGAAAATATAATTGTTGGAATTTGTCCTTAGTAATAATAATTCTTAATTAATGGTGATTATTAATATTTATAAAATTAATATAAATCTAAAGGATAAGGATCCTTCTAACTTGATACTGAACCGCACAACGCATAAAAGTATAGAATAATGAATAATTATTTATAATATTAAAAATGCGGATTCCTGTTAATAATTGTTCATTTGTAGTTGTTCTTATTTATGAAAGTTAACATGTTTCAATTTGGTATGGTGTATTAGTTGTTTTTGATGTGGCAATGTGCGTTTTATAACGTTAAAGAATTAAATTGAATATTTAAGAAAAATCATAATGATACATAAAAGGTCTTAAAATAAAGAGCTAGCCTAGGAAAGGTGAGCAAATATTTGTAATACTCTACAACGGAAGAAACAACTTAGTATTCGTTTAAGGCTTTGCAGTGCTATTGAGATTGTTTATGATAGCCGGTGTTGGTACTTAGTATGGGGTGGAATAGTTCGGAGAATTTTATTTCCGAAAACGGCGCTTTTCTCTACGCGTGAATGTTTACACTCAGATAGCATCGACGAGTTTCCGTCCCATCTGGAAAATTTCGCCGTCTTCGGTCGTAAAACTCCGGACGGTCGGATACTATCTAATGATTTTACGACTTGCAGCTGGCCGTGCAGCGGTGATAGTTTAAGAAATGCATACAAACACTTGAGAATAATCTAAGTGCGTATACATGGGGATCTGTAGATGATGGTTGTTATGCACGAGAGACTATGGGAAAATTGTCCCAAAAACTCGGCAGGCGATGCGGCTAGATTATTTTATTGCCCTGGGTCTCTCCGAGGGGAGATTATTTCCTCGAGGCTCGGAGAATACACTATCTGATGTATAAACAGAGGGGAAGGATCAGGATGTAAATATTGAAAAAAAAAGAACAATTTTTTTTTTTTTTTTAAAGATAACTACGATATAAGTGGCGACGTTACACCACTACCAGCGGCAAACTTCCGAGTAGGGAACTTTTGACGCTCCCGGGGTTCAGGGCTTTATTTAACCATATTTTGCGTTATAAGACGAACGGTCGCGCAGTACTGGCATACTTAAGTTTTGGGGCTTTCTGAGCAAAGAAATTATTTGAAGTTTTTGTCTCAGAAAGGCCTTCAATTCCTTTTTTGTTGAGCTCATTTTCATTGGTTGAATCAGCCTAGTTTCCCAAAATCGCCACGTTTTCACCCCTGTATCTGACTTTCTGTCCTAGTTAAACTGAATTTTTTACGAATTATATAAAAATATAAACAAATGATATTAAATCGGAAATTTGACGATTTTATTAACATATATCAAATAAAATTGTAAAAAGAAAAAACAAAAAACTTGTGAGGACTATAACTTTGATTCAACCGATGAAAATGAGCTCACGAAAAAATAAATTAGAGGCCTTTCTGAGACAAAAACTTCAAGTAATTTTTTTGCTCAGAAAGCTCCAGAACTAAAGTTTGCCAGAGCTGCGCGACCGTTCGTCCTATAAGGCGAAATATGGTTAAATAAAGCCCTGAATCCCAACTTCGAGGAAAACGTAGATATGCTAAAACCCAAATGAACAAAACCAAAATAAGTACATCTTTTTCTACTATATTCTGACTATCTTTCCTGAAAATTTGAGCTAGATTGGGGCAGATAGATCTGAGATATAGGGATGCCAATATGACGATTTTGGAAAAAGAGGCTGTCTTCCAAGGTCTATAACTTTTTATTGGAATAATAAATTTGAGCTCTCCAAAAGAGGAATTAAAGGTTTTTCCAAAATAAAGATTTTATGATTTTGAGAGCTCAAATCGACTACAAAACAAAAACCGCTGCAAATTTCTTGGCACGTAGCTTCCTTCAACATTATGTATCGCTTTAATATCTGAGTTGTTTTTACTTCATATATAATTCTATAAAGTTCTTGTACTTTTTCGTTTGATAGATCAAATTATTTTGAATTATTTATATATACATAATCAATGCGTAACTGAAAATCTTGTTTTTGGCGATTTGATAAAACAAAAAAAAAACTAGCCTAGGTATAAATTAAAATCCATTCAATAGAAGCTGAGATCTAAGCAATGCAGTTTTCAGTTATATAGGGTATACAGGGTGAGAAAACACAATTTTTAAGCTTAATATCTTTGAAACTAACTAGTATCATAAACAACCCAAAGAAAGGAATCAAGGTGCTGTATAATGCTAACTAAATCCGAAATTTTAAATTGATCATTGCTTTTTTACTCCAGTTATTGTGCCACGTAGAAAAACAAATTTTTTCAGTTTTTGATGTTTTTCTCAGGATCTGCCCCATGAAATAACTTAAAATTTAAGTGGAATATAGTCGTAATAATTTTAATAATCATGTTTTCTTTTTAAAAGATTCAACATTTAGTTTTTAAGTTAAAACAATTCAAAAAAATTGCGCCTTATGATGTGTAATAAAAGAAGGACGAACGGTAATATAAATTTTCTGCGGTAAAAATATAGTTAATTTTATTTTCTTTAAGGTGCATAGGTGCATATTAAGGAATTCACTTTTAATAACTTTTCTAATAGCTTTATTGGAAAAAACTGAAATCTCTAAACTAAAATATCACTATAAAAAGAAGACGCGTACACAAAATGTAAAAACGGACTTTTTTCCCACTATGTACTAATAAAAACAAAGAAAATGAGACTTAGTAGGTTAAAATCCACTGAGCAGAAGCTAAGATACAGGCGTATACATACGAACACACACACACACACACACACACACACACACACACACACACACACACACACACACACACCACACACACATCAAAACACACTTCCCACATGTTTTTACACAAACTCCAAAAATTACTATTACGGCTTCCATTAGGAAGGAAGCAATTTTTCAATTTTTTGACATTTTAAGGTGTATCCGTACCCTTAAATAAAGAAGCGCGTTTTTAATTTTCATAAACGTACTNCATACATCCGTACGGACATTTTCCAAAAACACCATTTTTTGACTAAAAATGCATCAAAACACACTTCTCACATGTTTTTACACAAACTCCAAAAATTACTATTACAAGGCTTCCTTAGGAAGGAAGCAAAAAATGGCATACAATCGAAGATATGCAAAAAGTCCAAAAAATTAGTGTTTACGTTTTGACCTACAGAAAAGGCCCCTTTAAGTCTGAGGTTCTCGGACTTTTTTGCCGGAAAGCTAACGTTATAACAAGAAGATCCATACATATTGGCTCAGAGAATTGACTAGGTAACCCTTTGCAGATTTTTGAAAATTTAATAATTTATTACGANTGAACTGTTGTAGTTTGTACTGAGACTTTTAAGCAGGTGAATTACAATATATATATATTGTAATTCACCTGCTTAATATATATATATATATATATATATATATATATTGTGACGGGTAGGTGGAAGGGAACAGCGCCCGTCTAACAGCTAGTCGGCGCGGGTACAGGGTAGTGCGTCGTTGACTTGGTGGCTAGAGCGCGCGCCTTGAGATCTGGGAGACGTGGGGTCAAATCCCCCACGTCGCTTTCCTTTTGTGCGATTTAGTTCCCAAAGACCCGTTACAATATATATATATATATATGGGGCATTCAGCGTCATGTGAGATAGAGCTGTGCCCAAAAATCCTTTTGACCGGAAAATTTTTTAAAATATGAAAAATTTAGGATTTTTTATGTACTTTCGATTACCGAGTGGCACTTTTTTAGTACCTCAAGCGCTCGTCCCTAACCCCAAAAAACACCCCCAAAATTTATACTAGTGATATAATAAAAAAAAATTTTAAACATGAAAAAAGCAAAACAAAGAAAGTAATGCGGGCTTCATATATAACCTGAAAGACAGTTTCAACCCTGTAAAACGCAGAGAGCTTTCATGGGAACTGAAAGAAAATTTGAATAAAATCTAGATAACAGTAAGCAGCAAAATAAACATTCTCACCTTGAGGCAAATTTGACTCAGAGATGACCTAGATTAGGATCATATAGTTCAAGACATGCCTTCGCGTGGTTAATTTCTCACGATTAATAAAACCTCGCGATTCGGGTATTCTTTTAGGTTGGGAACGAATGCTCGGGAGCTCGATAAAAAATATCTTCTTATTCATGTTCAACGGCTCAAAATACATAAAAATACTCTCTATCAATAATTTTTCCTACGTCGATCACAGGATAAAACTCTCAACTGCGTGAAACAGCAATTTTGTTTTTTTTTTTAGGTTAGGGACGAGCGCTTGAGGTATTGGTAAAAAATACCGTCGGATTCATGTTTAGCAGCTCAAAATACATAAAAATACTCTCTGTTGATAATTTTCCTCACATCGATCACAGGATAAACCTCTCAACTGCGTGAAACAGCACTTTTGGGGGTGTCTTTTGAGGTTAGGGACAAGCGCTTGAGGTATTGGTAAAAAATACCATCGGATTCGTGTTCGGCAGCTCGAAATACATAAAAGTAGTTGTTGCTTAGAATTTTTCCGATCCCCTGTGATTTCTGAAAGCTATTTCGTAAACTGAAATCTAAAAAAGTGCCAGTCGGTAATCGAAAGTGCATAAAAAATCCTAAATGTTTCATATTATAAAAAATTTTTAGGTAAAAAGGATTTTTGGGCATAGCTCTGTCCCACTTGACGCGGAATGCTCCATATATATATATATATATATATATATATATATATATATATGGATTGTGTCAATTGAAAACAGATACATTTTTTCATTTTGAAGTTTTGCCAACTGCAATATGCATCGCTCACTTACTGACAAAAACACATGGGCGATATTTTTTCGAGATTTTGCAGCCACAATAAAGACTCTGCACCCCTATATAACTTGCCTGGGTAGTATGATTTCTACCCGCGGGTTTGAGTGAAATCGCGGAAAAGAGGTCGCACTGAGTCGGAAAAATCGAGCTTTGGGGTGTGTGGGTATTTGGTGACCCATGCTCGATTGCGCTATAACTATCTAAGCTATATACTGTGATTCTTCACACGTGACAGTTATAATAAATAACAAAATTTTAATTATAAAATAAAATAGTTATTTATTTACATTTTTCTATGCATTGTATACCGAGGCTATATGTGCGCATATTTATGCTTCTGAATCAACTTACAACCTAGTCCTCTCTTAAAAAAGTGATGTGAAGCATTTAATTGATGTCCAGTCCTGGTACAAGAATTTAGGAACGCGAATAAGAAACGCGAATATTATTACGTAACCTACAAACACTTTGAACTGTCAGTGCTCAGCAGGCGGTAAAATTTAAAATCATTCTGGAATAAGATATAATTGTTGGTATAATAAAAGGTGTGCGAAGCGCACTTAGATTTTCTAGTAAAATATAAAAAACGCTTTGTTCCTATTTTTAGAGACAAAAGAAGGCCTTAGTCGAAATCTGGAATAAAATAATATATGCAACACGGGGCCAAAGTAGATTCTTTCCTCTGCTGATTACTGTCTTCGCAAGAGGATTTTCCGTCTTGTGGTTACTGCATCGCAAGAGGATTTTTCCTTCCGGTGTGTGTCCCTGCAAGCTTGCTTCTTATAGTAAGGGCAGTACCACATCCTCAATAAAAATATTCTTGCTAGGGCAGCAAACCCACCAGCGGAAGAAATCTGCTACTTTCGCCTCTTGTTAAACAATGTATCATTTCACGAAATTTATGAACAATTATTTAATGTTGACTGAGGTAAAATATCACTTCTTATCTTATGTTTTAGTGACATAGCTGTCTCTGCCAGTGTACGTGAATGGTTACGATCGCCAGCATTTGATGCCAGGCAATGGGAAGATGAAGAACTGCTTCTTATGCTACAAACGATGTTTGTCGAACTTGATCTACTACAGAAATTTAAAATACCTTTGTCTACGCTACGAAATTTCATTTATGAGGTCTATAATAACTACAACGAGGTTCCTTTTCACAACTTTAGACACTGTTTTTGCGTTGCACAAATGGTACGTTTTGAGATTATAACTATTCTATTCATTGATCAACAATATATAAAATATAAATTCATAACCTGTAAAACTATTTTGATTTCTGATTTATGAATGTTGAAAACAAATGCCGATTATAATCCAATTCAATTAATTAATTTCATGGTGTAAATAGTGTAATTTATTAATCTAGTGGTGTTTTATTGATAGTATAACACTATTAATCTGTTATTTGTGGATCGTGCCATGTTACTACATAATAATCATATTAAGTCGTATGCATCAAGTAGCGCGGTAGCGTTACAAAGGTGAGTTTGAGGAGCAGAAAAATCTGTGACACAAGTAATTTTACTTCTATATTGGTGTTCGTATTTTCTTTCACACAGAAAACAATTCTTGTCATTATTATTTGTAAGTTTTTTTGTATTATTAGCATGTTTTTAGAGCTAAACTATAATTTCCATGCAGAATATTTCCACAAAAGCCGTTTCATGTTATAATAAACGAGTGTGTATATTACGAATGGTCAAAAAAGTATCTCTATTATTTCCTCCTGCCCAAAAGTGAAAGGATCGTAAAGATAACTGTACAAGCTAAATGTCATAGAGTTAGGTATCGCTTTCTCAGAATTTTCTACATGATGCACAACGATGTATATAGGCCGTGTCATGAAGTCAGCTACACTTATTGACGATAGTTCCGAAACCAGGCGCATTATCGGCAACAACCAGAGAAGAATAAATGTGATCATAAATTTCTAATTGAATTTGATGGTATATTTTTGAACAGCTGCTGCACTGTCGCTGTACAAACTTTTCAAGTATTCTGGGTCACCGCAATAATGGAGCCCTGAAAGTGCATTACATGACTTTTCGTGCATATATGCAGATATTGTTGCGCGGTTATAACGTGCCTCGACTCCGATTAATTATAAAATATTATAAGAACTTGAAGAATACGAATTTTTTCAAAAATTAACAAGTCAAAGCGAGAATGTCGTTAAGACTTGCATCAAAGTAAAAGACTTCTTAAAGAGCACAATCAAACAATAAACTTGAACAATAAACTAAAAGTGAGTAGTCGGACTCGAGAGAGCGAGTCCGACAGGGAAAAGGGTTGAGTGATTGAAGGGTTTTTTAAATAAAACACACAATTTCGCGGTAAAACAAAAACGCACTTGCTATGGTGTAAAAACCATCACGAAACAGAGGGAAAAGCCGTAGCAAGCGTATACTTTATTTAAATAAGGAACAGAAATTATACACTGTAAAGAAAGAGAAAGAGAAAGAGACTCTAGAAGAGGATAAACTGAACAAAGAAAGCACACGCAAAGACGCGAGGTACCTTTTATCGCACGCAGAGAGATCTCTCTTACCTAAAGGGCTTTCGTAGCCCGCGCAATCACCGCAACCTCGAACGTCGTCGCCAAGAAGATGCTGAGTCGCCCGCTCGTCGCACGCTGCCGCAGCTTCTCGCCATGTACTGGGAGGATGGCAAGC
Organism: Pteromalus puparum; assembly: GCA_012977825.3. Classification (NCBI taxonomy): domain Eukaryota; kingdom Metazoa; phylum Arthropoda; class Insecta; order Hymenoptera; family Pteromalidae; genus Pteromalus; species Pteromalus puparum. The sequence continues at coordinate 22,368,109 of CM053170.1, forward strand.
AGGCCTGGGGAGAAAGACTTGGTCTGCAACATGCACCAAGCGCGCCTCGACGTTTCGAGAAACCAGACGCTTGGCACTCGGGCAACAAGAGGTGTTGCCGCTGCTCTTTCGCCCCGAAGATGTCACGTCCAACACGTGGACACCTTCGCCCACAGTCCTTAATACTATGGCCTCGAGGCACGCGCACTATCACCACAACGCGACGCACGCGGTCGCGAAAATTTACGGGAATTCGCGCAAACACAAATTAGCACACACGCGGCAAATAATACTCGCTCTGAAAGGAACGAAAGTATTATTACCTTCACAAAAACGCAATACAAGACACGAAGTCGCAAAGAAAACTCGTACTGAACGTTGAACGTGCGAGCAGCTCGACGATATGAACAAGAATGTACACGTACGTGAGCGCGCGCGGGCCCGTCGCGACTCGCGGCCCGCGCCGGTGGTGGTTGCATCGGCGCATGCGCGCGCCGCGCAACGTCGCAACGAAGAGCGCACAGGGGTGCGAAATTCAAAATCCTAAAATACTTATTTTGACTACTTAAACCCTAATTAAGAGTCTGAACAAAACTATTGCATGATATTATTTATATATACATAAGTATATACTAGTGGGGCTTTTCCCCCTGTTTGCTTCGCACGCCAACACCCAATTTTAGTTTCTATGTGATAATCTCTAAAAAAAATTAACTTTTTAAAAAGTAAAAGGTTAGGCGAGTTTAATATATTTCACAATAAAATTACAGATAAAAATGAACTGATATCAATCAAACTCAAAATCAATCAAAGTTAAGTTTATCATATTTAATCTTAATAAAGCAAAACATTTTTTTGTTTAATAAAGGGCTTACTTAACTTAAGGGGACGTAACCACCTTGAATTATCAAAAAATAAAAAATCAGATTTTATTTTTATGCTAACTTTAAATTGTTTTAAAAATATATTAAACAAATATATACACTCGACAAAACCATAGAAAACAAAAGACAATTTTTATATGTACCAAATCGCAGGTGCAACATGTTTCCGAAGGGTTTGTTCAAATTGAAGATAACTTTTTGAGATTTAATTTATTCTTTAATACCCACACTCGGACCAGAATAATGTGTATTTCAAACATTTTTGTAGAGTTTTAGTGCTCTTTGATGCCTAGAACTGACGTAAGTCTGCGGTGAGTGAAAAAATAAAAATTGTGAATTTTGGCCTTCGGAGATAAGTTGCACCTGGTATTTGGTACATATCGAAATGGCCTTTTGTTCTCTATAGTTTTTGAGTTTATATATTTGTTTAATTTTCTCCACGAGGAGCGTAAAATGCGTAGTGGTTTCCACCCGGAGGGCGTACAGTACGCACTTTACGCGCCGTGTGGAGAAAATTAAAATAAAATCGGATTTTTCATTTCTTGATAATTTAAGGTGGTTAGGTCCTCTTAAAGTTAAGTTATATAATAATCAATTAAGAACGACTCTTAAGATACTTACTACGTAACTTGCCACGCCCGTTCCATTTTGCTTATTGGTGACCAACTGAAATTGTCTTTTGAAGTAAATACTTCTATATGCTCGCCAGGTACACATTTTTCCCGGGGAGCGAATCGATAAAAAACTGAACGACCGAACGAAAAAGCGACGGTAACGAAATCGAGGCAGATGTCTCTCTCTCTCTCTCTCTCTCTCTCTCTCTCTCTCTCTCTCTCTCTTTCTCTCCCCTCCACTGCGCTCTCCTCGCCGCGCAAGGCATCACATCTCTCTCTCTCTCTCTTTCGCTTCGACTATACGCACTCTTCACCGCGCATGGCATATGTACTGCGTTTTAAAAGACGGTCAAATATGTATCATGTCGACATACACTGAAGTAGGATCACGGGAGCTTGGCACAAATGACCACGAAATGCCACTGATTTTAGTTGGAGATTTTAATGTTCACTTTGCTGACGAAAGTGCACAACCATTAATTACATTTCTCAAAGATAAATTTCAATTAGAAATTAATAATGATGCGCAACAATCTACTACTACGTATGGCACAACATTAGATGCAGTATTTTCAAAATTTTTATATAAGATAGATTCAAAAACATTCATATTATACTTTAGTTACCACAAACTAATTGTTTCTTTTATTGAGTTAAAAAATGAAGATGCCTGTTATTCTACAGTAGGTGAATATACTTGTAAATAAAGTTTATATAAAATAAATTTCTGTACAAATAACGTAAACATATTTTCATTATTTCACCTATTTTCAAAAAATAAACAAATCCCACAACACCTATTTCAGTATTCACTGCTATCGGCTGTCCCCGAGATAGCCACATTTATTGATGTATAACGTCATACAAACACATCTTAATAGTTGTAATTAATTGATCATTACATAACTAAACTTTAAGTTACATAACTTAAACTTACATAACTTTAAGTTTAGTTATGTAAGTTCAAGTCGGGACGCCCGGCAAAAGTGATAACTTAAGTAATTTACTAAATTACTAAGTTATCACTTAGTACTTTATTTACTAAATTACTAAGTTATCACTTAGTACTTTATTTACTAAATTACTAAGTTATCACTTTATAGTAAAGTTACTATAAATTAGTAATTTTACTTTTCAAAATTAGCATTCACACTGCGAATATTTATGTGCATAATTGTATCAGTTTTACAACTTCTTATTTTGTTGAAGCTATCAACACTACTACATGTTTTTTCATTTTGAAAATAATCTTTTTGGATCATATCTATGAAATCTAATGTTACCATTTTACCTATCTTTGTTTTTCTTTTCTTTGTTTGATGCCGGTGGAGTAGTGTAAAGATCTAGTTGTTTCTTCTGTTTCTGGATCGCTGCTTGGTTTCTTGTGAGAGCCTTCGAATTCTGATGGTTATCTGTTTTCTATTGCTGTGGTATACTTTGTTTCCCGGTGGTTGCATCGAACCTGGTTTCATCGAACCTGGTTTCATCAAACCTGGTTTTACTGGGCCCTTGTTATCATCCGTCGGTACCTGCTGTCTAGTAGATTTTCTACTATTGTAGATTGTATCCTGTGATGGTAAGGCCTTCCTTGCTCAGCAGATAGTCGTTGAGTCAATAAACTTCGTGATTTTCTTCTTTAGAATAGTGCATAGGTTAGAGTCATATGCAGTGTGATTTATCTCTAGTTTTGTAGAATATTTTTTGTTACTAAATACACAGCTTAGACACTTAATAGTTTCACTTGTACAGTCACTTGTTTTATGATTTTCAGCGCATTTCAAGCATACAGTTTCTTTTGTGCATTTTTTTTCACTGTGTTCAAACCTGCCACACTTATTGCACTGGCTAATATTTATTAAATCGTAGACTCTACAGTTTTGATAACCTACGAAAACTCTATTTTTATTTTCTTGTATATATTTATATATTTCTGCAGGTACTTCCATAAACACTGTGCTTAGTTTGCGGAATTTACTGATGTACATGTGCAGCACTTTGCCTTTCATTGGAAAATCACTGAAGTTTCTAGCATTAATATCCATTTCGACTTCTTCTATAATCATATTTGTATAATTGTCTATTCCGACAATTTTTATTTTTGGATTATTTAATTCATCTTTTTTCACACTTTAGAGTCCCTTTAGTTTTTCTTTGAGTACACTTTCTGTTAATTCTACACTATCTGCACTTGTACAACTAATAATTACTTCATCTTTTTTATTTATATAAATATTTTTGGCTTGAATGGTTTTTTGAGCAGTTAGGCAATTTATAACTGACTTTTTGATATCAACTTGGCTGTCTCCACTTATTTGTACCTTGATCTTAGGTACCTTTTTTCTGCAAAGGTTTTGAATGATTAACAACATCTGTGTAGAATAAGGTCTTAAACGTACCTTGATTCGAGTTTCTTTGCAGTTTTTCTTTGAGTAGATCGTTTTTCTCTGTTAGTTCACCCACCAGTCTTCTCAGTAGTCTAACCTCTGTTTAAAAAAATTCCATTTCACTACCATTTACAGTTGATTCTTGGCATAGCAGTTCAGAAGTCTTATCTCATTCTCAGCTAATAGATCTCCTCTTATTTCCTCAGTCGTTTTCGATTTAATCTTAGCAATCAATATCCTTGCTGGCTTAGTCAGACTTTTCTCCTCAATTTTTGAGGTTATGTTCTTCACACTGTGCTCGGGGCAGATTATAAGATTTTTCCCAGGTATTTAAAGGAGCCTGTTATCTGGTTGAGATAGTTGATGTGAAAAGCCTCATCACAGATGATGCACACTGCTGTATCAACTTTTTCCACAGGATGACACGCAAGAAAAGCGGGACGCTTATCAGGAGGTTTGCATACTTCCGCCATGTTAAATATTTAAACAACGCATCTTTCACTAAAAAAACATTAAATGTTTTTTTTTTGTAAAATTTTCTCAACTTTTTAATAAAAGTTCCCTTATAGCCCTATATATATGCTATAACTATCTTGTCTGCAATTTAAACCTCAAAATGTAAAAATTTAAGTGACTCCGACTACTTTTATACAGTGAAAAGATACCTTTTCATAGTGCAAAAGTACCTGTACAAGAGCCAGAATGGTAGCGGCCTTTGGTTTTCGTTTTCATGGGACACAGAGTAGTGAAAAACCCTCCGAAATAATTTAAATGACTAATAATAGCTGTGACAAAGGACGTAAGATTATTTTTTACCAACATAACCTACCAATGTGATATTTTTATGAGTGATTCGGATGAATACGTTCAAAATTTACAGCTGACATCGTAGTGACCTCTAGAACATATTTTCCAAGTTTGGGCAAACATTTTTTTTGTCGCTCATGATTTGTCAGATAACCACCCATATATATGTGTGCGTGTGTGCGTATGCGTGTGTTTATAAATATATACGTAATATAATATAAGTACAATTATATTATAATATTTTTTACCTGTTGTTGATTTTCATTTTTTCTTTGTCGGTCATGTCTAGTAGAATGCTGTTTATATTTCAGACTTAAAAATTTAATAATTTTATATTGAAAAATAGCGTTAAATATGCAAGTCAAAATTATCAGATACCACTTGTTGACACAGACATAACCTGTAATTTCACTTATCCTTGCCGAAATGCGCGTCAAAATCGTCGGCGCACGTGAGCTACATGCAAGCAGGTATGTATATATCTTTGCTGGTTAAGAAGGTTGGGTTTAGACCAGTTATTATGAGAAAGAATAAGGAACAGACTAGGTAAACTCAATCATGAACACTTTGTACTATTAAGATTAGATTATTCGACGGCTAAGTAGAATAACAACGTGTCTTAGCGGTGGCTTTGAGATCGTTGTCTCCCGGTGACGGCTTCAAGAACGTCGTATCCCGGTGGTGGCTTAGTGAACGTCGTATCCCGGCGACGGCTTCGAGAACGTCGTATCCTAGGATTTGCTTCAAGAATCATTTTTACTTTTGTAATTCTTGCTAAATAAATGCGATAAATATCTGGAAGAAAATTGAGTCAACTATCATAGACACGTTGTTATTCCACTCAGTCGTCGTTATATTGTAAGCTAAAGAGTTAACAAGAGACCGAAAGGTCTGTCCCGATCAGCGGCCAGGCCGGAACTGAGCGGCCAACCTCGCCTCGCGCTCACCACGGCGTGGTGTTCCGCCAGGCGGCACGTCGGTCCAAGTATGACTTCTGAGTTGGAATTTCTACAAAAATTGAATATTCAAAATACGTCAAAAAAATAGACACTTTGTAAAAGAACAATTTAATGATAAGGAATTTGAAACAAAAAAAGACAAAAACTGCAGCTAGAAAAGTGTTAATTATTTACATATTGTACACAAATATTGAATATATTTTTAATATCTTTTATTTATTTTAGACTGAAACTGCTGGTAGAAGAGCAAATCGCATAAATGAAAGTTTGAAGAGGACAAATACATTGCTTGGTAAAATAAAAGCACAAAGAAAAAAGAAAATGTTAATCCACTGGAAGATGATGATAATGTTAAAACATATATATTTTCAATGACACAGTCACCTTCTGTTGTTCTGATTAAAATGTATTTTTCAAGTATCAAGTGAATCAGAAAGCGTATCATCTGAAGATGTGGAGCAACATCACAAGTCAAAGGACTACTTAAAGACGTAAAGCAAAATAGAGAAATTTTGAAAGACAATCTTGTTTGTAGCAAATGTCAAAATGGGTTGAACACAGAGGAAATCAATCAAAGCCTGAAGAGCATGGATCTTTCTAATCTTAGAGACAGTGTTCATGAAAGCCCATTTATTGTGGTAATCATGTCTCTCTCTTTTACTTTCTGTCTCTCTATCTAACATATATTATTATGCGTATGCACACAGGGTCCCTTACTTTTTCTCGTTCTCTTTCTAAAATATTATTTATTTGCTCACACACTTATTCTTTATCTCTACCTCCAATTATTTATTTCTTATAATTACAGACAAAAACGTTATTAATAAATACGAGTACTCCTAAGAATACTTTAAAAGTTTCATCTCTACTAGATATTAACACGGTAAAGTCATATGCCAAAGAGGTAACGGTATGTATAGTTGAGTTAATATACTCATTTCTTTCTAAAATTTTATTAATTCTTATATATATACACAATTGCTTGCATCCCCCCTTAGCCCTATGATGATGTATTTGTTGCTCTCTCACTAACTCTCCCTATAATATTTAATTTTTCTCCTATTTCAGATACAATCATAGAAAATGGGAATAACTACTCCAAAAAAAGTGGAAATCTAACTATGCTTCATCTTGATCTACAAAACGAAAACTCAGAGGAAGAGACATCAAAGCAGCCCGATACTGAGGAGTGTAAGCTATATGGGTTTATCAAAAGCTTCGATTATATAGTCGATGCAGATTGAATAGATACTGTAGCTTTCTTTGATTGTAAGTATGCAGTGTAGCTTATTGCTATGATGATAGATAATGTTGATACATACACCTTACATCAGTCTGCGCTGGCTAAATAATCACTGACCCTAATGAGCAGCCACGAATACATTCTCTCTCTCTCTCTCTCTCTCTCTCTCTCTCTCTCTCTCTCTCTCTATCTCTCTCTCTCTCTCTCTTTCTCTATATTTTTTATCAGTCTCAAAAAAAAGAATTGTTTGATTAATTATTGAAAGTCAAAGTGTGTCAAAATGCGTGTACACAGTAATTTGTACATATGTAGATTCGCCCTTTTTCTTTCCCTTGCTACCTGTCAACAATATTAATTTATTGTTTTTTTTTTTTTGTTATTACAGATACCTTTGCCAGAGAAATATGCCTGCTCTAGTAAACCTAATAATGATGAAAATATATCAATTGTTTATGATAAGCCAGAAGCACCTGGAACCAAGGACTTGCAGGTTGGAAAACTGTTATTGTCGTAATTATGAAATATTTGAGAAAAAGAGAGAGGTAGAGAATAAAATATAAAAAAAGAGGATATCAGTACATATCAGAGAGACTGATTATTTAGCTTGCGCAGACTTTACGTACGAGTATGTTGATTCAAACAAGTTAAATTGTCGCGCGAGTAGCCCCTTAGGCGTGGATTCCCGCTTTTTGTTTTTATCATTTGTTCGTGTAGGAGATGTGGAAGAAAGGGTGGAAATCAGAGACGCCAATTGAGCGGAACGATAAAATTTAAATGGCTCAAAATGAAAGGGGAAAGCTTTGCGGCATAAAACCCCTCTCGATGAAATGTACAAGCTGCGGATCACAAAAAAGGAAGTGATTCGTGTGCGTGTGTGTATGTGTGTGTAGTCGTGTGTCGTGCTAGCGATTTCAAGTCGCGAGAGTGCTAGACTGTGGCCTTAATTCCACAGTAAAGCCCGTCGTTCGAGTCATGCCATTTCTGACGCTGCTGAAGCTTGTGGAGATACTCCAGATGCCAACGCTTCCAGATGTCCTGTCGAGCGTTGGTGATGAACTTCCAGGCAGACAGTCGGGTATCTGGAATAGAGATCAAATGATTACTTGGTAAGATTGTAAGGAGCCTACCTATCAGAATATGTACAGGGGTTAACGCTATTAGATCGTTGGGATCAGCAGAAATCGACTAGAGAGGTCGGGAATCTAAAATTGCTTCTATTTCTATAGCGAGGGTATAAAGCTCTTCAAATGTAAGAAGTTGCCCACCCACTACACGTTTGAAATGTTCGAAGGATTTTACCATGGCCTCCCACAAACCCCCAAAATGCGGCGATAAGGGAGGGTTGAAGTGCCACTGGATGTTTAAAGCGAGAGAGTTAGCACCGGCTTTGGACTTAAACTCCTCCGAATTGAGGAAGTCGGAACGTTCCTTAAGCTAATTGTTCGTTACAACGAAATTCGTACCATTATCAGAGTAAACGTGATGCGGAATGCCTCTACGCCCTATGAATCTAGAACGCGCCTAAAAATCCTTCGGTGGTCAAATTTCTGGTTATCTCTCTGGTCACTGAAGTGGGGTGGGTTTGTGCCTTATGCTCATGACGCATCACGAACGACGTGATGGACCTGGTTTTTATTATCGATCAACCAATAACGTTGTCGTAAAAAGAAAAGAGTACTTTCAACTGCAGAATGGAGGTTTGAATCGTGAGCTTCCTAGATAATTAATTCCGTGACGTGATTCCGTGAGGGCAACATGGGGTGTTTACTGGCCATAGGAATTTCGGCGTTTTCCAAACGCACTCCCACTTGTACAATTCCATTCGCGTCCAAACACGGATTAAGTGCTGCAATATGCGACCTTTTCACCTTAATACCCTTCGTCAAGCATGCAATTGAATCGGAAAACGCGTCCTGCTGAATGATTCGAAACACGCGGGTTTCGGCTTTTCATTTTTCGGCAAACGTGATGGGCTTTCTTCGGATCGGTCTTTCTGAAGGAAGTCATCGCAGACATATCACCATGACATTGATGAGTCTGCAATATTTTGAAAACCGTGCTAGGAATATGCAATCCGTAGCCTTATCGACCAGAAGACAAACTCCTTTTATCATACCGGTATTATCCGGGTTTGACTCGACGATGTTCGCGAGCCATGAGGCTTCTGTCTGCCGCAGCCATGCAGGTCCGGTGAACCACAAATAATTTCACTTGTTATGTTTGGTAGGGACGTTCCGCTAATTGGCGCGTCCTAACTCTTGAATTTCACGCACGCGGTTCGCTTCGAATTGTTTGTGGTCTTGTGGGGACTTTCTTAACCAGTGTAGGACTATAGTGGAATCGGACCACAGAACGATCCGTGCAATAAGAAATTTTCAAGCTGGAAGTGTTTCCATAAGCAGTCTCACAAGAGTCAAAGCCCCGCACAATTCCAACTTAGGGATAGTCTGTTCCTTCAAAAGGGCTACTCTGGACTTTGAACAGATTAATTGCACTAAGATGCTACCATCTTTATCAATAGACCTAGCGTAAAGGCAAGCGCCATAGCCTTTATTGCTCGCATCGCTGAACCCGTGAATTTCTATTCGCGAGTAATTAACTTACACGACATGAGGGGGAGCAAAAACGCTGGAGAAAGATTGCAGCTGACTAGCGAATTCCATCCGAAGCGTGTACGAATACCGAGAGACTAATTCGTCCCACGATATTTTCTCCCTCCAAAATTCTTGCATGATCCATTTAGCGTGTAAACCTACGGGTCCTACCAAACCTATCGGATAGAAGATCTTAGCAATCTCCGACAAGATTATGCGCTTACAAGGAGACCGCCCCAACCCGAACTCACCAATTTCAATAATCTTTTAGTATGTTGTAGTTTATCAAAAAATAGGAGACACGTTTTTTTTATCAGCGGAAAAGCACTTTGAAGGGGTGAAAACCACCCTCAAAGGTCACCCCAAAAAATGGATTTTTTAATATATCTCAGGTTCTAATTGATATTTCTCAATGAAACAAATTTTATTTCACTTCTCATAAAAATACGCAACTAACACACGTAGTTCCGACCATGAGGGTTGCAACCCCTACTTTTTTATTGAAAAATCTAACTTATCCATGCTTATTTTGATGAGAATCGAATTCAAAATGGGCTTAAAAATATTGAAAAAAATATATTTATGTAGATAAAATACCAAAATAAAATTGACCTGTCCGGGGTAATTTTACAAACCACCCTTAAAATTGGAAAAATCACCCCCCAAAAGAGTTTCCAATATAATTCAGGTTCTAACTGATAATTTACTACGAAAAAAATTTCATTTCATTTATCATGTAAATGCAGGACTGACCCGTGCAGTTCGGACCATAAGGGTTGCCACCCTTATTTTTTTCAATGAAAAATTTCACTTTCATATGCCTATTTATGAGGACAAATTCAAAATGAGCTATAAAAAAATTGGATAAAATGTTTTCGTCTATGAAATACAAATAAAGTTGACCTGTTCAAAATTATCTTTCAAAGCACCCTCAAAATGGACAACCACCCCTTTAAAAAGATTTTTCGATATACTTCAGGTACTAATTTATAATTTACTATTAAATGAATTATGCATTGGTTCTAATATAAAAATACAATTTACTTATGTACTTCTGACCATAAGGGTAGCAACCCTTATCTTCCTCACTGACAACCCGAACACACCGATTTCAATAATCTTTTGATATCTTATAGTTTATCAAAAAATAAGAGACACGTATTTTTTTATCGGCGGATGGACATATTTAGGGGGTGAAATTCACCCTCAAAGTTCGCCCTCGGAAACAGTTTTTTCTAATTGTAAATATTTCGGTTCTAATCAATATTTTAAAGTTAACTTTTAGAGAGTAATCACCGTTCCATCCAAATAATTAACAAAGGTATAAGTAATCATCCCCACATCAAAATTTAACAAGCTGTATTTATTACTCGATAATTTAACTGACACGTTAAAAAAATGTCTATTATCATGCTGTTATAAATGTAATGACTTACGTAAAACTATTTTCATTAGATTAACTTTTTATTCAACGTAATTTTTACAGTAATGGTATTCTTCAAAAAAGTGTTTGAAACACAAAGATTTTTTACACCAACTACATCTTATGATTGCTATGTTTCTGCACAAATCACAATGAGTTTTGCATGAGTATCCATAGTTGAAGTCAACAGGATTTTCAAATGTATCTGGTCTTGTATCGATATTCGCAAGTTAAGGCAAAAGTGGCACATCTGGCGGATATATTCGGAAGCTCTGAAAGTTATACCAAAACAAGTGATCATAACCTCGCAATGATACACAGTGATACAATCATTCTGCTCCGAAATAATACAGTACGTATTGAAAATAATATTTTATAAAATGTCGAAAGTGTGGACAAAAAGACAATGTTGTGTAAAAAATTGTACTACTGCTGCTGGATCCGGCGTGCCCATGCATCCTAATTTTTCTACAGAATCTTTTGTGTTCCTAATAATAAATTGTAAATTATAATTTATTATACATGTAATAATTTTCAAAAATGTTGTATATACAACTGATACCTATTCAAAATCAACAGTACTCCTACAATGTGTTTACATTTACCACTGTTTCCAGCTTTACAAGTGCAGTGAGCTATTATTTTGTTTTTTTTGTTAACTTCACTTATTTCTATATTGATCTCATGAGGGTACGCTGACAGTGAAGAAGTTTGCAAGCATAATGCAAAATATTTGTCAGTTTGTGGATTTTGTTTAACTCCACTATGTCCACATAATAATACGTGATTAGCATTAACAATTCTGCTTCCTTCTTCAAAAGGTCTCGTACCTCCATCAATATAAGATATAAGTTCAAAAATGTCTACTATTGAAGCCATTACGCTACATAATATTTTAGTTCTTAACATCTATTTCTTTAAACTAGTATTATCATGTTCAAACCTGCCTCCAAAAATCACGTGACATGGTATAACTTTCAGAGCCGATGACAGCACCCTCTTACGGCGCCTTAATTTGCGAATAACCACTTTTAAACCACGAATATTTAAAAAAATTAATGTATCGTGGTGACGAGTACTGGTTATGAACTAAAGATTGTAATTTAATAATATTATTTCTTAAGTGTAAATTCATATCATAGTCCAGTAACAGCACGTTATCTGAAAAATGGCGAACGTAGTTTTTCCATATACGGAATCAAAATACGTCTAATGGTTGAATTTTCCCAGTGGTTCCAGTTGGAATTTTTTTTACATTTACAATCTGATTTTCTGGTAACGTTTCCTCAATACTTTTTTCACAATGACCACTCCAAGAATCTAGTAATAGAATTGTATTAGGCCCTACATTCGGATAAAAAACTTCTCTTAACCAAGTTTTGAAAAGATCTAGAATAGAAATCATTTTTGGATAAAAATAATTTACATATTAGTTGTGATATTTGATTATGTTAAATTTTTACAACTTACTTGTAGTTAATTTTCCAGATACCGAAGCTTCAACATAAACATTTTCAGGACGAAAAAGATTGGCTTCAACAACAGGACCAAATTTACCAGATCGCTCTTTCAATACTATAAAAAGAGGAGAAAGGAGTTTCACTTCAGCTGATATTGTAGGTTGGATGGTATAACTATGAGTCATTGAAGAAACTGATTGCACCGTACATTCTATCTGTTTTTCTCCTTCGGGAGCCAAAGTTCTCCCGGAATGAATTTCAAGTTGTAATCCGCTTTGATCAGTGTTGTAAACATTAGCCCATGTAACAGATAATGCACATTGTCTAATATCGTTTACAAACTGTTCGGCTTTTTTCTCTAATTCTTTACTACTCTCTATTGATTTTCTTGTCACGAATTTATTAGCTTTCCTAAAAACTATCCTGTGCGCTTGCTTAAAGCGACGTAGCCAATGATCTGATGCTCGAAATCTGAAATCTTCGTTGCCTATCTCTTTTTGGGCTTGTAAGGCCCATCGACGTAAGTCCTTGTCATGAACAAAGTGACCAGCATCAACTGCTTCTTTAAAATTTTGCAAAGTATATTTGCAAATTCTAGCAATTTTTTCTCTATATGTACCACCCTTATTTATTGAGTTAGACCAGCGATGCAGTTGATTTTTACTTTTTACACGTTTAAATTTTTGCCTCACAGAATCAACACTTAATTTTCCGGTCTTTCCACTTTTCCAGTAATTCACTGCTCTTACTTTATAATCGTATGTTACCTCGTCATCGTCATAATCTATACACTGATCTGTCGGAGGTTTTGGAGAATCAGGAATAGTGTGCAGTATTTCGTCTTCTATAATTTGTGCTTCAATATCCTTATATGGTTCTTGAAATTCCAATGAATCCAATACCATAATTTCTAGTCATGAAATTCTTTCATTGAATCTCTTAAAATAGATTCAAATTTTTCTGCCAACTCGATTTCTTTATAGTTAACAGGACTTTCTGGCAGGTTTAACGTTTGAAATGTAGCCAGTACTAAATTAATAACGTTAATTGGATTTACTTTTACCATGATTGCTAAAAACAAGAACTATTATAAATAATATTATAAGTATTATTTTTATTATTGCATGACTAACGCCGAAGCTCTAGGTTTGAGTCTCCAAAAAAGTTTTTCTGAAGGAAAAACCTCCACAGAAAATTATTTTATTATTTAAAACGTGGGGGTATTTTAAGAGTGACTTACCGTATAACAAGTAGATTCGAACTAATTTGAAGAAAAATTTTTTGTTTGACAATTAAAATAAATAATTTCATCTCAAATTGCACACAATTTTTGTCGTTGGTAAATTGAATTGTAAAGTGAATTTATTATTCACATTGGTAGCAAGTAATCGAATGAGACGACAATGTTTATTACGAATTTATATATACGTGACTTTATCGAAAGTTGATACCGGATATCAAATGTCATATCAAACTCTTTCCTTTGTTGTAAACAACTGTCTTGCATTGCATCAATGTGCACATGGGAAATTCATTTGTAACACAAAACAGTCGTATTTTTAACGACTCGTGTAAAAACATTGAACTTTATCAGTTGAAATATAAATTCTTCATTTACAAATTCACCCAATTTAATTGATTAATCAATTCACTCCTTTTAATTTTAATTCAATCAGGTAATTTTTTATAAATAATGATTTTTTATTGTAATTAATAAAATTTAATGATTTATGCAAGACATTAAAAATACGATCGCTCTATGTAAACATTACATAAATTTATATACATATAGAGAGTATAGTTACCAGAATCGTATATTGGATTTTATATGGATTGTTCTTATTACTACATACTTTAACTGCATATCATTATGATACAATGTTTTGTCATTGTGACTCATTGTAGCAAGTTCTTTAAATTGGTTTCATAGCAAATTATCAATTAAAACCTGTATTATATTGAAAACCATTTAGAGGGCGTTTTCACAAATAATTTGGAACACGTGAACTTTATTTTCATATTCAATTAACGTAAATGTCTTTTCTATCATCAGCCAATTTTGATTTTTTTTTTTCACCAAAAAGACGTAAAGAAGGTAAATTTTTCAGTGAGGAAAATAGGGGTTGCTACCCTTATGGCCATAACTACATAAGTAAATTGTATTTTTGCATTAGAACCAATGCGTAATTCATTTAATAGTAAATTATAAATTAGCACCTGAAGTATATCGAAAAATCATTTTAAAGAGGTGGTTGTCCATTTTGATGGTGCTTTGAAAGATAATTTCGAACAGGTCAACTTTATTTGTATTTCATAGACGAAAACATTTTATCCAATTTTGTTATAGCTCATTTTGAATTTGTCCTCATAAATAAGCATAGGAAAGTGAAATTTTTCATTGAAAAAAATAAGGGTGGCAACCCTTATGGTCCGAACTGCACGGGTCAGTCCTGTATTTACATGATAAGTGAAATGAAATTTTTTTCGTAGTAAATTATCAGTTAGAACCTGAATTATATTGGAAACTCTTTTGGGGGGTGATTTTTCCAATTTTAAGGGTGGTTTGTAAAATTACCTCGGACAGGTCAACTTTATTTTTGTATTTTATCTACGGAAATATTTTTTTTTTCAATATTTTTAAGCCCATTTTGAATTCGATTCTCATCAAAATAAGCATGGATAAGTTAGATTTTTCAATAAAAAAGTAGGGGTTGCAACCCTCATGGTCGGAACTACGTGTGTTAGTTGCGTATTTTTATGAGAAGTGAAATAAAATTTGTTTTGTCTTTGAGAAATATCAGTTAGAACCTTAGATATATTAAAAAATCCATTTTTTGGGGTGATCTTTGAGGGTGGTCTTCACCCATTCAAAGTGCTTTTCCGACGATAAAAAAAAATACGTGTCTCCTATTTTTTGATAAACTACAACATACTAAAAGATTATTAAAATCGGTGAGTTCGGGTTGGGGCGGTTTCCTTGTTAGTCACTACGCGAGGAACGTCTACGTGTTTTTCCGCGGTAGCTAATTCGTCGCGCTTCGACGCCCAGAAAATGCTCAACGGTTTCAAGACCGCATCAGTTTTGTCATCTGGTGCCAAGCTCAGAACCTTCTCATCTAGATCGTCTAAAGAGTGATTGTGGTTAGAAGCCCATTGCCGGATGTTAAATTCACCTCGCTGTAAGACGGTGATTATCTCATCACGCGCCTACAACACTTCATTCAAAGAATCTGAGCCCGTCAACAGATCGTCCACGTACAGGTAGGTCTCTTTTGAGAATCTCAGAGGCTCGGGGATACTGAGCGCTCTCGTCGTCCTCAAGCTTTTGGATCGTCATTATCGCCAGGTACGAAGCAGAGGCTACACCGAAAATAACGGTAGTCAACTCAAAAACCTGTAGGTGATCGGAACCAAATCAAATGGGTGTAGATTTTATCTCTGGATCGTGGGCCCGACATACAACATGTCGTTAAGAGAAACGCCTTTCGAAGACTTAGCGGATGCATCGAAAATGATTCGGAACTTAGTAGTAAGACTGTCGCTCTTTATGACCAATAAATATGGAAGATAATATTCTGAGTCATCCTCGCTGGATACCGTTGACATGTACCCTAAATCAAAGTATTCCTGGAATACGTGACTGAACTCGTCTATCATACCGGGCGACCGGCTGCATCGCCGTTATATACGGCGGAATCGCTTGAAAGCGTGGGACCTAGACTCCCTTAACATCAGGTCTTTCTTTCTACATGGCAATATCACCATGTAACGCCCGTCAGACAACCGAGTAGTGGTGTCGTCATACCACCTCTCGCATTGGACCCTATCGTCAGCCCGCTCAACTGGACCTGAGCAATCCTCAAGTGATAAAAATTGAACAAGCTGTTTTTTCTAATTGGGACATGTGATATGACACCGATGAAATCTTGCCAGTATCAATGCCAGCAACGATTACCCAGCCTAGTTGCGTTTTTTGCAGATACAGTTCACTTCCTTCCCTGGACAAATATCGTGATCGCTTCGTGGAGAAATGGTTCCTGAGGGGTAGCGCTAGTTATACTGGGAACGGAGAGGAACGTTAAGCGTTTGCTAAAGTCTTAGTGCATCGATTTAAGCTGCACTTCTACGTAATGTTTGGTAATGGTTTGGAGAACGTTAATTGCTCCGATTGGAATCGAACGGGGATTCCTAGGGAGATGCAATCGATGCGCCAAATCGTCGGTAATGAAGTTCGTGCTTGCACATGTATCTAAGAGCGCTCGCGCCTGAATGAATGCTCCGTTGGCATCTCTAACTAATACAACAGCATTCATCATGCGCTGGGACTGAATCGCCCTGGACACGGTGCTGAGGACTCCTACTCCTAGTCATGGCTTCGAGGCAGGGAAGTCTGCTTTGGGGTCCTTGTGCAAGTGCGTGTGCTTTTTGTTGTATTTCTTGCAATTGCGTGAATCGCATTTGCCTTCGTGTGCTCGCAAACACTTCCTACACAATTTCTTCGTCCTCACAGCATCAACGCTGCTGAACCGTCAATTTAGTGAACGCCAAACACCTATAGATCGTATGTTCTGTACTGCAGTAGTAACAAGAGTGAGTGGACGTCGTGACAAGCGCTCGAACTTGCCCGTTACCTCGCCGATACTTGGTCCCTTTTTCGTTCTGTTGGCCTGTCCGCTTAGCTGGAGCCTCGTTGTCCTTGGCCTCTCGTTCATGAGCATACAGGTAATTGCTGGTGTCCTGCAGAAACGAGAAAAAGGCCTCGAGATCGGGAATCGTATCGATGGACGTCTTGCTGATCCACCGATCCTTGATTGTGGCTTGTAAAGCTCGCTGTAATGCCCGAATCACGAAATAATCGGAAGGAACGATTTTGAGGCTTTTCAAACCCAACAAATGCTGCCGCACCGAATGCTCCATGTCCTTTAGCGCCTGGTGTAAAACCTCCTTGAGGACGGGGTAAGCAAGAATTGCGTTAATGTTAGAAGCAGCGATAAACCGGACATGCTCGTACTGCGTGCCCAAAAGTCGCCATGCTTCCTCGTAGCTATCCTCAGTTCGAACCAATATTTGCAACGAATAAGCCGCTGCTCCTACCAACGACTGCTTTAAGTAGTGGAAAACGATAATGTTGTTGACGCCCAATCGTACCATCTCGTTTCTACAAGTAGTCTTGAAGGCGTTCCATTCCTCCAGACGACCGTCGAATTGCGGCAAATGAAGAGTAGCTAAACCACCGAAACGAGTAATGTTGTTTCGCCCATGGAAAGTTTGCTCTGCTTCACAGTCGCCTGCAGACAGCCTTTCCTCGGCAGTCCGGACAAACGTAGTCACCTTGAAGTAGAAAGCCTTCAACTCCTTAAAGAACATTCCTTGAGCTGTCCTGGTTTCCGCATCCAGCTTATAAAATAATTCGCACAAATCGTCATAGCGCGTGACAATTTTCTCCATGTGCAATTTACACTCGGACAGAATCACGTGCTTTGACTGAATCAACGTCGCCAGGTCGGTCAACATGTCCTGTAGGTGTTCAGTCTGTCTGTTTCACTGCTCAACTAGAGCATCCATTTTGCCTATTGGTTAGTGTTACGTTTGCTCTCACGGACTCGCTCGACGCCATCGCCTTTCGGTGGTGCCAAGCCCGGAGTTTCGACGGAACACAAGTAAATAGTTATTTTTTCCAAAGGATCAAGCACCTGGTTCAACATTTCTCGTTGCAACATGATGTGTATACACAATCGAGTAAAGCAGTAGTATCTGCTTATTCAAATGAACTTGCAGTGTGCCCTGGTAATGAGTGCCTCTGATGATTAGATACTCGTATTCAAATTAATTTACTCACGTATACAGGCATAAATACATTCATGTATATTTTTTTGTATTTTTTCTCTCCCTATCTTTGTTTCAAAAATGTACTATTTTATTAAATTAACAAAACTCCAACTGCATCTTTATAGGCACACAGTAATTATAGATTCTTATTTCTTTTTACGTTGAGAAAAAATTAACTGATTTCAATGAACTTTGTTTATGTAGACACACGACTTTTTTCTCTTTCTTATATTTCCTTTCCTTTTGACTGTCACTCTACAATAATAAATTATTGATTATTTATTACAAGTTCATTGATTCAACAATTTTTTTCTCAGTGCACATATATGTACACTCGCTCCTTCTCTTTACCTCTCTTTTACTAATTGTCTCTCTACATCAATATTAAATTATTATTTTATGTATTATAGGCATAGTCGCCAAAGAACGATGTACATACTAGTTCATCTAATACACCTACACGAAGAAAAAATTTGTCTGTGATAGATAGCTATATAAAAGCACCCACGCCCAAAGGGGTTAAGGTTTGTAATTGTGAAATATTTTAGAAAAAGAGAGAGAGAGAGAGAGAGATAGAAAGTAATAAAAGAAGAGAGGATATTAATGTATTTTTGTGTGAATTAATTAAAACATTGTACTTATCAAAGGCATCGATCATTTAACTTGCACAGACTGTATATTTCTTCGAACAATTAGACAGATTTTTTCCAAAGGATCAAGCATCTGGTTCAACTTACTTCAAAGCTACATAATATATACGGAAACGAATAAATAAATGCATCTGATGATTAGATATCCACTCATGCATATGCTGCAGGCATATAAATATACTCTCTCTCTCTCTCTCTCTCTCTCTCTCTCTCTCTCTCTCTCTTTCTCTCTCTCTCTATGTATTCTTTTTCTCTCCCTATCTCATCCCTTTGTCTCTAAAATGTGTTATTTAATTAAACTAGCTACTTTAGACTGGCTTCGCGCGTTCTTGTCATGTGTTCTCAAATTTTATTTTTTTAGGTCAGGAATTCATAAATGTAAAGATTTTGAACGAAAAGGAACAGTCATTTGCAGTGCAGTACATATTCAGTTAAAATCTGACATTTCAAGGTTATGTTGAGTCTGACTCGAAAGCATCACCACGCATGCGCGTCGTGCACTCTCGATGTTTCTACTCGATTTGATATCCTTTAAAATCCAACTAATTACATTCTTATTTAAAATTACACAAGAGAGTTTTAGTTTTTACAGCTTGGGGCAAGCCTATTATATTTTGAATAAGTACTGCAAATGAGAAATAATTCAATCTAAATGCATACGGTCAATTGGCGAGGAACATCTCAATTCGATACTTTTGATATATAATCGCAATCAATTTTTTAGGTGGGATTTATGAAAGTCAGAATATGTGCATGTACAGTAATTTGTATATGAACAGACATTCTTTTTATATAAAATTGTATTGCTCTCATACATATGCATACATGTACCGTCTCTCTTTCTGTATCTCGACAATATTGAATTATTTGTTCTCGTTTACAGACACACTTGTCAAAGACGCCAAAGAAACGTCCCATGAGTTCATCTGTGTGTACAGAAGCGAACACATCAAGTATTTCTGATAAAGAGACAAATGAGATAAAAGAGCCCTTTGCCAAAATGTTTAATGTATGTAAATTTGTGCATGCAGCTTTTATTGATGAAGTGTCTAGTGAAGTTTGCTTTGAAACACAGTGACATTAATATTCCTTCAAAAAAAGCTTTAGTATCTACTTATTCAAAGAAATCAGTTCACGCACAATAATTAATTAGTAACTAAGGTAACTATTTATAATTAATATTATTTGTATTAAATTTAAGCGTTCAATTAAATAAATATGTTTTTACCTGAATCACTGATCATTTTGCATGCGCACACTGTAATTTTCTATGAATACATAGATACTATAGACAGTATATAGTTTTTTTTTAAACTATTTACTATACTTGTCCTTGAAGAAAACTACACTGAATACTCCTCGAAGAAAACTGCAGTCTGCACACTAAATAATAAAATCCTATTTCTTAAAAAAATTTTTTATTTACGTAAACATAAAAATAATATTCAAGAATTCAGTATTTTGCTCTTATTATGAAAAGATTGAATAATCTCAAATATGCAAAATTCGAGAGTGACAAAAATTTCATTAGATGCTAAATATCTTTTAAATAATTTACTTTGTAGCAAAATCTGAATATTAAAGATAATCTTGATATTGATTAATGATTTCGAATATAATAAAGAATTTGGGTTCTTAAGGTACTGAGCGGTTGTAGCAGGATTAGGTAGAATAAATAATTACAGAATTTAAAATATTTATGGTTTGTAATTGTTGAGTAGCATTGGCTTTAATCACTTTATTATTATCAGCAAATCAAGAAGAAAATCAATATAAGAAAATATTTAAGCGATGAAATTACGAATCGACGATAGAATAAAATGTTTTTCAAATAATATTTTCATGTAGATCTTAATGACATTGAATTATATACTTGTATGTAATATTGGGATAGTCGTAGAAATATGGACAAGGTTGGAAATGATATTAGATAAGTTATGGCGAAAAGATGATAAGTAGTGGCGTGAATGATGATTATATAAACCGTTGAACAGATTGTATTGAATGTTGTAATGAGATAATGATACGAGAAGATTTTCTAAAAAACAAAACGATTTGTGAAGGCTTCAAAAAAAGGTCGACTTGTTATAGCCTTGCCTGTGTCACAAACGCGAGCTTGGAATTCAACAGGCCTTATTAGACCAAACAAGCTGACAAAGGAAGATGTGCAAAAAAATTACAATGATATCGTGCGTTACGGTTAAACATAAATATACGTGATATGTAATGGACAAAGAGAGAAGCAAATTATACGTTAAGCAATAAAGAATAAGGTGCTCGTAGACTCGTGTGTGTATAAAAGGGTTATCACACGAGTAGTTAATATGTATTTGTTATTAAGGATCTGAGGACGTCGTGCGTTCATGGGATGACCGACTAGGACTTGACGTAGCCAGCCCAGCTGGACAGCACAAAGCTGTATTTTTATGACCCGTCGAAGGCAAAGTTAATGTATTAATGTTGAATGCAGAGTTTTTTCCAGTATTGGAAAAAACTCCCCGGTTCAGTCCACTAGGAATATCCCCGGGTGCAAAGGATTAGTAGTAAAAGAACAATGTTAAAAGTAAATTAAAATACTAATGTCCTGCGGCGAGGCGAACAGCCTCTCAAACTCGCAGCGACAATGTCTTCCTCTCGATCACTCGAACACGTGGCTTCGTTGCGCTGGAAAGATGCGTTGAGTGATGTGGCTTCAAATAGGTGTAGAGTAATACTCGCTGCGCAGGAGCCCTCGAAGCCGCGAAGCAAGAGAGAGATAGCGCGATGCGAAGAAACGAAAATACAAAAGTACATAAGTACATTGATTCAGCACGTCGGTGATGTGCGCACGCGCTACTAGAGTGAGAGAACGAGTCTGTTTCTCGCTGCATAGTCCTCGTGCTAGAGAGAGAGAGAGAGAGAGATTAGATTAGATTAGATTAGATTAGATTAGATAAGTTTTATTTCTGTACATTATGTTGTACAATATTACAGTAATAGTATAAGTAAGAGATAGAATAACTTAGCCTAATGAGATTATGTGTGAGAGAGATGAGTGAAAGCGAGTTTTGAATGGATGAAGGGTGCATGAGTTTATGATTGCTAGAAGTTTTCCTGCGTGAAGAAATACAGCTTGGCTTTAGTTTTAAAATGAGTAATAGATTTAATGTCACGAAGATGAGATGGCAGCGAATTCCAGAGGTGTGAGGCGCTGACATGAAATGAATTCCTCAGCGTCTCCATGGCGAAGGAGGGGATGTCCAGGGGGATCACCTCACCCCTCACAGGACGGAGTGCGACGTGGAAGTCGAAGAAGGCCAATATGTAAGATGGTGTAGCGGTGTTAAAGAGTTTTCTCAGAAAACAGGCCATAAAATACCTCCTACGTCCGGCAGTGGTGAGCCATTGCAACTCACGTCTGTAGGGGGTGATTGGCATCTCCCTTCTTATACCATAGATGTAACGGATTCCTTGTATTTCCAGTCTCTGTAGTTTGGGTCAATTCTTGTGTAAGGTCACGAGAGAGAGAGAGAGGAGAGAGAGAGAGAAGAGAGAGAGAGAGAGAGAGAGAGAGAGAGAGAGAGAGAGAGAGTGACAGACAGACAGAGACAGAGAGTATACAGGTTCGACGCTAGCTGCCAGGCGCCTTGTGCACTAGGGAAGGAGCGTACCTAGGCGCTCTGGTCCCCCACTCCTGGCCAGCTGGCGATTATGCCCGTTGCAAATATTTGTTCTCTCAGTTACAAACTCTACTTCTTTAAACTTAATTTTTTTTTTAATTTAGAGTCAACCGTCCAAATCTGCTGCATACGAAAAACCGCCAATTCCTCAAAAGGTGAATATTTGATCAGTAAAATTTAATTTGTATGCAAACTTTGATATTCATATCTATTACTGTTTTTAGCAAGATGAATCGACAAGTCGTGTTGACGGCCAAAAAGACCGATTAGCGGACGCAGCCAAGCCAGAACTTGATTTGACAAGAAGGCAGTTAATATTAAGTAAGACTATATTTTATTTTGTATTTCATCAAGAATTTTATTTAATTTATAATCATGCATTTATATTTATATCTTTTTCAGGCTATGCTGCTAGTATTTTTACGTCAGAGAATAAAGATGTCATCGAGCCGCATCTCGAAACAATTTTATCAAATGAATGCAAAAATGCTGCTAAAGATGCGAAGAAGAAAAATGTATGAATATAATTTATATGGTTCAATAACATATATTTATTTAATTATTTCTTAAATAAATAGATATTTATTTTTATTTGCAGGTCTAAATTTTTATATTATATTTGTGTACTCGAAACTATAGGGTATTGTTATGTCCTAAACTGATGAGAGTTGTCAACGGACAGTAACTCTACGGGTTAGTTACTATCATAAGTACGGACGAGGACAAAGCTCCAACGCATGGAGCCTGAGCGCCGTCGGTACCTGACTTCCTTCGCGAAGAAATAGAACAGCCTCCAGTAGCCGCCGGATAATACTTTGAAATCGCGCTAAATTCCCTGATTTGCTAAAAACACTATAATTAACGACCCTCTAACAACACTTCTTATCAATCACTAAGGCGGTACGTTACTCTAGTCGTTATGCGAGAACCACAGACTAAATTGAATTTAATTCTTGTACAACAATATTAATTACATGCCCTAATCTATTGAAAGAGAAAGAGAGAAAGAGAGTGTAAATGGAGGCGCATAGCCTAGTAGTGTATATGTATAAGTCGCTTACCTTGTTCCTTTTCTGCTACCGAGCTGCTCTGCTACCAGCACGTCCTCTCAGTAAGTGTATGGACTCAGCTTCCAAAGCGGAGCGAATGCGATTTGGGTTCGACAAGGATCGGGAATTGTCGGGTTTAAAGTACACTCGCGATATTAATTTAATTCGATATATTCGCTTTTAAACAAATTTCAAATAACGTTCGCTCGCAACTAACTAAAATCTCGCGCTGATTATAATTCTTTCAAGAAAAACGACAAACGACAACGCGACTTCTGAGTTTACGACAATTAACGACAATTAACAAGAACTGAGTTGATCGTTGCAAAAAAATTCTTCGATGATGACAAAATCTTCGAGTGTCTATAAGAGCGAAAAATTCTAAGTCCGAAAATATCGAAATTTTTTAAGTCCAGTAAAGCCGAAAAATTCTAAGTCCCGAATGTGTTGGAAATTTATAAGTCCAATGAAGCCGAAAAATTCTAAGTCCCGAATGAACCGAGCTCCTGCAGAGCTTACGCACGCGACGATTTTTTTGATCGAACTGGGGTCCCGCGAATCTGTTGCCGGGTCCTTATATACCTTTTGGACTATGGCGATCTGTTGCTTGCTGCTTGCTTGGTTCCTACGGAATGGCTTTTTGGCCAACAGGAGGGCTCGGGTGCATTACATCTCCTTATTTAGCATTTTCTAAGACGCGATCGCAACTCCGTGGTCCAATGAGAAAATTCGATGGATAATCATTCCATGTACGCGCTCTAGGCCTTTCTGCTCTTGTTCGCTGTCAGAGCCATTGTAAATTATCATTTTATGGCGGGCTACTCTCGAATTTTTCCTGTGAATTTGGAGAGCTGCACCTTAATATCCGCCGCGCTGTGTCGTTTCTAATGCCGGCTTGAATGGTTTTATTTGTCGTGCGGCAACTTCTATCCGGCTTCGGAGTTTTATTTTTCTCGTCTGTAATAGCCATCGCACATCCTCTGGGCAGTGTTTCTCCTTACGGCGGCATCGGGCTATGATCTAGCCGTGCTCGAGCGTTCCTCCAGATTTTAATAACCTCTGCACGCGTTGGTTCTAGGCAGCCTCCGACTGGCGGCCCTTTCACTTTTTTCATGTTGCCGAGCTGCGTTCTCCTGCTAAAATGTGCGAATGATGATCTAGTTCACTTTTTCTTCTTCTTGCTTTCCGTTGTTCTGCTAAGAGTGATTTCTATTCTTTGGTCGATGCTGCTGAGCAGTGCTTGTTTCTTAGAATGTGTGTGTGCATATCGATGTGCCTGTTTCGCTTCGCCTTTCGCTCCATGGTCATAATCTGTGCGGCATATCTGCGTGTCTCTTTGGTCGCGTGCCACCGTTGTAGTGCCGTGGTGTGCGTGCGTATAAGTGTGCTTCCTTAGTGATGTCCCTCTATCGTAGCTCCATAGTGTGCGTGCGTATAAGTGTGTCTCCTTAGTAGTGGTCTTCTGCTATAGCTCTGTAGTGTGCGTGCGTATAGGTGTGTCCCCTTAGTAGTGGTCCTCTTCTATAGCGCTGTAGTGTTTGCTTGGCCTTTCACTTTCTACGCTCTATTGTTTCTATGAATCGATGTTTTTTGGCTTTGATTCTACTTTTATACTTTTTCGTGCTTTTAGTTATTCTGCGCGTTCACGTTTATGTCTTGTTTAATTGTCATTATTATACGTGAATGATTATTATTAATTATTAGAAATGATTTTACGTATTATCTCTTGAATTAAATTATAGTTTTACTTTTACTTCATATCACGTTGTCGTTTCTCGCTTTTATTTAATTAATCTTTGCTGTCGTTCTCTAATTAAAATCTTTTCAATTATGAAATGGTAGCGTTCTGATGTCAAGTATAGTATTACTCTGTGCTGTCGGGCGTGTTTCCGACTTATGTGTTTTGAATTTCCTAAATCTCATTGTACACTACATTCTAATGGGAAGGATATTGATTGACTTGTTTTAAAACAAATAACTTTACTATTTTTAATATATTAAAAATGCGAAAGAAGTGAGCATTTCACACCTTCCCCCTAGGATGAGCGTTCTGAGGTGAGCCTCTGACGCTCACAATTAAAAATGTTTTTTCCATCAATTTCTTTTCTTAATCTTATTTCCCTATCTTGCGAACGGTTGCATTGTCTCTTAATATAAAACATGCTTTATAGTTATGGGGTGTGTATATATATATCTATTTTTTTCTTTTATTGACATTTTTCCTTACATTTTTTTGCGTATATATTTTGATTAACATTCTACATATAATACCCTTAATTCTAATAATTAATACTTGTAAATGAGGTAGTTCGATAATACTCGTAAAGGTAGTGATGTTTCTTACTATTCTATTCGCAATAATTCAATTTGGATTATAATGGTTAATTAATACTTTTTCTTCTTGATTTTTCTCTTTTTGGATTATCTAGATTTAATATCTTAATAGTTGTCATGCACTGCATATAATGATTATAGTATAAGCAATTTTAGCCTCTTAATTTTAATATAATAATAATAATATTGAGTTTATATAATTATTTTATCATGATCCCTCTACCTTAGTAATGATATATATGTGTATATATTTTTTTTTTTCAATTTTGCTTCCTTCCTAAGGAAGCCTTGTAATAGTAATTTTTGGAGTTTGTGTAAAAACATGTGGGAAGTGTGTTTTCATGAATTTTTAGTCGAAAAATTGTGTTTTTAGAAAATGTCCGTACGGATGTATGTGTGTGTGTGTGTGTGTGTGCGCGCGCGCGCGTATGTATACGCCTGTTTCTCAGCTTCTACTTGGTGGATTTTAACCCACCAAGTCTCATTTTCTTTGTTTTTGCTAGAAGATAGTGGGACGAAAGTCCGTTTTTACAATTTATATACGCGTTTTTTTTTATAGTGATTTTTTAGTTTTGAGATTTCAGTTTTTGCCAACAAAGTTATCGGAAAAGTTAATAAAAGTAAATTGCTTAATATGTACCTGAAAGAGAATAAAATTGCCTATGTTTTTACCGTGAAAAATTTATATTATCGTTCGTCGTTCTTTTATTATACACCATACAGTGCAATTTTTTTAAATCGTTATAACTCAAAAACTAAATAGCGAATCATTCTAAAAAAATATATGATTATTGAAGGTAATTAGAACTATATACCACTTAAATTTTAAGTCATTTCATGAGGCGGATCCTGAGAAAAACTTAAAAAACTGAAAAAAGTCGTTTTTCTGCGTGACGCGATAACTGGAGTAAAAAGGCAATAATCAAGTTCAAATTTTGGATTTAGTTAGCATTATATAGCACAATGATCCCTTTCTTTGGGATTTTTATAAAACCAGTTAGTTTCAAAGATATTGAGCTTCAAACTTTTGTTTTTTCACCCTGTATACTATGAGTCGTTTTTTCTACGTGATGCGATAACTGGAGTAAAAAGGCAATAATCAATTTAAAATTTTGGATTTAGTTAGCATTATATAGCACCTTTATCTCTTTCTTTGGGTTGTTTATGATACCAGTTAGTTTTAAAGATATTAAGCTTCAAAATTTTGTTTTCTTACCCTGTATACTCTATATAACTGAAAACTGTATCGCTTCGATCTCAGTTTCCATTAATGGATTTTAATCTATACTTAGACTCGTTTTTTGCTGTTTTTGTTTTATTAATTCGTTAAAAATAAGATTTTCAGTTACGCATGTGCGTATATTCATGGCGATTTTTCGATCACTGGTGATTTTAGATACGTTCCGCGAACTATATCCTTATCATTATATCTCGGAAACTAAATTGAACTCTGAACTTTTCGTTAAAACATCATGATTATCGGCTAGTTTTTTTCTGTTTTTTGTTTTATTAAATCGTCAAAAACAATATTTTCAGTTACGCATTGATTATGTAATATAATTATTTCGAAATAATTTTATCCATCAAACGAAAGAAAAAGCATAAAAACTTTATAGAATTATATATGAAGTAAAAACAATTTAGATATTAAAGCGATACATAAGGTTGAAGGNCGGTTTTTTCAATATATTTGTCCTTATTCCTTTAGGATAATCATTGTATATGTGTATATAATAAAAGAAATGGTTATTTTTGTAATTAAAAAAAATTTTTTTTTTTGTGTAAGTGCATGGTCTATGTTTATCATTGTATAGCTTTCAGTTGTTAGGATAATGGTCAATTTTGATTATTCTTCAAGTACTTCCTGCAAAATCATGTCTCTTTTCCCTATGTTATGTACCTCGTTCCACTGAAATATCGACACTTCTCTTTTCTTTCTGACTATTTGTTTGGAACATAGCATATAGGAAAAGATCCAGATCTCCCTACAAAATACATCTTATACTTGATTTCTACTTATTATCTATTTACTTATGATTGAAGTCTTGATCTGAAATGTTGTAGTGATGCGTGGCCGATTCTGAAATACCCTCGTGATTGCTTCCTCGATGACGCTTATGTTCAGTTTCGTTGTCGAATTTCCGGAACATCAGACGTGGTTAAGAATTCTAAATGCTTCTCGTTCTATCTTTTCATCTTGTAATATCTAATTATATTGTCGTAATACTTATGATTCTTCTTTTTACATCCAATATGTTATCATCCACTTCTAATCGTATTTCTATATATTCGTTTAGACATACAGGGCAATCTATTATAGGCCGAGTAAGGAATAATTGTTCTCTGCAAACTGCACAATTAATGGGGTGACGATTTTCCCCATGATGATGCCAATTTCTGCAGGGTATTACTGCTTCTATGCGTTCAAAATTTTCTGGTTTATAACAATCCTCACAGATTGCGGTCCATCTAAATCGGGATGTGTCGACGTATACAATGTTTTTCGATTCTCGTTGTGTAATGCAAACATTTTCATTTAAATCAAAGTAAAACTTGGAGTTTGATGTTGGAATTTCTCCATCAATTCTGTCTTGATAGGTTTCTGATGGCATCTTCATTATTCCTGAAATTAGTCGAATCAGTTGATTACTCAATTTTTTATTTTTTATTTTTATTAGCCTCTCTTTTTCTTTTTCAAATATATTGCATCCCAATAAATCCGATCTGCGGTGCGTCTCAAAAAGTACCTCCTCTCTAGAATTATATTCTCTTGATTTTGAAATAATCTTATGAGTCCAAGTGGATCGTTGTCTATTGTTTCTTCGACATATTTCTCAAATTGTCTTATTTCTTCTCTGGATAATTGCTTGGATATCATTTTATCCCAATTCCGTCGAGATTGTCTCGAAATATCTTTTGATTCTTCTGGATTGTAAATCATGTCTGGGAAGGATAATATTTCATCCATATATTCCTCGATGTCAAAATCAATAGGTTGTAAATTTTGTATGTGTACAAATATGGGCATGTCCATATGCATCAGATCGTTGTGTAATATTTCTGATAGTAATTTCAGGTCATCCTCCGAGAAAGGTGGGTTCTCCAGTGATTTGCTATCTGAACTCATTATTATTCTTTTTTTTCTAAACTGTTTAATTATAATTATCTAGTGCAGATATATTTTTTTTCCTCTCTTTCTCCTTTCCTTAATCGTTAGTGTTTTATTTAATTCTCTGCTTATTTCTTATTTTACTACATAGTTTACATAGTTTTCTGCGATCTTGATTTGACTCTTTTTCCTTTAATTAGTTGCTCCTCCCCTTTTCTCTTCTTTGATTGCGAAGTTGTTTCTTCTTTTTTTTCTTCTGAATTTTCCTCTGTTTTATCCTCAGCCTCATGATTCGGATTTTGGTAATCATCTATCAGAGCATCAAGGAGTTCTTCCTAATCTACTATAATTGGTAACCCGGTGGTAAGATCGTTTTCCCCTTTTCCTACATCCATTAGAGGTATCGAGTCAGCTTCTTCTGTGCTTGTCAAAGTTATTGATTCGTGCACTCCTGGCAGTCTTGTTAATCTTAATATGGGTAATAATTCGGCAATATCTATGAATGTTTTTCTTCTGGGAATACATTGTTTACGGCATTTGAAACACGTAATTATATTACTAGAAAACAGGTTAATTTGGTACTGGACCCTCCTAAAATATTCTTGACCATTTTCCTTTTCGTTCATATAACATTCTCTGCAGTGTTTGATTCGTTTGTTGGATGCTGGTTGATACATTTCACTTCTGGTTGCTATTACTTTGGACATCTGGGACAATCGGATTAAAAGAAAGTTTTCTTAGATTATTAAAACTTGGTGACTATCTTTTCTCATACTTCGTTGAGAAAGAAGTGATCTATTCCTGAGCTAGCTTCTATTGGTCTTCCATTGTTTTGAGTGCTTCGAATTACTTTTATGTCGACTTATGCCCTTGCTTTCAATCGTTTTAATATTTCTTCATACATTCTGAGAAGTTCTATAGCATTCATTGCACATCGTGCAATTTCTATCAAATTGAATCTACAATTACTGCATTTATAAGTGGGTGGGAGACCGGCGATGGCTCCGTGGTAAACCACCTGCCTTCCGGTCAAGGGGTCGTGGGTTCGAGCCCCCATCAGCGTGATCAGTTTTTTCAGATCCGATGAAAATCTTACTCACGACACCGGGTTTGAAAAAGGCGTAGGTGTGATGAGCCTACCCTGGAAACTTTCGAACGCTAAAATTCATCTAGAAACACAACACGATACGTTGTGAGGCCATGAACTTTCGAGTTCGAAAAAGCCACCCATTTATTTTATTTTTTATTTTATAAGGGGGTGGGGCTAATTTAATAATAAAGCGAATTATATTCCTCATTTCTCCTGGATTTACTAATTGTTTCGTTCGATGACATTCTGAACAAAGTTTGGGACCCGATTTGTCTTGATAATACTCCAGTATAAAGATCGTGGAATGATCTTCAACTGAATGCATCTGCAATGATAAAATCCATATTACTACTTTTGATTTATACTCTTCCATTATCTGGTTTTAATTCTCTTCCTCTCTATCTTGTAATTTTTGAAATTGTTTACTCGATTTGATTTCTGGTTTTTCTACATTTAATTGTTCTTCCTTCTCTTATATATTAGGCTATTTTAGTTTCTCTATTCGACTTTCAATTATTCGAGCGTGTTTCGCGGCATCTATTAAATTTGTATACTCGCAGGGTGAACGTAAGTATCTTTGAATTTCCATTTTTGTTCCTAAAATATATCCGATAACGGCGAAATATTCCGTACTTAAATTGGTTTCAAATAATTTCTTAAAGCTTTCACGGACTTTAATTAATTCGGCCCTGTGCTCGTCGCGAAGTTTTCTTACGCGACGGAAAAATGCCCGAGTGCTCTCTCCGTCACGTTGTTTGCTGCATATTATCTCTATTCTTTTCTTAGGGATCAGAGTATGATGTCCCTTTGCATTTCCCATCTGAATCTACGCTACCCACGAAGGTGACTGAGGTTGAAAATGTGCTATTCTTTCGTAGATTCTGTACAACCGTCCCCGCAATATTTGCATATCCGACTTTGAACATTCGCATGCATTCATCTCTCTGTACTTCTTGATAGTAACTTATCTCTCCATCAATTACTCGGGAAGAGTGCGAGTGCATTCCACAATAGGTTATATGCCGAGTAATTTTGACTGAACATTGAACTACATGGGTTTTAGTGAATTCATTAACTTGTAATAGTTGTATGTATTGTTTGGAAATATTCAGCTCGGGAATCTCTATGTCGCACTCCCCTACTTCTAATAATGATATAGTTGTGAGATTTGTTAATTGGTCTCCGCAGTCGAACCCTGCTAGACGATGTCCTGAACTTATTTTGATAGTCCGGATCATCAGTGTGGTAAGGATTATTGTCCATTTAATAAAAGCCATTTGAAACACACAGCAAAATTTTTCCTCGTTCTCCCCTCATCTGAGTCGAGTATAGTGTATGTGTAACTGATTACTGGTGCAGATGGAAGATTAGAGTCTATTATTGATGTAGGTCGACGGTTCAAACAGAAGCGATCGAACACTTCTTTGATCAGGACTTCGATTTCTCCTGGGCGTATTCCTTCATGTGACGGAAATTCTGGCATATTTTGCCTTATCCCTGCTTTTATGCTCTCATAACATAGAAGGGCTATCATTATTCCGGTTAGTGATCCGATAACTATTACTATGGTCAAAATTATGATGAATAATTTACTCCTGAATTCCTCCTTGAATATTTCTGACATATTTAATACGGTAATTTTTGCCTGTAATTCCCAAAATGACTGGACGACGGTCCAATCAGTTTCCATTGTTCCATTTTCTCTGAGAGATTTTAATTCCGCTATTATATTTGCGATTGATACATTTCCTCCGATTTCCAAATTTACTGAAGGGAAGATTAGTGTATTGGGTTCATATAGTGTGTGGGAATTCGATGACAGTTGATACTCTCCAGCAATAACCTTGCACCCCTTGCTTTATTCTTAAAATTCCAGTCCCATTTATCATTAAATATTCTTGCCGCTTTTTACAATTAATTTGTAATTCTATGGGTTCGTATAATGAATATATCCATCCTTGATTTTTCTCGGTGTTTTCCCAAAAGGATAAGTTCGTGTCGAAATATCTGACGTCGCATTTGCTATAATTTATTGCATTGGGTTGATATAGTAATATATATTCACCGCTTTTATTTTCGATTTCCGAACGAATGGGCTGTTCCGGTAGACATAACTTCTTATCGAATGTAGTTATGCTTTTTTCGTATTGTTCTTGAGTTAAAGCATACGTTGTTTTCTGTGATATTCCTAATAATGAAGAGCGGGGTTGTACGTATATGGTGGCGACGTTTCCATCAGTCAGCCTTTTCGGTATTGGCAGTGGCTTTACTTTATATATCATATGTGGCACGTCTGAGACTAAAAGAAAGCTCAGACTGATCACCGGACTACCATTAATTTCTCCATATTTTATTTTTGAGATGGCTCCTAATAAATCTATGTGTTCCAGTGTTACGTCTAGTGGGAATCTGTAGGGATGATTCAGCTGTTCAGTATTTCTCGCGACATCGACTAAATCGTTGTAATTGAGGAATCCGGGATATACTTTGTCGTTGGCAAGGCTTCGTAGGTTCTCTAATGCTCCATTAAATAACTCAATGTACAGATTGAAATAGATATTCATTTTCTCCATTGCCCTTTCCATTACAAAAATACTGTTTATAGAATCTCTAATTTCTTCGAGCGATTTGATTTCTTGTTTCATCATTTCGAATAGATTTTCATTTCCCAAATCTCGTCGTCTTTCTTCAAATCCATCGAGGCTACTACAAATTATGTGCACTTTACTGTCTGGAATGGGTGAAAAATGAAGTTTATCGATTTTTTTCTCTAGGATGCTTTCGTCGAATTCTGATTCTAATGTATTTACCATGTTTTCTGGAATTAAATCTAGATAAATACCGAGATCATATTGAATTTGTTGTACTTTTTCTAGCTGTCAGATTAACCTCTGGATTTCATCTTCCTGCTCGCTACACATTTTCGTTATTTCGTACGAATTCTCCATAGTTTTAAGCACTGCAACCAATGTGGTCGCATTAAATTGACCTTCATATAGATCGAGATAAATAATGTACGTCCATTCGTCTCGAATAAAGTTCAGCCCTTTTAACTCTTCAAAATATAATCCTGCATTATATTCTATAATTTCGGAGACAGTCGAGGGTAGTGCTTCTTGGCCTTGAATGATACTCCTCCAAATCAGTACAAGGAAATAGTGTCCTACGTCCATTGCTCGTTACTGAAAAGGGATAAATGTCTTAGTCGTGTGATTGTGCATACAGTATGTGTGTGTATGGGTGTCTGAATATGTCGCTCTATTCCTCCCTTTATTTTAAGATTATCCCTCCATTATTATCATTCATAGTGCTCAGAATTAATAAGCATTAGTTAAGCAGTGGGTGTATAGATTTTTGGTACAGAGAGTCTACTTATCATTAAATTTCTCATAGTAGTGCATTTTAGTATTTTCATTGAAGTTCTCATAATAGTGCGTTTTCAGAGGGACGGGACTGATTAAATAGACAACACGAAACGTACTAATTGGATTCTCAATTAATTTGTAGATTTTATTTTAAAATGTTTTGATCGATCGTGCATTCTTCTCTTAGAAATCGAATGATATCATCGGTTGTTACTTTAGGGGCTCTTTCCACTTCATTCTTTAATCTTGTTTTTCGAAAATCAACTTCTTCTAGGGTGACTTGAAAATTAGCTTGTATTTCTACTTTATAAGGGTTTCTTGTCGTCCTCACATGCTCTCTAAATTCATCAAGCCGGCCTCTCACAGCTTGTTCATAAATAACATTGCGTCTGGGCCCAACGAGCAGGCTGTATAATACTCGTTCTTAATTTTCTTCCCATGGCATTTGTACTAAAATTGCTCTACAATCGTGATATAGGGCGAGTAATGGTTGTGATTTGTTCATAAAATTGTGGTCGTTAGCGTTGAGGTTTTTCTTTAACTGGTCCATAAAAGCCATCCTTCGTACTAAGGCTAGTCTTCCGATCGAACCGAACTGGGTATTCAACAATGCTTTCCCTGAGGGATCATATAATGGGAATCCTAGTCCCCACGCAAAAGCTATCATTACTTCATCGTAAGTGTCGATTATTTATATATCGCATGTATCCGCTCTGATAGAATTCTGCTCCATATCTTAATAACAAGCTCATTTTATCATAACTATTAATTTTGTATGCAATTAATAGTATAGTGTGTTAAGGGCGTAAAGTGGGCTTTTTTAGGCCGAGTGTGGAGTTTGCAGTACGAGTCAAGGCGAGGTAGCCCGAGCCGAAGGCGAGGGCGTTTACGAGCTGCAGACGAGTACTGCAATCACACGAGGCCAAAAAGCCCACTTAGCCCTTGGTACACACCATATTTTTTGTAACGCAAGTACAAATTTTCGCGTTTTTTTTTTTAGATATTGAGTGCGACTGATGCAACTTTTTTCAGAACCGGCAACCACACTCTTAGTAGACTAATTTTTAAATTTATATATATAAATATATATATATACATATAGAAAATTTCCCGAAAAAATGTTAGCGGGCGTTTTTCAATTTTTTTTGCCCGCCGGTTTGAAAAAAGTTACTTTAGTCCCGCTTAATAGGTCAGAAAAACGCGAAAATCGTGCTTGTGTTACAAAAAAGAGCATTTCGCCCGTCTTCATCGACAGCATTTACATCGTTGACATCCCTTGATAACACAAGATTAACTGCCTCAAGGGAACCTGATTCAACGACTAGATGCAAAAGATTCGTGCTTTCCCAAGAGCAATGTCGTAACAGCCTTGGTTGATATAGATAGTCTAGACAATATTCTATAAATTCAGTGTCATCTACTAGGATATTTTGATAGATTATCATTGCACATTTCCTTGGGCAGCATAACCAGAGCTAGGTTGCGAATCAGTTTATGTATTTCTGCTCGATCTCCGCAGGATATCCTTATCTTTCTCAATTTCTGTTGATATGTTGACATTGTATACTGTGAAAAGGGATTTTATTAATCAATCAATAACTTCGTTCTTTTAAGTTAAATTCCTGGTGTCGAAATATTGATTTTAATCCTATTCCAAATAATAGGCAATATTTTCTACAATTAAAATAGGTATTTGGTTATAAGTGATATTTTGAAGTCTTTTCTCGCGGCCTATCCAACTTGCTCTTTCTCGTAATAGTTTTACCCAGATTTTCGAAATTTATAATCCATAAATCGGGAATTTGTTTTTAAGTTTATATGCTTCTTCATGACGGGTCAATAATCTGTATTTTACCCGCTTAAGTAAAGTCTCTAATGGTTCTTCAAATAAATCCGCGTAAGATATTCCTTTGATAATGTAAGTAATTTGCATTCATTGCCATTCATGGCATGCACCCACGAATTCATCATAATGTTCTGGGTAAAAATTTTCGAGAGTAGCGATATCTTCTGGGTTTACAACTCGTCCTTCTACTGATTCTCGAGCTAGCATGGTGAGAAAATACGGCGTCGATGATCTCGGAACTCGGTTCTCTGTCAAATCGAAGATGAAAAAATTTTTTTTGGTTCAAACTTTATATATATGTTCTATAGGATGCCCGCGGCTCCTAAAAAAATTTTCAGCGCGATCCCTTTACTTAGCTTCAAGTTATAGCTGGTCAAAGTTGGTGTTTTAAGCGATTTTTGCATTTTTTGCCTATTTTCAACGATTTGTAGCTCATAATGGATGCATTTTTAACTAAAACTACCCTGATACTTTTTTTTGTTAAATTTCCTGAATTTTTCAATAAAAATACTTTTAAAGTCATATATACATGTTTAGGCTACCTTATTTGCATTTTAAACCTTAAAATGTGAAAATCTGAGGGTTCGATCCGGACTCTGACTACTTTTGTACAGTGAAAAAATACCTTTTTATAGTGCAAATGTACCTGTACAAGAGCCAGAATGGCAGAAGCCTTTGTTTTTTGTTTTCATGGTACACCGATAGTGAAAACCCCTCAGAATTGATTCAAATAACTCATAATAGCTGTGACAAAGGACGTCAGATTCCTTTTTACTAACATAACCAAGCACTGTGATATTTTTATGATGGATACGTCCTTTGTCTACAGCTATTATTAGTAATTTGAATCATTTCTGAGGGTTTTTCACTACTAGTGTCCCATAAAAAAAAAACAAAGGCCTCTGCCATTCTGGCTCTGGTACAGGTACTTTTGCACTATAAAAAGGTATCTTTTCACCGTACGAAAGTAGTCGGAGTCCGGATCAAACCCTTCGATTATCACATTTTAAGGTTTAAAATGCAAATAAGGTAGCTTAGACATGTATATATGACTTTAAAAGTATTTTTATTGAAAAATTCTGGAAATTTAACAAAAAAAAGTATCAGGGTAGTTTTAGTTAAAAATGCATCCATTATGAGCTACAAATCATTGAAAATAGGCAAAAAATGCAAAAATCGCTTAAAACACCAACTTTGACCAGCTATAACTTGAAGCCAAGTGAAGGGATCGCGCTGAAAATTTTTTTGCGAGCCACGGGCATCCTATAGAACATATATATATAAAGTTTGGATCAAAAAAAATTTTTTCATCTTCGATTTGACAGAGAACCACCCATATATATATCGTATTAAGGCTCCTGGTGGATATAACATTGCTCCCGCTTCCGCGAGTGTTCTAAATTTTATATAATTATTTCCCCAAAATACAATTCTCAGAGCGGTGTAACCTTTGTAATCTTTTCTGTTGATATCAATCCTCCGATTCTTCAGGAGTAATTTTATGGCTCCATTAGTTCCGTAGTCTGCTTCAACGTTCAACCGGTTCTTGTAGGCACGTCAATATTGGCCCCCTCCTGAAGGAGTAATGCTAACGTATGATCATTGTTTTGTAATACAGCTGTTTCAATCGCATATCTGCCTTTGCGACAACAAGAGTCCACAGGTATTCCTTCCTCCAACAATAATCGCACGTTGTTTGCAGAAACGGTATAGTGAGCACCTGCGGCTTTTTCCAATAGCCAAGGTTAAGATTCTACTGATATTCCCATGTTTTTTGCATATGTGAGTAGTATTTCGAGAATTTCTGCATGCCCGCGTGCAGCCAGACCCGAATGGTAGTATTTCCTTATATTTGCTCCTGCTTCCAATAATATTTGTACAGCCTCAAAATCCGATCGTTCTATGGCATACCCTAGTATGGTTTGTCCCATGCGATTCGAACTGTTGATTGGGATTCCTATCTTTATCAATAATGATAAAAATCTTTTGTCGTCAAGTTTCACAGCTTGTCGCATCGTTACATTAATCCAGATTTTGTATGCATTGAGAGTAACTCCTAAATCGAACAACTTCTCCAAAATGTCAAGACGCTTTGCCAAAAGTGCGATGTAAATCGCTGAAAATTGATGATTTCCTAACGACGTATAATTCACCTTATACTCTAATAAGTGGCTGATCATTTCTTCATTTTTCAGGGTCATAGCGTTGTCTAAGGTCTTAGTTAAGCGTAATGTTGAGGTCCGTGGGTACACTTTCAAACAAAACCTCGCGGTTTCCAAATATGCGATGCTCAAGAGTCTTTCGATTAAGTCTGTCATGTCGTCGGGCTCCACGGCTGAGACTATCATTTTAATTAAAATACCGGCTTCTTGACCTTTTCCATCAAGGATTTTGTTCTTGATCATATTTAATCTTCGTCGATATCCCGCAAAGACGAATGGAATCCACGTACAAATCAAACTTTTCTAAAATGCTGCCATCTGTGGGATAGAAAGAGTCTAAGTGTCAAGCTTGTTTACTAATTATAACTGATTGCCGAATTCTTACTTTATACCTCTCGCGAATTAACTTAAACAATTTTAATCATATAAATTCTAGAGGATCTCTCAATTGTTCATTCTAAACTTAAATAATAAGCTATTCGTTCAATGATAAAATCGGGGATATAGCCGTAAGTTGCTTCTTGCAATTTTTGTTCGTGTTCCTTCCATTCTCGTTTCCTATCAACAATTAGTTTTAAGGCTCTCATTATTTGTGTGCCGTATATAGGGAATTCGTAATAAAAAGATTCTGTCTGTCGTTTCTTAAATGCAAAGGTCTTAGCAATTTGTATCATTGAATTTGTTGACTTTTCTAATAAATCGCCACAAGTGACTCCGGAGATAAAACTTGTCCTAGATATTTGTTGCCATTCTAAGCATGCTTTCTGATATTTGACATACAATCTTGGATAGTATGTTTCTAAAGTAACTTCGTCTTGCGAATTAGTAATTCGTTTTTCTACCTTATCTCTTGCTAATAGAGGGATAAATATTGTTGGTGTAAACCAGGGAATTTTCTCGGCTGATATATATTGTAATAGTTTTCCCGCAGGATATAGTAAAGCTCCTTTTTTTAACAATGCTTCCATCTTCCTAGAGCCGTCTATTTTGAAGGTCCAACTTAGAGCGGTTTAGCCCAATTGCGATCTTTCGTTAACATCACATTCCTCAGTGCTCAAAATCATTTCGACGGCTTGTGCTGTTCCGAACCTGACAGCAACATGTAGAGCATTCTCTCCGTCCCTAGATGTAACTTTTAGATTAGCTTTATGCTGTATTAATATTCTTAGTACTTCGTCATTTTGATGTACGATGGCGGCTACGACTGGACACCTCTTATTCTGTGATAACAAGTTCACGTTTATCCCCTCCTGAAGTAATAATTTTACATTTTCCGCTGCATAAGTACAAGGCACCGTAGCTGCTCTTTTGAGTAGCTGATGTAAATTATCAGGGAGATTTTGCATCCTCTTAGTATAATCTATTAGTAATTTTAAAATCTCGGGACTTCCTCTAGTGGCTTTTCCTAGGGGTGTTTGGTCGAAGTGATCTATTACATTCGGATTAGCATTAGCTTCTAAGAGTAACTTAATGACTTTCAACTTGCCTCGAGTCACGGCATACATTAATGCTGTTGTTCCGAAGAAACTTTTTGCATTAATATCTATGCCTGCGGTTATTAGTTGGCACAAATATTCAAGATTTTCGCATTCCATGGCTTTCTCTAGCAATTCATATTCTTCGTACAGCTGTAAATTTTTACATCCTCCTAATTTTATCAACCGAGTAAAAACATCAAAACGCCGGTATAAGATCGTTGTTAAAATGATTGATGATCCTGATATCTTATGTTGCTCTGCCCAATTTATGGGAGGTTGCAATAATATTACAATAATCTCTTTCTGGTGCCCTTGTACTCCGAGTGCTCATATTTCTTCTAAATCCACTTCCTCAATCCTGGGATAGGACTCTAAACATACTTTGATAATTTATGGCTTATCAAGAAAGCCCGCTTGCTTCATGATAGTAGTTACTTCGAACGGTGTTAAGAATAATGACCACCTAACGAGTAGTTCCTTCGCTTCGTGTTCATGTCCTTGTGCTAGCTTGATTTTAATGATTATGGCCGTTTCCCCCTGATTCGGTGTGATTTTTAACAATAATCTGTTAATCCATTTCCGAAGGTATACAGTCATTGTAGAGCTGTGAGACAATAAGGAATTCAATAATCACTATACGGATTCTCTTTTATTTTCTGATCGAGATATTATTATGAAATTTAGATATTTCATACTCCTAAGAGTGCCCTTAACTCTCCTAATTTTAGTTTCCTGACTATCAAGGTT
Source organism: Pteromalus puparum (assembly GCA_012977825.3). Classification (NCBI taxonomy): domain Eukaryota; kingdom Metazoa; phylum Arthropoda; class Insecta; order Hymenoptera; family Pteromalidae; genus Pteromalus; species Pteromalus puparum. The sequence continues at coordinate 22,407,774 of CM053170.1, forward strand.
CAAATGAGTATTCTAAGTTTTTCTAGATTTTGCCTTAGTGATTCCTATTTCCAAATAAGACAAGTATGATTTTAATTATTTTTATTCGTCTATCCTCTTTCTACTTCTATTACTTTACGTGTTATAACATTAGCTAGTTTCGAATTCCCGCCTGGCGCACCTCTGCCGTGCATGCGCAATCCATTGCCCTTATTCTAATTCTACTCATTGCACGATATTGTCGCGATCCCTAGTAAAATATTAATATCGGAAGCGCTCCCCACTTATGGAATGACTGCATAATTTGTGAGCCAGATTGGTTCTCGTGAGTACGGACGAAGGAATCAGAAAGAAAAGAAAATATGGTTTTAGTAAGAAAATGGCATGCTTAATCGAATAGTATATTTAAAATCTGTTTGCTGATTATTTTAACGAGAAGATGACCAACTGTATGTAGTCAAAATTTTTAATGATTTCGAAAATAACCTACTTTGTTTAACGTTTTTTTTAATTTTATTTTTGATTTTGTAATTTTCATTCTTTGGATAACTGATCCGCGATCTTCATTTCGTATACTTATTTCTTTATTTTTTTCTTTTGAATTTTTAATTACTTTGCAAATTTTGTAATGTACATATAACATTTTTATTTTTCTCTTTGCTTGTTACATTGAATAGCTCCCTCCTTTCACATTCCCTTTGGGCCCTTTTAGACGGGGACGGAGTGACCGAGATTTCGACTGAGGACCGGTTGGGCACTTTCCGTTTCGAACTATCCCCCTCTCTTACTTGGTGCTCACACCTTTCGTGGACAGATCTCCTCTTCGTACGTCGACGATCAGTCCTCTTGTGTCTCTTTATCTCGTTCGAGCTGTGTAACCCTTTTGAAAAAAAGAAAAGTCCTGATTCTATATTTTCTTTATTTAAATCAACAGTTGACGCATTGCCGTACTTAGTTCCCCTTTTTTTCGAATCGAGACTCTCTGCGCGCGTATAGAGTGCGGAAGTGTAGTTTACCCGTGGGGCTCCTTGTAATGCCCGTGAGTGCTTTAGTGGTTCATTTTGGATTCAAGAAAATTATGCCCGCGCCTGCTTATTTTAAATGTTCTAACGGTAGGAAGAGGAAGGAACGTCCTGTCTACGACAGTGAGATGGTAAGTCTTTTCCTTTGTTTTATATGTCAGAAATGGAATAAAGTAATCTTTTTTTTTCGAAATAGTATATTGTGCAACTAGGGGGGGAAATTGGCTTTTTCTAGCGAGGGTGATGTTTTGAGCACGAGTGGGAGTCGAGGGCGCCGTAGGCTGAAAAAGCCACTCCCCCCTTGTTGCACACCGTACTTTTTAGAATAGGCCACTTATCATGCATATGGAAGGAATGGGAAATTCGAGGAATTTTCAAAGTAAAACAAATTTGTATTGAAATGTGAAAATTTTAAAAATTTCAAAAAATTTCAAAAAATTTTGAAAATTTCAAAAAATTTTGAAAATTTCAAAAAATTTTGAAAATTTCGAAAAATTTTGAAAATTTTGACAAATTTTGAAAATTTTGAAAATTTTGAAAATTTTGAAAATTTTGAAAATTTTGAAAATTTTAAAAAATTTTGAAAATTTTAAAAACATATCGGATAGTCTGCAGAGTGAGGAAAAAACTACTCCCTTGGGAGGAAAAAGTCTTTTCCTCTTCCTCAAAGTCTTTTCCTCCCAAGGGAGTACATTTTTCTGGAAAAACTCGATTTTCCATTCATTTTACATGCATGGAAAGTGGCCTTTTTCGTGCACGTATGATGAAAAATTATTTCCTTCTCTTTATTTTAGCATTGGCCTCTAGTTTCTTGTAAAGCCGGCGAAATTCCAGAACTATGCCATACGCCGAGGCCCGGCTCCACTACCCGTTGCTCCTATTTGTCCTATTTTTCTGCGCGAAGCAACTCCGGTGTTGGTACACCCAACTTCCTCCGGAAATAGAGTAGGTTTGCAACGCTACTTGCCCGTAATTATCGATTAAATAATTAATAAATCTTTCCTTATCCTACTTTAGTACTCATATCCACTAAATGTCCCTTCTGATGGCTGCCAAGTACAGGGATTCGTGGCTAATCTCTGGGTGGCTTGCCATGAGTCTTGCACCATTATCGGCTGTAGGAACCGACATGCAAGATAGAGATTTTGCGGCTCTGACTTCGATGAGCCTCCTTCTCTCATGAGATGGCAAAATCGTGGGGTAAGTGGGTCTCAATTCTATATTATGTGAGAGTTCCTTGGGATCCTTGTTATTAATATGATTCGGTTCTCTCTTGTATGTTTTAGTCTTGGATACGAGTAGTATATATACTGGTATGGCGAGACGTCAGTGACGTCATCGCCATACCAGTATATGTAGGGAGAGGGATAGGTAATTAAAAAGGGGGCATGGTAATAAAATTGTGTGTGGTGTGTGTGTGTGTGTGTGTGTGTGTGTGTGTGTGTGTGTGTGTGTGAATGCGCGTGTGTGTGTGCGCATGCGTGTGTGTATGTGTACATGCGTGTGTATGTGAACAGGGGAGAGGGAGAGGAAGAGAGCGAGAGAGGGAGAGAAAGACAGAGAGAAAGAGAGAGAGAGAGAGAGAGAGAGAGAGAGAGAGAGAGAGAGAGAGAGAGAGAGAGAGAGAGAGAGAGAGAGAGAGAGATACTTACCGGCGATTTGCACACGCCTACGTCCCGTAGCAGATTGACCTTTCTGGTGTTCTGCGCCTCAGTATATTAAAAATCCCTACTATACGGTGCCGCGGAGCCTACTCTAAATTTTGGCTCCTGGGATATTAAACCCATCTTGAGCTCCGATCCGTCTACATTGACGTCACGTAGAGAAATGATTCGAATCATAGTGCTTTAAGAATATATAATAGAAAATAGAAAGGTAAAAAGAGTGGTGGAGGGGGTATATAAAAAACATACAAGAGTTCAGTATATCAATTTTATAAAATTTATTTATAAAAACATTAAGCAAAGAACATTTTAAAAAAATTCTTAAATAACTAATAGCATAATTGTACGAACACCATACGTGTCACTTATTAACTTAACTAGAAAAAAATACAGGTAAGCAAATTAATAGAAATAATGATAATGAATAAACGGAGTAAAAAATTATAAAAAGTTTCAAGCTAATTCCATTATAGATAATAAATGTAGTGACATTTGAGGCAAACAATAAGCAAATAATATTAAATATTATTCCACCACCACAAGCATGCCGGCTGACTTCTCCAACTAGTGGTCAAGTCATGCGGCTCAGTCTGCTCTGGTTGCTGCCATTGCTGCTCCTGCTGCTGCTGCATCCAATGCATGGTGGGAGTGGGGTGCACCGCTGCCATTGCTATTGTTGGACCCATTGTATTGTATGGATATTGCTGGTGCTGCTGAACCCATTGCATAGTATAAGCGAAATGCATCGCTGCCGCTCCTGGACCCGTTGGGTTGTATGTATAATATAGCTGCTGCACCTGCTGCTGCTACTGCTGCTGGTGCTGTTGTTGTTGCTGCTGCTGTTGCTGCCATTGTTGCTGCTGCTACTGCCACCGGGGATGATGATGGTGGTGGTGGTGGTGGTGGTGGTATCCGTTCTGATGGCACCCGCGGTGATGAAGCGGGTAATGATAAAAGTTGCGGCGGTGGTGGCTGCGGCAGCGGCGAGGGTGATAATAAAGGTCGTGGCAGTGGCGACAGTGTCCGTGACGGTGGCGAGGGTCCCCGTGGCATCGACGGCGGCGGCTGCTGCGACAGCGGCAGCGGTGGTGGCGGTGGTGATGGCGATGCTGGTGCCTCGCGCTCGAATACACATAAACAATTGTGTATAATACTACATTTGCAGCACCGATACCGACCACAATCACTACATTGTTTCCAATGTATTACACTTCGCGTTCTTCGCGTGTTAATTTTTTCACACACGCAGCACTTCATGTTATTCCGCACTATAATGTCTTGCTGTGTTTCTTGTTTAACACTGTTTTTTTTGTTTAATTTTTTAGTGCACTCAACGATCGCTTCGTTGAGTGCATCCATTTTCGCGGTAAGATGCTCTAATTTAGTTGTTAGTCGGTTATACTCAACATTGCATCTGTTGATGCGTCGTTTTATAACCGCGCGATTTCTTTCTAATTTTTCTAAAGTATCCGTCAGACGAACTGCGTTATCCAGATACCCGCTCATCGTGGCGAGTGAGCTTGAACTGGTGGTTCAATCTTTCTGCTGTTACCATCAACCCATCGTATCCAGCATTTTTCTCCCCACTTTTCTCTTGTACGTATAATTTTTCCCTTCCACTCACCTAATTTTTTAACTACCGCGGAGATTGAGTATGAATGTCGTGGCTTGTTTTCTGGTAATTGAAAAAGAAAACAGTGGGACAGGGGGGGTGTTTTGTCTACGTCGCGTTCCAAACTCACATTGAGATTTCGTTCAGTCATATCACGTTTTACAGTCATAAAATCGTTTTCCTATTAACGCGTGTGTCTCGACCATAGCGTGAAAATGAGCCAGGGTTCGGGTGACAAACGATCCGTACATTCTATGAAAAAAGGGGGTGTTCTCTTCTCTCGCGTACGCGGTCATAAAAGTTTCCGTGTTTGGACCGCCCACACATGACCTCTTTTACGGCCTTGAAAGAGTAGCCAGCGATTGAGTGCTTTCAGTGTCTATAAAAATTTTAACAATGGCAGATCTTAGATATATGCAGTCTGCCCAAGAGAAACAAGTGTGTGAAGTAATTATAAAAATTGCGAACGCACTTAAATTCGATTGCCATGCAATTTGGCGAAGGTGCGATCGCACCTGGCAAGAGCGTCTACGGAGGATGGCGTTTGTTCACTTAGTTCATGAACTGAAAAATTTATTATCAAGATGTGGATTACGCCGAATAGCACGATTCCACAGAGACGGGATTTTTACACGAACGTCTCTGATGATAGTCGGAGAGTACATAGTATCGACGAACATGCAGAACACGAGCATACTGGATAAAATAATGAATGCATACCGCGAGGAGTGTGGTAAGTAACTGTTTCATATATTTTTTATTTTATTTTCATCATGATTTATTTATTTAAATGTTATTTCAGCATTAAGGAACCTACTGGCTGACATTGAATTCGACAGTGACGTGTCATTCTCCAATAATAGAAGTGGAGAAGAAAATAATAGTACTGATGATGAAGATACTGTTGACGGGGATGATAACGATGTAGACAACCATCACGATGGCGATTCAAGCATTGATAGTGAGAGCGACGCTAGTACGGAGGGTTCATTCGAAGATGAGAGAGAGGAAACAACTACAACAATAGAAGATGTTCGAGTACTATCAGATCTCGATGACGATTCAAGCGTTGATAGTGGGAGCGGCAGTAGTACGGAAAGTTCANGTTATCCGTAGCTGAGAGAGAGGAAACAACTACAACAATAGAAGATGATCGAGTACTATCAGAAGACGCAGCGCAACGTGTAAACGAATGTATGTTTTTTATTAACTTGTTCTTTTAAAGCAGATTAAATATTAGACTAATTTTTTAAATCTTCCTAGAGCCCAAGAAATCCAACGGTTTCACGATATGATCGAGGACAAAAGTTCGGCTTTATATACAGAGAAACATTTACTCAAAGTTTTAAGAATGTGTTCGGGAAAAGTTTTTATGGTCCTAGGGAACTATAATTTTATTGTAAAAAATATTGATTTTAAAATACAAAAATTGTTTTAAATTATCAGGTAATAATTTATCTCCAAATTCACCGATACATGTGGCTACAAGAGGAAGTGCAGACCGAGAGGAGGCGTGGCTACAAGTAGGCTCTGGTACCACATGAGGGGAGGAAGCTGAAATTCGACCTCCAGGCGAGAGATTTGTGATCGCTGAGAAGAGCGAGCAATTTATCCGTAAGTTTAACTTGTTAGGAAAAAGATTTTCACTACGCATAAATGATCCGACAGACGAGGACATAAATACAATAGTCTGGCTAGAACTCGCAATACGCGATATTCATGCGTATTTGTGTTCATTAGCAACGCATAAAAACGATTTAATAGGTATAAGTGTGAGAAGTAGATATTTTGAACACGGTGCAGCCGGGTTGTCTTTGAGACCTGTAGAAAATTTTACTTACGAGGATTTATGGGAATTGATTAGTAATTTAACTCAAAGCAATGATGATTTCGTTATTGACAATAGTTTTGAAATACATACAACTTACGTTAAAATGCCAATTGGATCAGGAGCACATAGAAAAATAAATTTAAATATTAACAGTGTTGCTCAAAGATTAATAGTCTCGATTCAAAATAATGATAATTTATGTTTACCGCGCGCACTTGTAGTAGGAGAAGCACATATAGCATTAAAAACGCGTGATAATGTTGAAATAAAAAAAGCCTGGCGTATCATTTGCGATGGGCGCCGAAAAATGCAAAAAGAACTGGCTTAAAAACTGACGCAAGATGCTTGTGTTATTATACCACGTAGAGGATGCGGTGTACACGAAATAAAAAAATTTCAAGAGCACTTTTTAGAAAAAAATATAGCTGTAGTCGTATACAGTAAAGAAACTTTCGGGAATGGTGAGCCACCTTTGTTTGACGGACGCGTGTATTTCGAGGGGGAAGACACTGAATTGTATAAAACCATCTCTATTTTTTATGACGCTACTGAGCGTCATTTTGATACTATATTAAACCTTACTGGTGCGTCGAGAACAACATTTTTTTTGTGAATTTTGCAACAAACGTTATCATCATGTTGATCAGCATACATGCAAACGTATTTGTCCACGATGCTTTATCTCACCACCTTGTAATGCAAGCGAAAATAACGTTGAAATTATTAAATGTCATTTATGTAATCGTGATTTTTTCGGGGTTGATTGTTTTGAACACCATAAGATAAAAGGTTCTTATAAAAAAAAATAATAAAAAATTATGCGATGTTTTAAAAATGTGTAAATTCTGTTGTAAATTAATTAATTGTAATCGTGGTAGGCATACGTGCGTGTTCATTGGTGTAAGTACTGTAAAAAGAATCACAGCTATAATGAAATGTGTTACATGCAGCCAATAATCGGCACACCTGTAAAAAATAATCAGAAATGTAAAAAACAGCTTTTTATGTTATGATTTTATGATTTCGAGACACGGCAAGACATAGCTTATAAAGATCATGCAACAACTAAAATACATGTACCGAATTTATGCATAGTACAGCAGGCGTGTACAGATTGCATCGAAATCGATGATTTATCTCAATGGTGTTCGAGTTGTGGTATAAGAGAATATGTTTTTCATGAGCAGCCCGTCAAACGATTGATCGACATAAGTGTTCGCGAGCGCTCTGATTTTGATCAGATAGTATGTATTGCCCATAACGCGCGAGGTTTTGACGCGCAATTTATTCTGAAGGAATTAGCAGAACGATCAAATCAAGTTTTTCCCAGTGTAATATTAAACGGTCAAAACATAATTACATTGCAGCTAGGTAGAACAAAATTTATCGACAGTTTGAATTATTTTCATATGAAATTGAGTTCATTACCAAAAACATTTGATTTACCACCAAGTAATAAAAAAGGCTATTTCCTACACCTTTTTAATACCGCTGCTAACCAAAAATACATAGGCCCACTACCTACAGTAGAATTTTACGCCCCTGACTCAATGCCGCATCATGAAAGAAATGATTTTTACGTTCGGTATAACTCGCATTCATCTAATTATGTTTTTGATTTTAAAAAGGAAATTGTCGAATATTGTCGTATGGACGTTGAAATTTTGAGACGAGCATGTGTAGCTTTTAGAAAAATATTTCTTTCCGTTGCTGATACTGATCCTTTTATAAATGCAACGAAAAAATTTTAAATATTTAGAAAAATGCGTACGTGACGCTTTTCAGATATAGAAATTCGGAGATGCGGGCCTGAAGAGAGAAAGCGAGGGACAGATAGCCCTATCGTAAATCTCTTGAGCTGCGCGCATCGACGAGATGCATCAGCGGATGCATCATAATACCGATAATAAGGTTTTTCTGCGCGTTAGTCATTAAGGGAAAGTTTTCGGCGCGACGACCGATCCCGATATTTATGATGAGCAGCTGCATTTGCTCAAGATATCGGCATGTCTCGGGCGAGCGACCGTAATTAAGAGAAGCCTAGAACAAAGCTTGGGCCTTTTTTTATAGCAGGGAAAGTTTCGGGAATACGCACGCTTCCAACTGCGTACCAATCTCGGAATTTTCCGCTGTTTTAAAATATAAATGCATATTTTGTTTTAAATAGTTTATATTTATTTAGAATCATTTAGCAACAAATTATTGTATAAACTATGCAAATTTCGATTTGCATAAGTTCGCTTTTAGCAGTAGTTTTTGTGAGATGGTTTTATGTAAATGAATATGCATGCATATTTATTGTTTGCAGCTGTCATAAACAAATTTTAAAAATAACAAACTAATATTGCGATTTATTCATTAATTATTTTAGCACTAAACTGCATATTTTTCGATTTATACAGTTCGCTTTTGTGCATAATTGATGGATGGATTGAGTGTCTGTTTGTAAACTTTACTTTTAATTATATTTAGTTAGAACTACAATAATCGGTCGGTGTGAAGCTACGATTATTGTAGAAATATACATATTTTTGCAGAGTTATAATAATCGGTTGGTGTGAAACTACGATTATTGTAACGATGCATTGCAAATAAATTCAGAATTTAAAAAAAATTATGATTTACGTTAATAATGATGGCTGTAGGCATGAAATGTATGTAGTTTTCAATAGTAGTTTCGCGTAAAAGCTTTATTAAATAATTTTAAGTATATACTATTTAGTATCAATTTGTAGGGAATTTCACAAGCATTAAAACTATAATAGTAGCTAGTCTAGGCGGGTTCTGCGCCCCCCCACCACTCGACCCTTCGACTCACCTGTGCAGGTGAGAGAGCAGAGCTGCGCCTCCCCACCACTCGACCTGTGCAGGCTCACGTGGGGAGGGCAGCGACGGAGGTGGTGCAGCGGAGGGAAGCATACTCCTGGCCGTATACTTCGGGCAGCTTACTCCTGACAACGAGCGTTGTCCAGGAGGCCGCTCAAGGTCAAGCTGCGGCATCAGCATCTCTGCGAATGGAATCTTTTAGAAGGTTCCATGCGATGCTGGCGTCAGTGGCCCGCGAGTATATATATATATATATATATACTAGTGGGGCTTCGCCCCCCTGCTCGCTCCGCTCGCCAACCCCCCATTTCAGTTTCTGTGACACTAAGACACTGCGTTTGAATGATTTTTACACTTAGATACTAAAAATCACGGTGCGAACTACCTAGACTTCGTTATCAGCCACCTTGTACACCTCTCTCATATGATTTATTTATCCAGACACAAAAAACCATGTAGCGCACCACCTAGCCCTTGTCACCAGTCACTCTGTACACCTAGACACCACCCTCGAATGATTTTCACACCTAGACACTAAAAACTATACAAAAATGTATTTATTAATTTTGTTCTGTAAGTTGAATCTTCGATAATATTTGTTATTTAGATAATTGTGAATTCAATAATATTATATATGAAGTCATAGAACTTTTCGTTTACCTTTAGATTTAACAAATTTAAAAATTGCATTTTTGAAGTTTGAATCTGACAAAGAAAAGTTACGAGAAGCAGATTTGATTATTTGGGATGAAGCTTCTATGATTCCTAAAAAAGCTCTAGAAATAGTTGATTATGATTTAACTTTACGTGATCTATTGTGATACCAACATTCCTTTTTGAGAAATAATAGTTTTTGGGAGGAGATACCTCGGCAAATTTCTACCACGTTGTAAAAAATAGTAAAGAAACTATTATAATAGGCAGAAACTATAAAAGCGTCATACCTTTGGTTACACTTCCATATTTTAAATTAAACATAAATATGCGTTCACTTGATAGAACAT
>CM053170.1:22452261-22471131 GCA_012977825.3 Pteromalus puparum
TTTTCTATATGTATGATTTGTTTTATTATAAATAAAGGCCTTTGAAGAGGTCTCTCACCGGAAGACGGAACATTATTCAGTCGCCAGTAATTCTATTTGGACTTTGTTTATACTAAAAAACCTGGGTTATCCTCCCACCTTGTTTCCCAAAAACTATGATGTTTTGAAATATGCAGAGGCATAACAATATTCATATATATATATACTATATACTATATATATATATTATATATACTAGGGGCGGGGTACCCCGCCTGCCTCGCTGCCGCTCGCCCAACCCCAATTTTCAATTTACGATGTACTTCAACATTCTGTTTATGGCAATGAGAAAATTGAAATAAGAAGGTTTTTCCGCTCTATATAATGTTTATGTCACAGTATATTTAAATAATGTTGGAAAGCTAATTTTACCTTTGGAAATACTCCAAAACCTTGCTGAATTAAAATCATTACTAAGGTGCGAGAACAAGATTCTGTCATTTTGACACTTCATTTCTTTGAGATCTAATAACGATAGTTCAACATCACATATTTTAACGCCTAATAAAAAAACAAATTATTTCTGGAAAAGAAAAGCTTTAGAAAAATAATTTAAGTGAAAATATTCCATTATAAAAAGTTCAAGTCTCATTAGATCTCAATACTAAATTCGTCTGTAGAGGTTAAAAAGGACAAATTATCAGTAAAAGATTTCTCAGATTTTGGCAGAATGAGTTTTACCATCGTAAAATTTTCGTTCAGCAGTTATGGGCCAATGAGGAAAAAAGTAAATTACTTGTTTGCCATAACGGAAAAAGTTAGGTTATTCACCTTTAAGCAAATATAACAAAGATCTCAAAGAGCTTCTTACTTTAGATAATCATTTCAGTCACTTAATAAGATTTACAATAAACTTATTTCTCTTTTCGCAACTTTTAGCTGCCAATGTAAAATCCGAAAAACAGAGAGTATTTTATAATTTAAAAATTCAAGGTCCAACAGTTTGTTCATCACTTACACCATCTACATTGAACCTAGAAATAACGATGAACCTACTATGATAGGACAACTTTATATTTATCGATGACATAACTTCTATAGAAAAAAGACTTAAAACTAATGAGGAAATTGGACTGAACAACATTACAGATTTTACAACAAATACTTTAAATAGAAATCCATACGCCCAGAAATTTTGAAATGTTTAAACTCAAATATCTAACAATACAAAGACTTACAAATTTACAAATTATTTTTTATTCGTTAAAACGCGAATAAACAAAAACACAGATATAATGAGACCATTAACTGCACGAAGTGTGGCGCGTAATTATTGTCTCCACAATCAACTTCCTGAAAACCTATGATTTTGGCGTATATCCCAAAATAACTTTGAATGATTGTGACGATAAGGAAATTATTTTGAACAAATTGCACATTCACGAGCTCTTATGGCGTTTTTGCCAAGGGTTACATTTTCCATCGAGGTGATTTGGGGATGGATAGTACGTTGGATTACAATAGAAAACCAGCATTCTTAAAAGAACGGATTTATAATTACTTAAGTCTTACCTCTAATTCCAACCAAACGAAGCTTAGATACTGGACTTGTTGTTACAAGTATTGATAATTATAGCTTTCATATAGACCCATAGTACAAACTTTTCGGCGTCCTGACATATTATTCATGTGGGAGTGTGCAGACCTAAACACAACATTATTTTCTGTACCAGCACATGGTATAATAAGGCGGTTAGAATGTAACTCTAGAGCAGAATTTCCCGTCTCGATGGTAAAGGGTGGAGGGGGGTGGAGGGGATTTTTGCTTAAAATCACGCTTAGATCTATATAATATAGGGTGGATATATATATATATAGGGTTTATCGGGACAATTCCCGATGCACCTATAAATAGGTATATTCTAACCTAAACCCTGGTATTCTACTCTATTTGATTAAAAATGTTCAATATTTGTGATTTTGGCCAAAAATACTTTGGCGTCTAACTAGGTTAGACAGCTTGTGTGTCCACGCCCAGTTCTGATCAAGCTATTTCTATGTATTTTCAATTAAACCTTACTCCCTTTACTTTAAACAGTATTTTACCATGCTCTGCTTGTTAGTTTAGATGCTATACGCAAACTTGTGCAAGGAAATATGTGCGAAAATGGGTCTCTTGCATTAAATTTTTGGCGTTTCTGGAGTCGATAAGCAAAATATACGATTTTTACAGGGTCTCAACTGGCGTGTCAGCACCGGAGTTAGCTGTTTCAAGTGCAGAAGCCTAGGTTTTCTCCTGTGAAAGCCGGAGTTCAACACTCTACGCAGCAGCCTCGAACAAGGCCCTGGTTCGACTCCTGGCGATCGTTTGCCAGAGCACTCTAGTGCTAATCGTCGACCAGATTTTGAGTAATTTGGTGGTTTTGGGACACAAGCAGGGTACTAACGGGCCCACCCCTAACGTGTTTTGGATTCAAGAGAAATAGTACAGTGCAAGTGTTACAAGTGTAATTTTAGTTAAATACAGAGTGTCAAGGTGAACGGTGTCAATTAAAATTTGTGAAACTTTTGTTACTTCTGAATTGAACTGTGAAATGTTGAACTGTGTCTTAAAATTGTAAAACTAATTGCCGCGTAAAAGCAAGTGTATGCAATTAAAATGTAATGAAAAATTTTTGTTAAGCAAAAATTGGTGTGATTTCGTGTGTGGATGTTTTGGAAACTACTGTTTCATGCGTTTCTCTGTGTGCTATTTAGTGAGTAACAATTTGTAATGTCAAACTACAGAGGTATATTGTAGAGTATTGGTGTGTGACTTGAATGCGATTCCAACTTTCAAAAGATTTTTTTTTGTTCTGCTCTGTGTGAAATGTCAAGGTGCTTATAATGAAACTTTATGTGTATGTTGTGTAGATTTGGCAGGACTCGTCAAACTGCTGGTATGTTGGGTGTGTGAAAATTATTGGAGTGAGAAAAGATATTGTGTAAATTGTTGTGTTTTGTTTTATTTGGGTACCTCTCCTAATGTCCGCTCTCAATAATTTTCAATTAGTAAAACGTCCGAACTTGCTAATTGTAAAAGTCGCGATAAGATTTTACATCTATTACAAAATTACGGGCTTTTCCGCGCGTCTCACCCGATGTGTGGCTACCGTGACGTTACGGCGTCTTTGTGTGCTTGCGCGGGCGTCTCGAATTTCAAATATTATCGGCGACTGTACGCTCTTTGTACTGGGTCTTTTTTCTTTGTCTATGCACTCACACAATTGCATCATAAATTCTATATGAAAGAGCACGCAACCAATGTCACAATACTGTCACGGCTGAGCAAATCCCAGCTCCTCCACCAGTTTTGTTAGGATGGGTTAGATCCCCTTCCAAACTCTATAATAATTACCTGGGAATTTGCTCGGTCGCTTTCCCGTACAGGAAAGACAGCGTGTGACTCTGGTTGGATAATTACATTTATTAGGAAACCGCACTTACTTTTCTTTTGTTGATACTGGGGGATGCGAAGGTACACAGGCAATACCTCTAGAGATGTCAAAGCCCAAAGACGAAGTTTCCAAAAACGGTTGACGATTGCGAAAAGGTGTGGGTAGTATACTGGGTGTGTTATTCTAAATTCGAAATACGTACTCTGATTTGCTTTTATATTTTATTTTTAATAATATGGACTTAATATGTGGACTCAAAAGTATACTCAAAACTAAACTCAATGTTAAACTCAAATTCCAAACACACTCGAAAAATACGTCCTACTTGGAGGAGCGCACACACAGGAATGAAATTTGCGGGGGAGGTGTCGTTACAGAGAGAGTCGAAGCTTTCTCCCACGCGGGGTCCTTACTTCTCCTCTCTTCTTACTTCAGCCTAGCCGCGCTCTTTGTCTTACGCATTAGGCCTTATGGGTCTAGTACTGTGGTCAACGGCTAAACTGCAGCGTCGGCTGTGCACGCGCGCTTCAGCCGAGGGAGGAGAAGTTTGTTTTGGTTCCGGGTACATTCCTTCGGGGCTTAGTTAAGTATCGAAGTTTCTGGATTTTTCTTACTGGCTTGGTGTAATTTTTTAACAGATGTTTCCGAATAATTACCCAGAAACTTCGTCACTTAAACAGGCATTAAAAAAGTTTTTATTTAGAGCTTCAGATTATCATTTCAATTATATATAATTAAAATTAATTTAATTCTTCTGCGTATCTATTGCCTCTAAATCTTTTTGCCAGACAAAATTATTGACTCACACAATTACTATATTGTGTAACAAAGATTCATTCGAAGAAAATAGTAATTATTTACTAAACTTTAAAAAGATTCGTTTATTATTAAACTATTTTTTACTTATTTTTTTTTATTTGTTGCTTTAAAAATGAATAATATGAGGCAAAAACGTATTACAGTGTTGATACTGAAAACTATCAAGGTGTTGATAATCTGACGTTAATATTTACATAATTTTCGCGATCGAAATATTAATAGCATCGCAAAGGATTGCACTTCATGAACTTATTTTAAAATTGGCTATTATATGTTAATAAGAAACTTGAGTATAACAGACGGTTTGTGTAATGAGACGATTAAAAGTTACCAAATTATTCAAGTAATCATTGAAAGCTGAAATTATAACTGGGGAAAAATTGAAATAAAGTTTTCATACCTAGAATTACTTTAAAAATGCCGGAAATTTATCTTCAATACCAATTATTTATACAGAAAAACAATATACTTCTAATCTTTAGCGTTGCTATGACTATTATTAAATCTCAAGGCAAAGTTTCGATCAGGTAGAAATATACTTTAACAACCGGTTATTTGTCTCATGGGACAAAGTTGTATGTAGCATATCCGAATGCAAAAGATCTAAATCGTTTGTTATTACAAATGAATAGTGAAGAGCAACAATTCAGATAAATAAATATAGTTTGGAATGAAATTTCTGAATTAGAGTCATACTTGATCGACACGAATACGCCAAGCAAAACACACTACACATACACAGCACACAATACACACACTACACACACACCACACACACACGACACACAACCACACAACACACACGCGGCACCCCGCGCGCGCGCGCGCGCATATAAATATATTAACACATTCTAAACTTATACATTTTGAGTAGGTATAATTACATAATTGGTGGGGGTGTGAGGGCTTAGGATTTTTCAAAATCAAGCATAAAATGAAACTATTTACGTTATTGTGGTAGGGCCAGGTGGGGGCGTGGGGGGTGGGGGGAGTCTTGCCCATGAAAATATCTATATATGGTAAGAATAAATAAAATATATATATATATATATATTATAACGAGTTGCCTTGTGTGCACTCGTTACGTCCCTCTCTCTCCTATACTATATCATAATATTGCAATAAATGTATCTTATCTGTAAACATTTCTGTAAAACATTGCTTTCAGCAACAGGTAAGTGAGAGGAGCAGACATCCTTAACACAGAGAGAGAGAGAGAGAGAGAGAGAGAGAGAGAGAGAGAGAGAGAGAGAGAGAGAGAGAGAGAGAGGGGGAGAGAGAGAGCCGCGCGTGTGTATGTGCGTGTGGCGCTATCAGTGAGAATGAGAGAGAGAGTGGGAGAGAGATTGCGCTGACCACGCGGTCGCCCTTCGCGCCGCGATACTTAGAAGTATAGCGCTGAGCTGTAAAGTCGTGCAGATAATCCGCAACCTTTGTCACCGCGGCTACGCGTACCAAAGCTTAGATTCATGCGTGCGTTCGTGTCCCGGAGGACTGTTGCTGCAACCTTGACCTGGTCCTTGTCTGTCACCGGGTGGAATCCTCTAGGTTCTGTCCAGTATCACGTGCCAGTCTCGAGCCATGCATTTACTTGCCGCTCGACTTCTCGCTGCACCCGGCCACACACGAGGCCTCGAGGCGTCCGTCCTGCTGTCCAGTGTCGGGCCCTGGTCATCCGTCCTGCGCCGCTCTGGTCGAAGCCACGAGGCATTCATTGAGTTCTGCGAAGCACCTCTGTAAGTACCTGCCCGATCGCAATACTCTCTCTCTCTCTCTCTCGGCATCATTCGCTCTGCTCCGTCTCTCTTACTCAGCGCTGCCTTTGTACTTATTTCGATCCTTTACATAAAGAGAAACCTTGTTAATACTCGGCTTGTGTCACTTTGCTCCTGACTCTATCCATTCCCATGCGATTCTCTCTTAACTTAACTCGCGAACTAGCTACGTAGCCAATTCACTCACGACGTCTCCGCGAGCTCACGTGCACGAGGACGTGCACGTACAGCATACTGCGCTACGGGCCAGGCTTCGAATAGCCTTCAAAAAGCCTGCAACGAGCTGCTACATTTCTTTTCCTCTCGCATATTCACCGATCAGTGGAGGCGCCACTGATCGCCTATACACGGGTGCGGACCCCCGTCATATTCAAATATATCGGTCCAAGAACCCCGTTATAGTATATATATATATATATATCTTTGATTTTGCTTTACTAATAGATATTTAAGTCATTTCATAGTATTGTGGACAAAAATATCTTTGCAGCAGGAAACTTAATGTCGCTGTAATAATCGTTAATTGTGACAAATGTCGCTACGGCAAACAATATTGCTTTTTATAACATCGCGAAATCTTATAATTTGAAGGAAATTCGATTAATTGACTTTTAATTAATATTCTCCTAAAGTGAGATCTCATTACCATCATGTTAGTTGAATAGTTTCTACAAGTTGGATCTTTATTGAAAATTTTAGTTACA
This sequence comes from Pteromalus puparum, assembly GCA_012977825.3. NCBI lineage: Eukaryota > Metazoa > Arthropoda > Insecta > Hymenoptera > Pteromalidae > Pteromalus > Pteromalus puparum. The sequence continues at coordinate 22,458,976 of CM053170.1, forward strand.
GCATACACTGCAGTAAAAATTGCACATGAACTGCTATCTTGTTGCTGCTGCACTTTTCCAAAATTATATTTGTTGGTTCTAAGTAAGGTTCTAAGTAAGGGTATCTCACAGTTAAAAATAGTTTTTCATTATTGTCAAGATCTTTATAAGTATGACTATTGCAAAACGAACTATCATAAATAATTGTTTTTTATTGTAATAAATACAACGCTAATGTCTATGCTATACACTGTGAATTATTTGAACGTCCTTATCGACTGTTTAGGAAACATATTGTAATGCTTTTATCATTATTATTTTTCAACTGTTCGGAATTTTGGGAAATTTACATCCGAGACAGGGCATCTGGCACATGATGGTCTGCGCCTTTCCAGTGCTCGATGGTGTACTTGTGTCCTTCCAGTACTAGTGCCCAGCACGCCAATCTGCCGGTGGAGATTTTCAGATTGCAGTTAGCGGAGACTGCTGTGATCCGTTGTTACTTAAAATTTGCGACGGTACGATGTCCGTCGCAGGATCACCTTTTCGTGGGCATGGGGATTACACCGCAATCAATAACGCGGGCGTTTTGTTTTTATGTGAAATGAAGAAAATTCCGGCGAGCAGCGGAGCCACGAGAAACAACGGCTGCTACGAGGAATCGCCGAGGAGGAGAGGGTTCTGGGAATGCGTGTCGCAAACGCGAGCATGTAACGCTGCTGCGACAGCGAGTCCGACCCTGTAAGCAAGAGTAAGAGAGAGAGAGAGAGAGAGAGAGAGAGAGAGAGAGAGAGAATGATGTGCGGAAGCGGCGACGCGGCGAGCCAATCCGAGGGCGGGGATGAGCGGAGTGTATGAGAGAGAAGCGCGCGCCGAGAATCTTGTCTGTTTTCAGAAAAGGATCAGACTCGCCGAGCTCGGCGATGTTCGGCTCGGGCCGAGGAGACGCGCGCTGATTGGCCGAGCCGAGCGGGCTGGCGAGAGAGTTCAAGTTGCGATGCGCACTGGGGCAGAGAGCATCGAGCCAGTCACCGTAACGGACGTGTGCCAGCCGAATTTCAAAAAGTGTTTTTTTTTTTTGTGTGAAGTTGATTGTTCCGCTGATTGGGATCAGATCGCGTCGGATTTGTACGGGGAACGTGGAAATATCGAGCGGGTGCTGCGCGGGGAAGCTGTGTGTGGAGAGCCGAGTGCAAGAGGGCTGGAGGAAGCGCGAGGCGAGACGTTCCCGAGGAAGACGACGAGGCGGCCATCCGGACGAGAGGAAGCTCGATGCCAGTGGAGGAAGGCGAGGAAGACGACGCTGGCGAGCACGTGGAGAGTGGGGACATACGTGTCGAGGAGGCGGCCGAACCTGTAAGTACAACTTACTCGGGCGCGAAAGCGACGGGCTGTGGAGCGGGAGGGATTGAAGAGATATAGAGGGGTCGACGTAGTGCGAGAGTGAGTGAAAACTGTTGCGTGAGAGTGAGTGAGCGTGAGAGAACAAAGGAAGGAAGCGGTTGCGGGAAGAGTGCTAGAAAACGCGAACATCGAGCGGGAAACATCGCGAATTCGGCCGAGAGCTGACAGGCGAGGCTCAGAGCGATTTTGAGGAATTCGGGCCGCTTTGTTCGCGGCGCGCGCGAGCGAGTGGGGGAGGTAGAGCATGCTAGCGGAGAGCGCGTGGCGACGGAGCCGGCCGAGCGCAGCAGCGCGGGCGCTGCCGTACCGACTTCACCGAACGAGAAAGGCTCGACGGGAGCGAGAGAGAGAGAACGAGTGGGTTTGAGTGTATGTGAGGGCGGGAGTAATATTTGGGTGGTTTTGAGCGAGCGGCGCAGCGTGCGCGGAGAATGTAACATAAAGGAACTTTAATAAAAGACGAGATTACTGTATTTTGAGTGTTTGTTCTTCTAATCACCCCCAAACCCGATTCGAGGCTGGTCTAAAGGGACCCCCTCCGAGAACCCAAAGAGAGATTTCGGAAACGTAAAAAAAATTATAGTGTCGCGGATTCGGGGCTGAGGAGACAACAGAGCAAGTTTGCTCCTCAGGTTTTTGGCCACGTCACAAAGTGGTTGCCCTCGATACACTGGTGGAACTTCCTCACCGCGAAGATCACAGCCAAGCTCTCTCTCTCTCTCTCTCCCTCTCTCTCTCTCTCTCTCTCTCGCTTACTGTATAGTTTCTCTCTGAGGCGTGAGTACTCTACTTGAAAATTCTAGCACTCGCTTCTTCCCGCCAACTTTTTGTGTCAAAACTACCCCCATCCCCGTATCGCTGGCGTCTGTTTGGACAACGAACTTTTGGTCGAACACTGGGTCATGCAGTATCGGCGCTGAGGCGATTAGCGTTTTAATTTAGTCAAAGGTCCCCTGCTGTTCCTTGCCCCAAGTATATGGTTGGTCCTTCTTCATTAGCTGTGTTAGCGATTTGGCAAACGTTGCGTAGTTCTCTAAAAACTGTCGGTACCACGAAGCCATCCCGTAGAAGCATCGCAGCTGTTTTAAGTTCTTTGGTACCGGGTAGTCGATGATCGGTGCGATCTTATCGGGGCCCAGCCTGAGACCGCCACTTTTTACCAATACACCGAGGTACTTTACTTCATTCCTGCAAAACACGCTCTTCTCGCGGTTACCGTCAGACCCACGTCCTTTATCCTTTTTAGCACGCACTCGAGGACTCTCATGTGTTCCTCGAATGTCCTGTGGCTATTATCGCGTTGTCGAGATACGCGAACGCATGTGGTTGCAGTTGCGGTGTGATAAACTTGTCCATTAGTCGCTGGAATGTGCCTGTTGCAGTTTTAGTAATATCGCTTTCATCTGCGGCAGTGGGTACGCGTCACATTGTGTGACCGCGTTAATCCTTCTAAAATCCACGCAAAACCTGTATTTCCCGTTGGCTTTTCGTAACATCACAACTGGGCTCGAGAAAGCGCTATTCGATGGCTCTATTATTCCCGTCGTGAGCATTGCGCGTACTTGCTCGTACATTTCTTCCTCCAGCTTTCTCGAAACCAGAATTTTTTTTTTGCTTTATCAGCCTCGTCGACTATATCTCGATGGTGTGCTCGATACAACTCGTACATCTGATTTTCCCGTTGTCTTGGCCGATCAAGCGCCTCTCTTTCTTGATCTAGTACGTCAGCTAAGCCCATCGATGCTAGTTTCGGCGAGCCTCCTTCTATCGCCAATAATTCCAGGTCTACGTACTCGTTACTTCCCTTGAGGTGGATTTTAGATGTCGTCGGGTCCAGCACTGCCTTGAAAGTCAGCGTGAAGTTTACTCCAACTATGCAGTCCTTCGAAAGATTTGGGACTATGGCAACTCGTACTACCTTTTTTTAGACTACCGACTTCGTAAGGTTACCATATGTAGCCGATAATGGTAGTGTAGCTGCCGTCGGCTAGCTTTGCGCCGTGGCTGTTGTTTGGCATTACCTGCCTTTCCAGCGCGCTCACCAGCTTGCAGACTTGCAATGCTCCGCTGTCATACAAAGCTCGGAATCAGAAACTTCTGGCCCTCGCTTGCATCCACCAGCGTTTTTCCTATGAATTATCTTCGTCGCATGGAGTTTCGACGCTCTCCGTTTGACTGTCCAGGGTTTCCCCCGTTGCCTTTTCAGGTTTCTTCTAGGCCCTTCCAGGATTTCCGTGCTTAGCTCCGCACTTGCCTGCCTCATCACCTTTTCCGCTTTTGTCCTGCGCTTCCGTCTCTTTACCAAGACCTGCTACTATTGCAGCGTTAAGCTTTTCGCTCATGATTGACGAGGTTACGCCAAACGACACACGTTTTTCCAGAGACCTTAAACGCGGGGTGCACTTTGCCCCCCGCCTTTCTAACGTTTGTTTTGGAGGTCGTACCAGCGTCTTGCGAGGTCTGTCGGTCTTCTCTAGGCGCTCGCAGCTCCGTTTCCCTCTGGGAAATCTCGCCTTATGTGTCCCGTCTTATGACACTTGTAGCAAACCTCGTCTTGCTTTCTGCCGTGATGTTTACGGTTGTGCGGTTCGCCGCTCTTTTTACTTTATGCCAGGCAGCATGACGTATTTCTTTCCGTCTAAAATCGTGTCAACTTTCGATGTAGCTTCGGTTTAGGCTGCTGCTGCAGGTGCTTCTCGCGTTTGTTTTCCTACATCCTCGTCCTTCTCGGATTTTTGTAGCGTTTGGTGGAGTCGATTGCATATGGCTGGGTCTTGCAGGGTCCCTTTCAGCGGATGTGGAGCAGCCCCAGTGCCGCTCGTTCGTTGCCAATGTTGTTTGCACACGGACTTAATGAAGTTGCTTCGCAGCGGTACTCGCTCGGCCTTGACGTCCATTGGGTCGAGGTACAATGATGGCATGAAATCTCGGGGGTTATAATCCCCCGTAATCCACTTATAGATCCTCACTACCTTTACACCAGCATCCCTGCTTTGCTGCAGATCCAACCTATTTAGTGCCGTGTGCACTCCCTCCTCCCCCTGGTCTAATAACCAGTCGCCTATCTCCTCTTCCTTCCCGTCACTCATTCAGCCCATTTTTCACTCATTTGCAGCATCATCGCGCAACGTTAGAAGAGCTGCTTCGCGAGCTACGTAGCGTCTGGAAGGGGGGTGTAACGAGCACTTGAATTTCCAGTGCTGGTATGTTGCGCGATACGACAAACACCGTAGCAGATGACGCGACGTCGGCGGCCGGTGCCGACAGGTTAGGCCCGTGCGAGAGAAAGAGCTCAGACTCGAATTCGCTTCGGCCGTATCGATACCTACGCGCATCCGTCAGTAGGCCGTAAACCACCTAATGCACCCGGCGCACAAAGAGGTCACGACCATCCGTCATCGACTGGAGGGACGCATCCAGTTCCGAGAGAGAGACAACCGCCCCTAGTCCCGGGGATCGCCGTAGTGGACGCGAGAAGACGAGGTAGCCGCGTTCGATCAGCGAGCGAGTAAGTGGCGACATTTCTTTTCGATTTCACGCGAAGTCACCGAAGGTCGAGACTCGTTGCCACCGAGTCTTCGACCCGGCTTCACCTGTGATAACCGCGCGCGTTCCTCTTGCTGTTGCGCGCGTGGACCTTTGTAATACCCTTTGTAACGTTAATAGTGATTACCCTTTTATCATTTGAACTGTGAGCATTATCATTTGACAGACCCGAGTTTCTCGTCCATTGTAAGGACCTTTGGTCATACACGGAGGAAAGCGTGGTGCACCGGGCGCACCACGCATTTTTATCGGAAAATTGGCGAGCCAACGTGTTACCCCCCCCCCCCCTCTCAACGACTGCCGTGCACAGTTGTTTCCAAGCACGATTCCCTCTCTCCCGCAGTCCTTTGCGCGCAGTTACCCCCACTCTTACTAGCGCGTCGGCGCAGCTCTCTGAATACCTATAAATACGGGCCGCGCTTGGGGCGTGAGCACCAGTCGTCTCCCGGCTTCGGCCCGGTCGAGACCTACTCCAGTCGACTCTATAACTTCGAGACATAACCACGGATCTACTGACAACAGCGGGACCACAGCAGCGAAGAACACTGGGCTCTCTCCAAGGTCCGCGTTTCGGCACTGTAGGTCCGGCGCTCTCCCGCATTCGCCAGTACGTCTCGCGCAGTCGAGCAAGACGGTTGACCGGTGAAGCCTCCTGGACATACCGACCCTACTCGTACTATGCCAAGCTATCCCTACGCGGACGAGCGTCCGGTCGAAGCTTGCTTCCCGGGCCAAGCCTGCTCCTCCCCGGTGCCTTGACGCTCAGCGGCCAAGCGCCCGAGGTCCACCGAATTAACTCCCACTTTATCTAAAACAGTTTATCTAAAACAGTTTAACTAGTCACAATTTGTCGAATCACAATTTGTCTAAATTTTAGTTTATCTAAACAGTTTATCTAATATACGATTCGACTAAAAATCCAATTTTTTTCAAATTTTAGGTAAATTGTAATTAGATAAATTGTTTTAGATAAATTGTTCATTAGATAAATTGTTTTAGATAAATTGTTCATTAGATAAATTGTTTTAGATAAATTGTTCATTAGATAAATTGTTTTAGATAAATTGTTCATTAGATAAATTGTTTTAGATAAATTGTTCATTAGATAAATTGTTTTAGATAAATTGTTCATTAGATAAATTGTTTTAGATAAATTGTTCATTAGATAAATTGTTTTAGATAAATTGTTCATTAGATAAATTGTTTTAGATAAATTGTTCATTAGATAAATTGTTTTAGATAAATTGTTCATTAGATAAATTGTTTTAGATAAATTGTTCATTAGATAAATTGTTTTAGATAAATTGTTCATTAGATAAATTGTTTTAGATAAATTGTTCATTAGATAAATTGTTTTAGATAAATTGTTCATTAGATAAATTGTTTTAGATAAATTGTTCATTAGATAAATTGTTTTAGATAAATTGTTCATTAGATAAATTGTTTTAGATAAATTGTTTTTTTTTTCAAAGCAAGCGTATTGGTCACTAAAGCAACTTGGTACTAGAGGCAATTGCAACACAATCACTTTCCCGTAACCACTTAACCCGATAACCCAAGTAAAGATGGTGGGTGAGTCAACCGAACAACCCAAATGAAAATAGCAGGGCGCGAAGCGGACATTTGGGTTTTTCAGTCGACTCACCCACCACCTTTACTTGGGTTATTGGGTTAAGCAACTCGGTACTAGAACCATTTTTAACACAAACCAAGGGCGGTAATGGGGTTGGTATGGTTATTTTTGAAAGAGTGCGTGTCTGTCACTAAAACAACTTGGTACAGGAAGCCACCATCGTCCGCTAGATTTGACTCGCGCGTCAAATATTTTTTCCTGAAATGTCTTTAAAAAAATTAATTATATAAAAATAATATGATGTTTTGTAAAATTTTCGAAAAATCGTCCTTTTTTAAAAATTCTAGTACGAATCAACGTCTATATATTCGTAGTTGTAAAGATATAATGAAAATATAAAAAATGACCCTGGGTTCGGCAGAGAGCAACTGAACAATTTGTCTAAAATAATTTATCTAATTAACAATTTATCTAAAACAATTTATCTTATGAAAAATTCGACTAAAATCGGCATTTTCCGATTTTAGATAAATTGTAGATTATATAAACTGTTTTAGATAAATTGTATATTAGACAAACTGTTTTAGATAAATTGTTATTTAGATAAAAGGTTTAGATAAATTGTCATTAGATGAATTGTTTTTAGATAAATTTTCCGTAAATCTTTCATTCGGGAATTATAGCCAATTTTAGTCAAATCTAACCAAAAAACCTAGTTCATTGAATCGAGTATAACATCTAAGGCATATTTCCTAGAGCATCCTGTATAAAATTTACTTCAAGTACGGAAAATTTCCTATCGATTAAGGTGGTTTTTAAAACGAAAATATCATTTTTTGTCAAAAAATATAACCAATGGAAGATTTTACTTAATCCTCACGATTATTCTGTACACTATTTTCCAAGACAGAAATACGATAAAATGTTCAATTAGCTGTATCATTCGAAAACAATGATCTTTTGGCCTTTGTAATCACCTCATTTTATAGGAAATTTTCCGTACTTGAAGTAAATTTTATATAGAATGCTCTAGGAATTATGCCTTAGAAGTTATACTCGTTTAATTAAACTAAGTTTTTTAGTTGAATTTGACTAAGATTGGCTATATCTCCCGAATAAAGGCCTATGAGATCAAACTACAACTGGTTTCTCTCATTTTTAATTATCAGAAAATATTTCTGAGAGTCTTAGCGAAATCCCTTTCCTGGAGCCTGGCAGCTCTCCGTGTAAGTCGAAAATAACAATAGTATTTCTTTTCTTGATGTAACTTTACCTATTTATACTAATTGCATTAATACAAATTGGTTTCAAAAACCTATGAATTCATGTTGAATCTTAAATTATTTTTCTAACCATACTATAGAGGTTAAACGTAACATTGTTTATAACCCAATAAGTAAAAATAAATTCAATAAAGTTTTAAATGAACTCTTTCGTATGGTATTTTTGTAGAATTTTTAGTGATAGCTTGCAGTTTTAACGAGTGTCCGGTCATGGTTGATATTGTCACGTCCGGGTGAGCGTGCAGATGTGAACGCGTTAGAACGTTTCGGAATAAATTTATATTCTCCTAGACTAAGCCTTTATTTAAGCGGGAAAGTGTTGGTTTCCGACCCATGAAAAGGCAACCAGCTTCGATGATATAAAACGTATAACGGAAAAGGAGAAAGGATTAAAACGTGAATCTAAACGGGTGCGTGAGTACAGGCTAATTCTAGATGTTACGTGCGACATTGAAATAAATAATTACGAGGAGCCTTAACTCGTATTTACTTACTTTGACTGTTATGATGTCCATGCCTCGAGCGCCGCTGCCGATGGTGACTCTCTGTTGGTGGCGGGAGGTTTGAATAAATTAGACGGACTCGAGGAATGTGTACGAGTTTATAGATTGTTTATTTGATAGAGTTATAAGTATCAAGAGTACAGAAAAGACTTTAGCAAATTTGACGAACGCCAAGCGTTTAAGTTAGTGACAAAATTTCGCGAACAGCGATACGAGGTCAAGCAGCGTTCGTGTGCAAATAAAGGCTGCTCGCTGTGGGCGTCCCTGGGTTTTTGATGTGAAACATCTTTAGCCGCGCCTTGGGGTGTGAATCCGATCTCCAAAGAATAACGCTCTCGCCGGAGTAACACGTCGATGGCACGATAGCGAGACCCCCTCTCCTGCGCCGCGTGCTAATTATAACTCTCCCTTCTTTCTCACTCACCGCGCGTCAAGCATACCTATAGCTATGCTCTCGCACACCGTGCCCTGCGCGTATATGATATATATATATATATATATATATATATATATATATCATAGTTGATCGGTGTTGCGTCGTGCTTTACTCATGGTTGGGCTAGTAAGGTAGTTTCCCGTTGAGTTATCCTGGTGGTCTCCGGCTTGTTGTAGTTGGATCCGGAGCCGTTCATGGCGCGTCTGATGCTATACCGTGTGATTATCCGATGAGGCTTGAGTCCTTGCTCACGTTGGTAAGATTGGACGTGACAATATTGAAAGAATTCATTAAGAATTCTTGATCGCAAAATGAATTTTTTGGTATTGATAAAAAACTCTTTCTATAGTAATCATAAAGAATTTTTTTATGAACTGAATAAAAATTCTGTAGAGATTATTTTAGAGATCTATAACTATTTAAATTGAAATTTTTATTAAACTATTTATAGCAGGAATTGTTCGGTATATCATTCAAGAAATCAGAAACTCATCAGGAAGTATTCATTAAGTATTTAATGTAATTGCTTCTTAGAATATAGTATTGAAATAGAATTCTTTGCAAATATTAAAAATTCATTTTGCAAATACATTTTTATGCATGTACACATTTGTATGATAAAAATTAAAAAAAAGTAGACATTAAACCGCATAGTTTGAATTTTATAATTTTATTAAACAAAATGTATAAAATACACATTAGACTGGTCCTTATTTCCTAAAGTGCTTGAAACCCCGCTTCAGACTCAGGAATCGATGTGTTATCACTAAAAACTTAGAAAAATGACCAAAAATCCTGTCGGCATAGTGATTTAACCCTGCTACTTGTCAAAAAACCGTTTTTTCTCGTTTTTTTAGAATTTCTCATAATTTTACTGACGTAAGTCGTCAAAATAGTTTTTAAAATCTTCAAACACACTTATAATTTTTGTTTGAGTAAAACATTTTTGAAAAGATTTTGGAGCTAAAGAAATATTTCTAATAAAGAATGTATTTTTAAAAATTCGAAAAAGTGTTCAAAAATGTGTTTTTTTGCGTTTTTTGAGGTTATGGATGCTCTATTAGTATGCTAAGTTCAAATAATATATTTCATCAGAAACTGGAGTTCAAGACCTTTAATTTCGTTTTTTATTCAAGTGTCTAGGTGCGTCTAGGTGCCCCCAGTGCCGAGATATGGTCATTTGAAATGGGCAAGTTCATCCAAGAATGAAATTACGATAATAATAAATTAAGATTGAGTAGAACATTATAGGTTGTTTTCAATAAAATCTAATGTCATGCATAAAAATGCAGGAGATTAAATCATTTAAATTTAAAATGAATTTCGTAAATAAGTTTACAAGTGCACAAATCAACTACCCTGCTAGAAAATAGGCCATAATTTCTGGTCGCGCAATTAATTGATAGGATCTTCTGCCCAGAAGTTTTGCCCAGATTCGGCCCAGAAAAATTAGCACCTGGCGACAGTTTCGGATTTTATTTTTATATTAACCTTAAATGGTTTAAAAAATGTATATAACAAACAAATAAACTCAAAAAACTATAGGGAATAAAAGACAATTTTTATATGTACCAAATACTAGGTGCAACATGTCTCCAGAGGCCAAATTTCACAATTTTCATTATTTCACTCACCGCAGACTTACTTCAGTTCTAGGCATCGAACAGCATTAAAACTTTACAAATATGTTTGAAATACATATAGTTCTGATACGAGTGTGGGTGTTAAAAATAAATTGAATCTTGAAAAGTTATCTGCAATTTAAAGAAAATATTTGTTTAAAAATGTTGAAAATGACGAATATTTTGTTTAAATTAAATTTTGTTTACAAATTCCTGCACTCATATCAAAACTATGTGTATTTCAAACATTTTTGTAAAGTTTTAGTGCTCTATGGTGCCTAAAACTAAAGTAAGTCTGCGGTGAGTGAAAAAATGAAAATTGTGAATTTTAGCCTTTGAAGACATGTTGCACCTAGCATTTGATACATATAAAAATTGTATTTAGTTCTTTATAGTTTGTTTTACAATAACAATTTAAAATTAATATAAAAATAAAATCCAAATTTTCATTTTTTTACAATTTAAGGTAGTTAGGTCCCCTGTTAAGAGGTTTGGATAATCCTCAGATAATAAATCAGTTTAGTTCTATCAATACTTTAATTAGCTATATTCAATACAGTCCTGCTTCACTATCTGTACAAGGTTTATATGACACTCATGCACTGCACTTCATTGTGTTATGCTGTCAAAATTAACTAAATTATAGATATTGTTTATATTAGCATGATAATAGTGCAAAATATCTTGCTTTACAAAACTAAACCTAAAACTAGCGCGCCACAACGCGGCCTTCGGCCGCTATGTGGCTTGCCGCCTTGCATCGCTTCGCGATGCAAGGCACGCAAAACGCTCGCGCTTCGCGCTTCGCGTTTTGCGCATAAGGCACGACCGCTGACGCTCGCGCTTCGCGCTCGCCATAAGTACCTGCCGGTGTCGGCGCTGCACTCTCGCTGTCTGACGTTTGTTATCTAATATATATATATATATATAAAAAATAAAAAAAAAACGATGAAAAAAAATTAATTTTGTATCTATTTTGTATACAATTAAAAAATGTGTTTTTTGTTGATATGAGTTTTAATATGATTTCTTTTGTTTTTCAGTGTTTTAAGTCATACTACAACTGGAGATATCATGGTCTGCTGGATGGGGAGCAGTTAGGATCAAGGGCATTGGTTAATGCCTATATCAGTAATACTGGATCATTCGTAGTTTGTAACATTCAGGTCAATATGTTTCATATAATTTAAATGATTTCATGTCATTATGTAATTTATATTTTTGCAGATGCAGTGCTTAGAAGATGTAGATCATAAATGGTTTTACTTAAACATATTATTAAGGGTACACAGAGGTTTCTTAGGTTTTACTTGTATTCTTTTTCTTTTTAGGTAAAAATGAAAACACATGCCCAAGCAGTTGCCAGCAAAAAATAATATTTTGAAGGGATATTGTTTTTATAACAGAAGATTTTTATTAATATGCATAGCCGTATTTTACGTACCGCGTTTTTCGCCTAAAAAATCGGTTCTAGGGTTGTTGTTTGTTAAATAGTGTAAGAAAAATCTTTTCCACGGTAAAAAGTTGTGATTCAAAAATATCTACACTTTGATATTTAACATTTTAATGTAAAACGTAAATCCGCAAAGTTTTATGGCAAATAATTGGTATTTTAGCTGTAAAAAATCGATTTTGGGCTGTAAACTCGAGCTATATGCATTTGATGATTTCATGTCAATAGAAAAAATTGTATTTTTTAAATATTTCAACTTTTCTATTAACTTTTTTTGTAGAATGCCTATAATTCGAGTTACGGCCAAAAACCGTTTTTAGCGATTTTGGAGGTGACCGATTCTGCGTATACATGCAG
>CM053170.1:22471156-22513370 GCA_012977825.3 Pteromalus puparum
ATTGGCCATGCGTAACTCGAATGTTTTAATTTAGTTTTTAACTCATAATTTTCGAATATACTGATTTTGGCAACTATACACTTCATATTTTGATATGTATCTTTTAATCCCGACAAACTATTTCACATTCTACATCAATGATTAAAACAACCCAATCATTATTCCGTTCCTAAGATTAAAAAAAAAATTATTATTTTATTACTTAAATTCAAATTATATTACTTAGATGGGAATTCGCCTTGTAAGGCGCAGCAAGTGTGCGCCACAACATATCCCACCTGTTGCCGAAATCTCATAAAGGTGGACGCAAAATCCGGCAACTATCCCTATGGGTGGAAAATACATTGCAGGTTTTATGTGTAAGCTGTGACGTCATGCTACAACAGTGTAATTCCATTAACGGTTCTAAAGTCATAAAATTTTGTGCAGAAATACATAATTTGTTGCTCTATCGAAGCGACGGCAGCTAGCGAGTTCGACCATGCTACGTGCGACATCGAAGCTTGGCGACCGTTCCACGCAGCTGTCTCTGCCGTGTGTGTGTCTTTGACGTTTTGAAGTAACCTCCCGGCGCTCCGTAACCGCAATGTTTTACTCTGTACACTTTTGGGCGATAATTATAAGTGGCAGTGCGTAGTGAAAATCAAAAACACAAAAACGACGCGATCAGTAGTGTATAAGTAGTCTTAAAAATTAGAGCATAAGTGCTCCTATGGGGGCGGCGGGCGCTTCCTGGTTTATCCTGTATGCGTTTACAAGCAACCTGTGTGCCCTCACTCGCGATCCGCTCGCCGGATCAGCTACTCGCGTTCTGCTTGTAAAACAGACGCAAAAAGTTACTTCCAACGGTGCTGCACCCGGAATGCACAGACGAGTGCGATGTGTGAATATCTTCTATCGAAGAATATGCTGCAATATGTGAGATGACGTAACTTTACCCAAGAAATTTGATTTATGGTGAGTTATCGTTTCTGATTCGTACTACTCCGCGCTGCTCCTGGCTGATTCATTGTGTGCTGATTATTACGTCTGTCAGCGTTCTACGTGACCCATTCCCACCATCACACAGATCAGTAAAAGTATATGTTTTTGTTCATCATTTTTGATTATGACAAGTGAATCAGTGATTTATGTGATGTGTGATCTGTTTTTAGATTAATCAGTGTATGTGTAATGCTGAGTGTCTGCTTACTGATAGCTATACGGCATTGGTATCAGAGGACAACATTATCGTTGCCAATTTGACGAATGGAAGCACGTACCCTTGTGCTGATTCGCACTTCTAGCGATGCAGGCTGGCGTTGCTGCTTCTTTAAACACGCTAAGGTTCGACTGCGAGCAGATTTCACACTATCTAAGTTGATGCGCTGCGTTGCTGATTCTGCAACTACAGTTAAGATAATCCTGAGCTAATTTCTCTCCTGTGATGCGTGCTGAGTGGCCTCGTCTGCGGTTCTTCAACATTATTCTCCCTGCTCTGGTTGTTTGTAAAGATGATCCAAACACACCCGGAGATAACCCTCAAGCGAATATTCGAACTTTGGCTAATCCGGGCGCATTTTTAGTTGCCTGACACACTGAAATTGACCATGGACCTGGTATCTTGCTCTGCGTCCCCTGGTTGGCGTTGCTGGCCTGCTTTAAACCACCATGTCCGAAATGATGTCGACCGAGCGGATTCCTGCTTCGCTGTATCTGATTGATGTTCTTGAGATACTTCTAACTAGCTTTAATACGGTCTGTAGAATGGGGTTCGTACTATATCGACAGAAAGTGTAATAGGACGAATCAATTGCAATGCACTTTTACTCTATGTTTAATTGATATTTAATCTTCCTAATAAGTTTTGGTTGAATCACCTCCCTAATAACATTTCTAAGTTTTCAAAATAATTATTTGAATTGCTTGCGGGTACCTTAAAACAATGATTATTAATATTTCTATTTTTCGCTCTGTAATATTAAACTATCGGAGAAATTTGTAACATATTTTCCTGTATGTCTAGGTGTACGAGCAATGCTGCATGTTATTGACAATATGTCTACTGACTAACGCGACTACAACTAAAGATCATCTGGTCGTCATCGATGCTGAGCTATCAAAATCTTGGAGTTGCGAAAAGAAAGCGTCCATCAAGCCACTCCGCAATACTGCTTATTACTATTTGACTCGATGAGTGTTTTTATCTAGGTGGATCATGAGTGAATAATTTTTTGTTGATATGAGTTTTAATATGATTTCTTTTGTTTTTCAGTGTTTAAGTCATACTACAACTGGAGATATCATGCGCTGTGCGTGGGATGGGGAGCAGTTAGGATCAAGGGCATTGGTTATAGCCTATATCAGTAATACTGGATCATTCGTTAAGTTTGTAACATTCAGGTACAATTATGTTCATATAAATTTAAAGATTCGATGTTCATTTTATGTAATTTATATTTTTGCAGATGCAGTGCTTAGAAGATGTAGATCATAAATGGTTTTACTTAAAATATTATTAAAGGTACACAGAGGTTTCTTAGGTCTTTACTTGTATTCATTTTTCTTTTTAGGTAAAATATGAAACACAGAGCCAAGCAGTTGCAGCACAAAATAATAATTTTAGGGATATTGTTTTAACAGATGATTTTTACTTAATTGGCATAGCCGTATTTACGTAGCCGCGGTTTTCCTGCCTAAAAAAAATCGGTTTCAGGGTTGTTGTTTGTTAAATAGTGTAAGAAAATCTTTTCCACCGTAAAATTGTGATTCAAAAATATCTACAACTTTGATATTTAACATTTAATGTATAAAGAGTAGATATCTGCCGCGCAGTTTATCGCAAATAATTTGGATTTAGCTTGCTTAAAAACAGATTTTTGGGCTGTAAACGGCGGACGTATTGGCAGCCTTTTTCGATGAGTTTGTCATGTCCAATTGAGGAAAAAATGGATGTGTAATGTATGGTACGATCAAGCCCAAAATAGAACTGTCAGCTTACTATTATAAGAGGAGTTGACACACAAATTTTTAGCCCGATTGATTAAAATCTCTCAGAGTTAATCGTGTAACACCAAAGTTTTTATTGGAAATACACGTAAAAATCCATAAAATCTAAACAAATTGTGCCCGCATTTCAAAACGACGTAGAGGATCGGAATAAAAAAAAATAGTTTTTTAGCTTTTGCGAAAGGAGACTTCTCCTAAAATTTCAGCCCGATCGGTCGAAAATTGTGCGAGATATCGCATGGTACACATTTTTCGCACACGAAACTATAAGGCACTTCCGTGTCGCGGTCGTGCCTAATGAATTCATTCAAACATTCATTGTGGCTTCGAGTACATGAGAAGAAAGTTTCACATTTTGCTTGGCATCGGTGATTAGGATCAAAATATCAAGTCAATCAATTAAAGTGATAACACAACACAGATTATTTAAACTTATGTATCAGGCCTTAGCAATTCCAAAAAGATTAGATATCAATACTTTTCGAGTTATAGTTCAGAAGCTATTAGAACAATTCAAAATAATTTGAAGCATTTGCTCGTAGTGTACAATTTTCGATGATACAAATGTTCTAATAGCTTCTGAACTATAAATCGAAAAGTATCGATATCTAATCTTTTTGGAAATGCTAAGACCTGATGAATAAGTTTAAATAAACTGTATTTTGTTATGACTTTAATTGACTGATTTGATATTTCGACCTTAATTACCGATGAACAGCAAAATGTGAGATTTTTATCTCATGTACTCGAAGCCACAATTAATGTTTACATGGATTAATTTTAGATTCAGTTTTGTAAAGCAAGATATTTTGCACTATTATCATGTTAATATAAACAATACCTAGTAATTTATTTAATCATACAGCATAACACAATGAAATAAAAGTTAATGACTTGGTTCGGTCAAGTGAAATGAAGTGCAGTGCATGAGTGTCATATAAACCCTCATTCTTGGATGAACTTGCCCACTTCAAATGACCATATCTTGGCACTGGAGCACCTAGACGAATCTAGACACTTGAATAAAAAACGAAATTAAAGGTTTTGAACTCCAGTTTCTGATGAAATATATTATTTGAACCTGGCATAGTGATAGAGCATCCGTAACCTCAAAAAACGCAAAAAGCACATTTTTGAACACTTTTTCGAATTTTTAAAAATACATTTTTCATTAAAAATATTTATATATATATATGTGTGTGTGTGTGTGTGTGTGTGTGTGTGTGTGTGTGTGTGTGTGTGTGTGTGTGTGTGCGTGTGTGTGTGTGCGCGCGCGTTTATGTGTTTTAATAAAATCTAAAAATTTGTGCAACTACGCACCCCGAGCTTATATTTATTTATTTACCAGAGTATTACTAGTAATACATTAGTAATACGTGTGATACATGTAAGCTAACCTTCGGATATACTTGGTATATCCGAGGCAGCCAAAACATCCTATAGAGGTAGACACAGCTACCTGTACATAGGTCTAGTATAATACATACTACTTAAAACTACTTAAAACTACTTAAAACTAGAATCCAAGATCTTCAAAAAATCCTGAACAGAAGTTAAGAAACCCAATACCATAACAGTTATAATTCGAATTCTGCTTGTACTATACAAATTATTCTATAATATATTTGCCTTTATCCAGTTTTTCATTTTCTTCTTATTATATTTTTTGAAGTGAATACTTTTATAGGCTCGTTAGGTACACATTTTTGCCGGGGAGTGAATCGAGAAAAAAACGACCGTTATGCGATCGCTGGGAAGGGAAATAAGCGAACGACCGCAGGGGAAGAGCTCTCCCCCCCCTCCACCGCGCTCTCTTCGCCGCACAAGACGTACGGACTATACGCGCACCTCTCCCTTCGCCGCGCTCTCCTTCTCTCTCTCTCTCTCTCTCTCTCTCTCTCTCGCTCTCTCTCTCTCTCTTTCTCGCTCCCCTCCACCGCGCTCTCGTCGCCGCGCAACACGTACGCGCACCTCTTCCTTCACCGCTCTCTTCTTCCGTATCTTTCCGCTGGCTTTCGGGCCCCTCGGCGCTCTCGGCGTTCTCTATGCACAACGCGCTCGGCGTTTTCAAAATAAACAAGACACTACCAATATCGTCACTAAACATATAGCATTGCAAATTAGAAGACCTATAAACTTAGATGTTCAGGAATCAGAAATAACTGAAATATGTTGTGCTCACTGCGTTTTAGAAGACGGTCAAATATGTATCATGTATTTTATGTATCATGTATCATTTATTAACCCAATTATATAAACTAGATATTGTAATTCCTAGTTCCCTAGCTGTTTGAGCAAAAGGTTGCTTAGTATTAATAGCTAATTTAATCGCTGATTCCTTAAATTCAGCTGGATATATCTTTGGCTTTATATCTGTCATTTTTATCCTTCCTGTAAATATCGTCTATTATTAACTGTCCGGAAAACTATAGCCACACCAGGAAGACTGCGATTTACATTTCACCTAATCAAAGTATTACAGACATAATTAAATTTATCCATAGATCACTACTTGCATATACTGAAGTAGGAGCACGGGAACTCGATACAAATGACCATGAAATGCCACTGATTTTGGCAGGAGATTTTAATGTTAACTTTGCAGACGAAAGTGCACAACCATTAATTGCATTCCTCAAAAATAAATTTCAATTAGAAATGAATAATGATGCTCAACAATCAACTACTAAGTATGGCATAATATTAGATGTAGTATTTTCAAGATTGTTATATAAAATAGATTCTAAAACATTTATATCATACTTTAGTTACCACAAACTGATTGTTTCTTTAATTGAATTAAAAAATGAAGATACCTGTGATTCTACCATAGATAAGTAAAGTTGTAAATAAAGTATAGGAGAAATAAAATAATGTACGAATAACGATAAACATATTTTTATTATTTCACCTATTAAAAAAAACAAAATAAAAATCTACAACACACCTATTTCAGTATTTACTTCTATCGGCTGTCCCCAAGACAGCCATTTTTTGTCAATACCTAAAACTTTAGAGATTAAATTTATTCTTTGGAAGACAATTATATATTTGTATCGCTCTTGTGTAGTCATATTTATTACTAACTGCTTTAAAGCACTTCAGCGTATTATAAGTTTGTTTCTGGTTACACTGTTTCACATTACGTATAATTTCTTGAGATCAACATAGTGGTGTATTACGCATTCGTATGCAAAAATTTGTTTAACGATCAATGGATTATCTCCATCGAAATTATTCTTGTTTACAAGTTTTAAAATATTCTTCTGTGCCTTTTGTAGTAGGTCAAGCTTATTTTTAAAAGCACTACCCCATGCTATTTTTTTTTTTTTTTTTTTCATTTGAGTTGGAGAAATGCTTAATGCACCATGACAGGAGCCGTACCTTTCTGGTGGACTTTTCTGGCGCGGGATGGACGCCAGGCATACTTACTAAAACTCCACCTCTCTAGCGTCCGCGAAAATCCACCCGGCAGCCGCTCTCGCATTCCTTCGGGGGGTCGCCTGTCTTATACTATTCTAGCCATCATCTAATCTGTTGAACATCCGTCGTTGTTTATCGCGCGAATAACCGTCTCCACGTACGCCGTTATCACGTCCCATCGCTGCTTGCTGTGAAGCATTATACTAACTACTGTCCCGGGCGTGAACGCCCCTATCGTCAGCTCTAGAACTCTACGCCTGTCTATCCATCGCGAGCAGTCAAAGAACGTGTGTCTCACGTCGTCCCGTTCGTCACCGCAGTAATTACACGCCAGTGTTGCCACTCTGTTCATCGCGAACAGGTAGCTTCTAAAGTAGCCATACCCGGAGAGGAACTGGGTGAGGTAGAAGTTTACTTCCCTCCACCTCCGCTCCGTCCACAGACCTATCTGTGAATCAGTGTTCCCGCCCATTTCGCTGGCTGACATTGAGCCCATCTTTTTTGCCATTATCGCATTGTTCTCTCGCGTTCTTCGGTTGCCAACAAAATGATATTTGAAATCAGGTGACCTCGTATATCCGCTTGCGCTCAATAGCAAGAAGATCAACGGGGGTAACCCCCGCGATTATCATTAGTGCCTTTCCCGAGACCGTTCGGTAGGAGCGCGCTATTCGTAATGCCAATTTACGTTGCACTGCCGTTATTTGCTTTCTGTATTTTTTGACTTCCATAGTGCCGGCCCACACCTCCGCTTCGTATAGTAGAATGGGATTAGTGGTTGCCATTAGAAGCCGCCTAACAGTTGGTTTCAGCCCACGCACGTTGGCCATTAGTCGGCTAAGCTGCGCTACTCTTATCGTTGCCTTTCCGCCTAACCGGTCTAAATGCGCTCCGTAATTTAGCTTCGTATTCAGCGTTAAACCCAGGTACTTAGCCGCCGGTTTAGTCATAATCATTTCTTTCTCTACCTTCATCGGTATGATAGTCGGTATACGCTTCCTAGTCAGAGGAACCATTTCCGTCTTGTTCAGTGCTAAGGTCAGTTCGTGATCTGTCATCTACTTTAATACACTACACATTATCGCGCTTAGCTTTGCCTGCGCAGTCTCTGCGTTTCATGCTGTAATAATCGCCGCAACATAGTCCGCATATTCTACGAGTATGACATCCTCTCATTTCGAGCCTAAGCAACCCATCGTACAGAATGCTCCAGAATGCCGGTCCTAAGATTGAGCCCTGTGCCACCGGATCTGCTTCTTCTCCCTTCCATTATCTCGTATTCGATAACTCGATTGCTCAGATAATCTTAAGTACGAGTAGGCGGTAATGTATCTGAATCGTTCATGAGACACGACGGTTTGAAAGAAGGTGACGGACTCTCCACGGTACTGTTTAACTTAACGCTAGAGTATGTTGTTAGACAAATGCAGATTACCGGGCTGGGCGCAACACTCAACGGAAAAACGCAGATTCTAGGATATGCAGATGATTTGGCCATAATGGGGGATAATGGCGAAACGGTAGCGAGAAACGCGGAAATACTCATAAATGCGGCCGAGGAAACGGGGTTAGAGATGAGCGAATCGAAAACGAAATATATGATTATGGATAAACTGGGCATTTGCGAAGGAGAGGGGGATCTTAGAGTCGGAAATTTTACTTTCGAAAAGGTTAGCGAATTCAGATATTTAGGCACAACTATAAATGATCGAAACGAAATCAAAGCCGAGATTAATAAGAGACTACATTCGGGTAATGCCTGCTTCTACGCCGTGAACAAACTACTAAAATCAAAACTGCTGTCTAAAAATATAAAAATTCGGTTAAATAGGACTATAATATTGCTGGTAATCTTGTACGGATGCGAAACTTGGGCGCTCACTAAAGCAGAGGAAAACCGTTTTAAGGTGTAATATACGGGCCAAAGAAAGATGAGCAAACCGGGGAGTGGAGGAAACTGCACAACGACGAGCTACATAACTTATACGCGTCACCGAATATAAACAGAATAATTAAATCGCGAAGACTAAGATGGGCAGGGCACGTTGCAAGAATGGGAAATGATCGCACGGCAGCGCGTATAATGAAAGGAAAGCCAAATACGTCGCGACCTCTAGGTAGACCTAGACGCAGGTGGGAGGACAATGTAAAAGCGGACTTAACTGAAATCGGGCAGGACGGCGTGAAATGGATAGGGTTAGCACAAAATAGGGATAAGTGGAAGGCTTGCGTAGATAAGGCGATGAACTTTCGAGTTCGAAATGCCACTTAAAAAAAAAAAAAAAAAAAAATTGCTTGACAGAGAGGTCACCTGCTTCTTGAATGGCTCCTAGTATTCAAGATTTGACTAGACCCTCTCCTGTTTTTCCCATGGTATCCAGAAGACTCAATGGTAGGTACGATGAGTCCACTCCTCGTTGCCCTTTCGGTTTCTCGATAAGCACTTATCTTGCCCTTTTCTATCTTGAGCTAAATACGCGCGTCACAAATCAATACATGCGTCACAAAAAAAATGGTGTGCACCAAGGGCTACGTGGGCTTTTTGACCTCGTGTGGTTGCAGTACTCGTCTTTGGTCTCCGACTCGTACTGCAAACTCCACACTCAGTCTAAAAAAGCCCACTTTACGCCCTTGATACACAATATACTATTTTTTACCAACGGGCAAAAAAGTTATTTTAATGGGCAAAAAATTGCTAATCTCCATTAATCTCCTTTTTTATATAAAAACTTTTTTGCTCGCTTAATAGGGCGAAACAATTTTAGCGGGAAAAAAACTTTTTAGCTTACTAATTTTTTTTTCGTATTTTAAATTATACTATTACCTTTAAATAATGATTGCACAAGAGCGTGGTTGCCATGTCGAAAATAGCCATATCAGCCCCGCGTAACACACACAAAAAAATACGAAAATACGTCCAAGCGTCACAAAAAATTTGGTGTGCACCAAGGGCTTAGTGGGCCTTTTGACCTCGTGTGGTTGCAGTACTCGTCTGCAGTTCGTATACGCCCTCGCGTCGACTCGTACTGCAAACTCTACACTCGGTCTAAAACAGCCCACTTTACGCTTTTGGTACACAATATACTATTTTCGCCCGTTGCCGACTTTTTTTGTCCGCTGCTCACTTTTTCCGCCCGCTGACGACGTTTTTTTCCCGCCGGTAAAAAAGAAACTAGTACCTTACGCCCGCTTAATAGGTACGAAAAATCGTGCATGTGTTACAAAAATGCTCCTTGAACAAAAACCACATAAAGCTTGTTGTAGCTGGGAAATAAAAATTATGACTTTGGCATTCGAAAACAAGTTGTAACTGGTGTATGGCACGTATTAATATTGTTCCATGTTTTTTTACATATCTGAATATTTTTAATATTTTGATTTCTTTTTTTAAACATTTTAAATTATTATGATGACTAAATTTCTTATATTTACATTAGTTATCAATGGTGCTTATCAAAGTAGCGGATATAAGCAATGAGGCACGGCCTATGGATGTGGCAGAACCATGGCTCGACAGTCTTCTTCAGGAGTTCTTCAAACAAAGTGATGCTGAGAAACTTGAGGGTTTACCAGTTACACCATTTATGGACAGAGATAAAGTGACCAAACCCTCGTCTCAATGCAGTTTTATTGGACTCGTACTCCTACCACTTTTTGAAATTCTTGGAGAACTCTTTCCAGAATTGCAGGTTTGTAAGAATTATATATTTACAAATTGTTTGGAAGACATATTATGACAATTTTCTTTTTAACATATTTTAAAAGATTAACATAAATTCTAGCAACGAATTTAATATTTTTTTATATTAAAAGTTGGAAACATGGTTCGTTATTCAATTTAGAAACAATAAAAAATTCATAATAATATTAACCAGCAACAAATACCTTACTGCAGACGCTCGCTTGATTGTACTCGTATAATATTGTGTTATTCACGGCTTAACTATAATACCCACATTATTCCCTGAAAAGCGGGACTAAAGTAGCTTTTTATTCCCTCGTGTAGTTTTTGTCCCTCATTTGCGGGAATAAAGTATTTTATTCGTAAATGCGGGAAAAAATTTTAAATTTTAAATGTTCTTAATTTTTATCAAATCTTTGAAAAATTTTCAAGTTTTAGAAAAATGTTTAATTTAAAAAAAAATTAAATGAAAATTTTATTTTAGAAACTTGAAAATTTTATTTGTATTGACTTAAGTCCCACTTTTTAAGGGAATAAAGGATTTAAGGGAATAAGGAAGTTCTATATGCAACACTACAAATCGACTAGGACTACACATCGACTTTAGTCCATTGTTGCATAATGTATTATTACTGTTCCGTCGCAAGACGGAGTTCTAGTATAGCTGTTGGATTTCGTGGATAAATAAACAACAACTTGTGAGGTTTAAATAATAATATATTGAAAGGCTTGAGAGCCCAGTCGGAAGTGTGTCTGCTCAGCTCGGAGTCTTACAGGCAAGAGAGAGTGTGGAGTACAGTACAGCATAGTCTGACTCCACGAAGTATACAGTATAGTATGCGCTTAGAGTATATACGCGAGACATGCGCACTATGCTCGCGTTCGCTTGAGCTTGTCTCGTTGAATGATATCGTCGTTAACCAGTAGATGGCGCGACGAGTACCTCTTATATATTACGACTGTATAAATTCACATATTACAACAATAGCGGTGTCCCTTGTTTGCATTCGGCGCCTTTCGATTGCATCTTCTCGGTAGTAACATCGAAGGATCGTCATTGTCTTGCATATATATCGGAGAAACCGTATACCGACCATTCGATCATTACGCGGCTTCCATGAAACCTTGACGTCCGACGCACAAACAAGACCATAAAGCGGCAGCTACAGGACCGAGCACTAATGAGGGTCCGGGGAAAACCGGCCACCGACGGTGCGGCGCCTGATGCCGAGTCCGTCGGTAGTACCGCAGACCGGGCCGGACCCTTTAAAAAAATGAATAGAATAGCAGTGGGAGAGAACATTTTTAATTGTCTAATTGTTTAATTTTCTCACCCGCTACAGCAAATAAAAATTTTTTAAAATTTTAAAAAGTTTGAAAATTTTTTTGAAACTTTTGAAAATTCCCTCGACTCCCACTTGTACTCAAAACATCACCCTCGCTAGAAAAAGCCAATATCCCCCCCTAGTTGCACAATCTTCTCATCTTCTCATCTCATATTATATTAAAGTGAAGCACTTTTTCTCCGGTTCTCCGGTCTCCGGTTCTCCTATCTCCATTCTCTCTTTTTTAGATGTTGTAAATTTTTTTGAAAGTGGATTAACTCTTCGTTATGTTTTTTATTATTATTGGGTCTTACAAAATTTGGGCCTTAATTTTTTAGCCTTAAAATTTTTGGGCCTTAAACAAGAGGAAAATATTTAAATAAGTATATCCGGCACGGCCTTCCGAACGTATAGTCTGCTTCTAATACTCAATTATTTCGTCTAAAAATTGTATTACAACATTCTAGACAATTTTATTGTTAGAAATATTTATTATTTATCGATCTTATCCCTTCTAAAGTCCAGAGAAGACTGAGCATTATAACCAATTTTTCGCACCATTTATACATATAGTGGCGCAAGCGCTGACTTCATTGATAAACAAGAGGAAAATATTTTAATGAATATAACCGGCACAGCCTTCTGAACGTATAGTCTGCTGCTTATACTAAATTATTTTGTCTAAAAATTGTATCACAAAATTCGAGAAAATTTTATTGTTTGAAATATTTATTAATTATCGATCTTACCGCTTCCAAAGGCCAAAGCAGACTGAGCACTATAACCAATTTTTCACCTTATTTATACATATTGTCGCGCATGCGCAGACTTTATTTATAAACAAGAGGAAAACATATGTTTGCTATCCTTCCAACGTTAGCCAACTTTTTATGTTGTTTTCCGACTTTCACGACGAGGACGTGCTGGTAAGGTATATTTTTTGAAAGTCATATTTTTCTAAAATTTTATTAATTTCAAGCTTTTCCATTTGTTAGAATGCTGCCATTTTATGAAATTTCTTATTATGATTTTCAGCGCATGCATTTCTCTCAAAATGCTGCAGCCGTTTCACACAATTACTTTTAAAGTGTTTCAGCGCATCCATTTATCAAAATGCTGCAGTCTTTTTCTGTAAATTTATATTATGATTTTCAGCGCATACATTTTTCTCGATATGCGGCAGCCGTTTTACACATTTTCCTTGTAAGAATTTCAGCGCATCCTTTTATTAAAAAACCGCAGCCGTTTTATGAAATTTTCATCAAGGGGCGCGGTAGCGCCCCGATGTGCAAGTATAAGTTTTATACACTGTGCCGTCGGGAGCACCGCGACCCTATTATACTTTGAATTTGCTAGATAACCTATACGCGTTTTACGAATATTTCTATTATATTGCTTCATCCGATATTAATGCTCATGTATGAGTATTCTATCTTAAAAATTTTAATTAGATCTTTCTAATTACCGCAGGTTTTTGCTGAAAAAATTGCTCCTTCAGCAAATTACTTAAGATTGAAAATTAATTTGTGATTTTTCTTTAATTTTTCGCCTCCCCGATTCTCTTTTTTTCAGGCTCAGTCGGTTGCAACAATACTAAGATTGTTGGTTATGGGAGGTTAAAAGTCATATAATTGTTTACATACAATACAAACTAACTATTTATTTACATCTATACGAAACGTCATTGTATTATTAAATAAAAGACCTCAAGAGAGCTATCCGCTGCAGAGAGCCGAGCGCACGAAGATAGAGCGCTGCAGATTATATCTAAAAGATCAAGAGAGTGAGAGAGTGAGAGAGAGGTGTCCTCCAAGCGCACAGAGCAGACGAAGCGCTGCTTGCACCTGCTTTATCGAAGTACAGTCTGAACAATCGGATCGCTGTGTTGCAGCATAGAAAGCCGAGCACACGGAGTCTTAGACGGAGTGCATCTGTGAGTTAGTCAGACCATATGACTATCAAAGGCTCTACGTACCTACGTCCTACACACTCTGCGTAGGTACTCTGTTATAAAATTCTTTGGATATTATCAACGTTCTGGTGCATTTCAAAGTATCGAGGCAGCGGAAGTGATATCAACGGCAGTCGATATACCTAATATACAACGAAGATACTTGTATTACCGTTTATAAATCGCACGTCAGGATTTTTGTGTATACGCGCCGAGCGTTCGTCAGGACGACTCAAGCACTAGCGTGGATCGCCATCGTGAATGTTGGACACATCAGTGCTGGATCGAGGATCATCTAGGGACAGTCGGCTCACATCGATGGACTTGAGATGGCACCGACCAATCCCTCTATAGAACATGCTGGCCTGCAACACCAAGTACGAGATCGAAACCACGATCGGCGGCCATTCCAAGCTCGGCTTCAACCTCATCTAGCTCTCGCCGCTTGAGCTCGGCGACGACCTTGTTGGCTGTTATGCCTATATCTTTCTGCATAACCTAATTCGCTTTAACCTCCGAAATGTGTCGAAGACTGCAAGGTCTAATTTTTCTCAATCTTCCGTTCCAGCGACTTTAATCTTAACTTGAACTCGGTTATCTACCTCTCACATGCCATCGGTGCAGCGGAGTTTGCCGCAGCCGTTTTAAGTCAAAATGGAGCCTAAAGAGGATCAGAAGCCTGCGCTTAAACGACAGCTGTATATAGCGACTCCTGGACGGTGCGTTAGACAACGTGCCCGAGAATGGGAGATGGGACGTGATTGCGGCAATGATTTCATCGAGTTTAAGCACGAAGAGGAAGTAAATATCAACGAGGAGCCCTTCCACTCTCATGCTCAGCATACCGACAACATCCCGCAACAAGTCCAAGCCCATCATATATGTGTATATGTGTATGTATAAGCGCTGGGCGCTCGCTAGCGACTCAAGCACTCAATTATATCATAGATAGTCACAAACTCGACATGTATGAGAGTAAGCATAGCAGCGTGCTCGGGACCTCTGGCTCACATCAATGGACTGCAAACTAGGCACTGGGAAAGCGACATATAGAGAGCAAGTCGACAGCGTGCGTAATCCATGGATAATCTAAGCTTAATTTCAAGTATGCCTACTTTTTACTATTAGAGTTCGACCAAGATCCTATTGATGGCTGTAATTCTAACCTCAACGACCATTTTGACTAGACACTGGACATCAACAAATTGCACCATCAAAACATTCTGGACTGCGACATCAAGAGCAAGATCGACAGTGATCGGTGGTCACTAGCTAAGCTTGTCTTCAACACCTCACGAGCTCTTTTTACTCGTCCTTGACGCCTCGTCGGTTTTAAGGATGATCTCCGTGGCTGTTCGTTCGAATCGTATGCCAAAGACTCCTCACCGACAATCAGATACTCTAACTTCAAGACCTCATTATACATTTAGTTATTCCCCGGAGTCGAAAATGAATGACAAGATCTTCCTTTTTTCGTTACAGCTGTTTCAACCTTGGCATAAGAGTGAATGTGGCAACACTTGAATCATGGTCGACTCATCCAGCTCGAATTAAGGTCACATATTATCAGTGCAGTAGAGCTTGCCGCATAGCTAGCAGGCACCGCAACAACGACCGTCGTATAGATGCTCCACGCTTCAATCAACAATCAGAGCCCGAAAACGAGTTCGAGTTGGAATATGGGTGTTCGAGGAAGTGGTGGACGTCAACGAAGCAACCAGCTAAGCTTTAAGCTTAGCATACCCGTAACACATAGAAGTCCTAGCCTACTACGCTGCTTGGCCGATATACAACATCAATATTGAGCTGTACAATATCACAGTTTCCTATACCAAGACTAGCATAACTTAGATGTCCAACGAAGACTAGTGCAACTTGATATGTTGCCGTTTTCCTTATACAAAAGAGCACTTTACTAAAAAGAGAGCAGAAAATTTGAGTTATGCTAGTCTCCGTAAACAGCGACAATATTAAGGCCTCTTGCCAGAGCGTTTGTGTCATAAACTTTTCTTTATAAGTTAATTTATTAAAACTCTTTCAAAGTTTATGAAATCAGTTCGAAAAACATCTTTTACAAGGTAAAATGTTGGCAACTATAAGTTATATATTCATCCTCACCAACCTCGATGTAGGTTTTATAACGAATCTATCTTAGTATTATAATTATAATTTTTCCTCTAAAAAGTTATGAAATCCTTAAAGAAATTGTCAAATGGTTTTCTCTATTTTTATCAATATACGCTAATGAATGTACTGAAATTAGATTAAAAAATGCCAAGTGTTAAAAATCAGCACACTAGCAAAAAACATTTCTTACGATCGAAGAAGAATTAATATAAAAACTAATCCGAATCATCTTGTGCAAAGAAATGAGCAACATCATAAATATAAAAAAAATCCAGCAAATTCCTCTTACTTATAGAAGAATCATTTAAACACAAAGCGGATTTTGATCTTGAATAACTATAGTTTTATTACTGAAGCAACATGGCGGGAGCGCGGTTGCCTCCCGGCAAGTGCGTTAGTAATTTTGCTTGTCACCAGCAAAAAACAAGTGCGTCAGTGGTTTGCATTATCTGTGATGCTGTGTTTCATCGAAATTGTCTAGGAGAGCAACAAAACGAGTGCAAGTCTCTTACTACAAATCTAATAATCTGTCCAGAACACGGCAACAGAAACCTAACCTCAAAAATTGAAGAGGAAAGCTTAAACGACCAAGTGAGATTATTGATTGCACAAATTAAACTAACCAAATCAGAAGATATAAGGAATGAACTCTTACTGAATACTTCCAACACATGACTCGCTTGATGTTGAAGTTGAAGAAAAGTACAAACTGGTCAAAAATGAAAACTTTTTGCTAAAGCAGTTAGTCACTGAACGAATCGAAAAGAACACAATGCTTAAAGAGAAAATTGAAATGAAGCAAAAAGACAAGTCACCAGCAAACTTGTCCTACGCTAAGATAACCAGTTTCCCAAAGCCTCTCCAAAAAAGTGCCAAAGTTAACAGTGAAAAATGTTAGTGACAATCCAGTGGACGTTAAGGCTAAAGTTATTCAGTGCTTAACTAGAGAAAAAAAGATCCAAACTACAAACCTGCTCTTCAACAAAAAGAAAGATCTCGTCATCTCCTGCCCGAATAGTGAGAGTGTTTTACTAACCGAAGAGATTCTAAAACATAACCTCGAAGGTGTCTGTGAAATTACAAAAGATGAATTAAAAAATCCAATGATTAAAATTGTCGGAATCGACAACTACAACGGCCTTGTGGAACAAGATATCGAGGCGGACATTAACGAGAGAAATTTTAGTAGTTTTGAAAAAAAAGGTATAGTTGTACACATGTACGAAAATAATCACAATAATCTAACTACAGTCCTAATGGAGGTTCCTGCTGAAATACATAAATATGTCAAAGAAAACAAAAGCAAGATTTTTGTAGGATACCAGAATTGCAAAGTCTACGACTTAATAAACATAAAACCATGCTATAACTGCGGTAGGTTTGGGCATAGCAGCAACAAATGCAACAACACTAGTGCAAGTTTTAAATGTGCAGAAGAACACAAGACAAGTACCTGCAAAAGTAATACTATGAAATTCTTAAATTGTTCATACTCCAACTGCAAATATAAGACAAATCTAGACACCAAACATGATCCTAGTGATCCAATAAAATGCAGCATTTTTATGAAAAAAATAAACATGTATATTGAGTCTACTGACTATCTGGTGGGACCTACTTTACCGACGACACTCTAAGCTTACCATGAGCAGGAATCTACTAAAGAAACTCAAAGCCCACCCATGATTGAACAAACACAGCCAACTCAAGAACAACAACACCTCAGCCAACTCAAGAACAACCTAAACCTCCATCGACGAAAAAACCAACATCGGCAGCAAAACCTACAAAACAACCGCCATCTGCACACCAAAGGGATTTAAGGTCAAAAAATAGAAAAACTGCATAGTCCTTAAAAATATGGATACTTTCGATTATCTTGAACTTATACAAAGAGATTCAGTGCAAAAAGAAAAAAAACATACAGAGGTATTGACGATACAAATAAGGCTATAAGTAGTAAAAATGACTTAGTTATGCATATAAACGTAAGAAGCTTAAACGCGAATTTTGACAAAGTTAAATTTTTGAAAGCCTTATAGTCAAACCAGCAGTTGTGATTTGCACTGAAACTTCTGAACAAGTAAATATTAATATGTATGAATTAATCGGCACCAATTATGAATATATGTCCTACTATAACAATAGTAGGATCAATATAAGATGTTTTTGTAAATAAGAACATAGTTCAAAGCACTGAAATTGTGCAGCAGGGTAGGATTAAGATTGTAAATACTAGAATTAAGTTAACTAATAGCAACAACATTGTAATCTCCGCTATGTATAGATCGCATGGAATACTTAAAAGCGAATTTATATTAAATCTAAACAAGTACTTAATGAAAAAGAAAAATATCAAAAATCATCTAGTAATAGGAGATTTTAATGTTAATCTATTAGAGTGCGATAAGGCAAGTCAAGAATTTTTGTGCAATTTCTTTGAAAAAGGATATATACCGGGTTTTGTTGGTATCACACGGCCGCCTACAGGAATATCAAAAGTATCCTGCATTGACAACATTTTTATAAAAACTGATAACCTAAATGCAGTAACTTACAAACTTAAATTATTAATAACTGACATGAACTGAATATGTATTGCACTTGATAAAATGAAAAACGAAGATAACAAACCGACAGCATATATAAATTATAGAAAATTATCAAACTGTTATGTGATAACTTTCCCGTGGCTATTATTCGAGATTCTATTTCAAATATAGCTTCGAGAAAGTTCCACATACAAAAAGCATAGCGAGTATTCAAGGCCACTAAAATATCAAGTGACCAAGAATCTCGCTGAGCTAAACACCTTCCCCGCCGATGGCTACTTGCGCGCGTGCGATGCTGCGATTGCAGTTTCGGCGCTTGACCGTTGCCAGGCCCCGTAAGGCCTAATGAGTGCAACAAGCGTCGACGCTGTGACGTAGCGGCGGGGAAATAAAGCTTGGGACAGCGTGGGAGGTCCGGAAGACTTCCGAGCGTCCCCAAGCCAAGCTTCTCGTCACTCCGTGATCGGGCATTGAAGCCGGCGGACCCATAGATTTTGTAATAGATTTCAGTACAGATTCGATTTATAAATCCATTGTTTAGACAAATAAGAGCGCTTAATTCTTTCTTGTTTGGAAGTTATTGATTTGAATTAAATAAAGATTTGGACCAAGAGTACATTCAATTGTCGACGTTGTACAACAACCGAATTTGCCCGAAACGAGACTCTTCCATCTTCATTTGAGGGAGGTTTATTGATTGGAAAACAGGATAAAATCGAGGTAAGAATTTTGACTATTAAAAATATATGATAAAAGGAGAAAGAGAAAATTCGAGTTTAGTGTGCGGATATTCAAAGGTTAGACCAACTTTGAAAAGCGTTTCCCTGTATAGGGGAATTGATGCACAAACTCTCTCACAAAAATCAATATTTTAATCAACGAAGAAACCTCTCGGGTTTTTCCACGTAACACAAACATAACAGAAAATAAAAACTGGAATAAAATTATGTCGATGCAGGATCTGAATCTAGCCACAGATTACTTGATATCAGAAATTAAACATTGTATTGAGTTATCCAAAACGAAACCAAGAAATTGTAAACAAAGTGGCAGAAAAAGTTGGATCACAAATGCTATCGTTAAGTCATGCGAAACAAAAGAATTTTTATATAAATTATGGCAAATGGATATTAATAATGAACAACTTGAGCATGAATACAAAACTTATGCAAAAACTTTAGACAAGCTTATTAAAGATGCCAAAATTAGATATGAAAAAAGCCTATTTGAAAAAAATGTAAATAATCCTAAAAAACTATGGGAAATCATAAACAATAAAATAGGTAAAAAAAATTCAATGATAATGCCATAAATTATATAAAGATTAATGAAAATAAACTGACAAAGCAGAGATAGCGGACAGTGAGATAGGGCGTAAATTAAGTGATGATATTGAAAAACCAAAGAATGCGGAACTCAAATTGCCCGACATGAATCCAAATTCTATTTTTCTTAAACCTACTAATTCGATAGAAGTAAAAACTACAATAAATAATCTAAAATTAAAAAATGGTGGCGTTGATAAAATCAATGCCAAGACTCTAAAGGTAATGTGTAACTACATTGCTGAACCGTTAACGCATATTCTCAATCTGGGTATCGAAAAAGCAATTTAGCCTGATTCACTCAAACAGGCCGAAATTATGTCAATATACAAATCGGGTGAAAAGTTCAACATAACAAATTATAAACCAATCTCCCTCATATCAAATATTGCTAAGATTTTTGAGAGAATTATCTAAAACCGAGTATATGATTTTGTAGAAGAACATAATATAATATCAGAGCAACAATTTGGTTTTATGAGGAAGATTGGCACCAAAGATGCTCTAAATAAGTTAATGAACATCCTGTATAACAATGTAGATAAACAAATATCAATAATCGTAACCTTTTTGGATTTGGCGAAAGCTTTTGATACGGTTAACCACCATACTTTGTTGGACAAACTGTATTGTTTTGGGATAAGAGGCCTGGCGTTGGATCTCCCTGCAAGCTATCTTAATAATAGATACCAAAGAGTAAAAGTTGATAGAAAGGATAGCGAATTTTTATTAGTAAATACAGGAGTCCCACAGGGTACTATCCTAGGACCATTGCTATTTGTCCTGTATATTAACAATATCTTGCGGGAGATCCCACAGGAGTCAATTATGGCATACGCTGACGATACAGCAATAGTGACGACAGGGAAAGATTGGGATGATGCACAAAATAATATGAACAATTATTTATTGAGTTATATCTAAGTGGCTAGCACTAAATAAATTATCATTAAATGTAGATAAAACTGTTTGTATGACTTTCGTCAGCTACGTTCATAGTGTACCTGCACAAACAAATATTAAAATAAGAGACAAAAATATTACCCGAGTCGAAAGCGCTAAATATCTTGGTATTGTCATTGATTACAACTTAAATTGGAACAAACACATCCAATACTTAGTCAAAAAAACAAAATACCTTGTATATATATTTTATAAAATTGCGAGAACAATGACAGTTGAAACTCTACGTATGGTCTATTACGCGTTTTTTCATAGCGTAATAAGCTATGGAATCATAGCCTGGGGAGGTGTATATAAGAATAACCTAGATATACTACACAACTTACAAAAAAAAAAAAAAAAAAAATGCTAAAAATAGTAAATAAAAACAATTTTATAGTCGAAGACAATCCCCTAAATGTTGAACAACTTTTCTGTTTTGAAGCATTGAGACTGCACTATGATGACCTTAAAACGCAATTCCTTACGTCAGAAATAGACTAAAAAGTGTAAATATTGAAAAATATGTTCAAATGAAATTGATTAAAAACTGGATAAAAACAAACTGTTAGTCGATAGACTGAGATACTGTATATAAATATAATTAGTATGAAAAATAATGGTAACGTCCATATATAGTATTACTACGCAAAGTGTAGTAATAATGCTATAGCCAACATATAGTACTAACATTGTTACTAATTGAATATGAAAATTATATAAATTATGAAATGTTTTCTAGTTTGTAAGAATTTAATTTATAAGTTTTTTATTTTGTTTTATATTTGTATTTTTCTTTTTTTCTCTGTACATCCCAGTCCTGCGATCAGGTAACACTGTTTACCTTGGCGGGGTTTTTCGGGTATTGGTCGTACGACTAAAACTCTGTAAAATATTCACTGGTTTAAATAAATAAATAAATAAATAAATAGTGAGATTAATTCTTCTTGGAGTAAGAAATGATTTTTGTCATTGCAGGTAAGCTAGAATATTCTGACTAGTTTATAAAAAATAAGATAATTATACTTTTCAAAATTATTATTTTAATGCTTACTTGCCGTCCCGTTGTTTTGTAGTCTACGGATGAAACATTCGAATTATTACTTTTAAGGGGGTCTCAAAGTCAATTCAAATCTAGATTTCGCGCCACAAAATACCAAACCGATCACTAACGTAATGCATGACAAAAATTAAGTGTCAACTCAAGCACTTAATTAAGATCGTCAACTAAACACAGCAGCGTGCTCAGGACCCCTGGTTCACATCGATGGATTGAAAACTATCGGCACGGGCAAATCGTTTCATGACTTGCTGGACTGTGAGATAGAGAGCGCGTCGACAGCGTGCATACAGTGTGATCCGCGGATAATCAAAGCTCGACTGTAACTTTACCAAGTTTTCGCTACTGTAGTTCGACAAAGATCCGTAGGCTGCAATTCTAACCTCAACGACTATTTTGGCTCGCACCAGAGCCATCATACAGGGTGGGGGGAAATGTAACGAAAGTTAAATTTGCAGATCAGTAAAAATATCAAAAGCTAAAACAGCCGAAAAAAAAGTTACGACGGATAAAAATGCCAATAGTTTAAATTACCGAAAAAAAAGTTACGACGGATAAAAATGCCGAAAACTAAGATTTGGTTAAAATAATTAACTATAATTTTTTGTTTTAACCTATCAACATTTATTTTCGGCATTTCATTTTCAATATTTCTAACTTTCGGCATTTTTACCCTTCGTGACATTTTTTTTAGCACTTTTGAAAATCGTATATTTTAATCGTTGGTACTTTTCACTTTCGGCAAACCTAACCTTTGGTAAAATATATTCGGCGTTTATACCTATCTGTAAATTTAACTTTCGTTACATTTCCCCCCACCCCATCATACACAAAGACAACAGATATTGTTCTAGTAAGTAAGATCTCATCTGTTTTCCTCGTCTTCCACAGCCTCATAACGCTTGTTAGAAAGATTACGAAGCATTTTTCTTCTTCCACAGCCCGAAAATGAGTTTGAGAAATGCGACTATAACAATGATCTCACTGAGTCCCGAGTACGACGAAAATGACGAGGACGTCGAGGATGTTGAGCGAGCACTTGCATGGATCACCGCAGATACGACGTGTGAATTTTGTATGAAGATGGAGAATAGCCACACAAGCGCGCAGGATCATAACGATGGACTAGACACTGAACATCAACAAATCGCACCATCAGAACATATGCTGGACTGCGACATCAAGAGCGAGACCGATAGTGTGATCGGCGGCCACTCTAAGCTCGTCTGGAACTTCACGAGCTCTCTCTACTTGCCTTTGATGGCGAACCCATCGGTTGTAAAGACGACCTCCGTGGCTGGTCGTTCGATTCGTATACCAAAGGCTTCTCAACGGCAACAGATGCTCTAGCTACAAGACCCTATACGTTTAATTCTTCCTCCGAGTCGAAAATAAACTAGAAGATTTTCCTTCTTTTGTCACAGCTGTTTTAACCTCGGAATAGGAGTGATTGTGATGTCCAAGTTGAGCGATTTTTTGGAATCCTAATCGAAAGTTATTGTGAAATTTGCTAAGTAGTTCCGCACGCTGGGCGCATCACTCCTACCGCCGCTTCTTACGATCAAGACTAGGATAATTTTCTAACAAAAAGTAGCGCGCAACTCAATATTTTGCCGTTTGTCTTACAACAATGACTTTAGAGATTGCTTCTTAAGAGATTGTTTGCGTCAAAAACATTTCTTTATAAGTTTATTTGAAACTCATTAAAAGGTTATGAAATCAGTTCAAAAAACACCTTTTACAAGGTAAAATGTTGGCAACTATAGGTTTTGTGTCCATCCGTACCAATCTGTATCTTATTATTATAATCATGATTTCTCCTCTAACAAGTTATGAAATCCATAAAGAAATTGTCTAATGTTTATAGTTTACAAAAGTTTTTTTGTATTTTTATCAATATATGAATATACGCTAATGAATGAAGTGAAATCAGCTTTAAAAATGTCAAGTATTAAAAATCAGCACACTGACAAAAATCATTACTTACTCCAAGAAGAATTAATCTCACTATAGCTTCAAGATGAAAATTCGCTTTGTGTTTCGTGATTCTCCCACATCTCTTCTAAAACTAATCCAAATCATCTTGTGCAAAGAAATAAGCAAAATCATCATAAATATAAAAAAAAATCAACCGAATTCCTCATAATTATACGATAATTTATTTAAACACAAAGCAGATTTTCATCTTGAAGCTATAGTGAGACTTGGATTATAAAATTCTTCTTGGATTAAGAAATGATTTTTGTCAGTGCAGGTAAACTAGAATCTGCCGACTAGTTTATAAAAAAAATATGGTTGTACTTTTTAAAATTATTCTTTTAATGCTTACTTGCCGTCCCGTTGTTTTATAGTCTATCGATGAAACACTCGAATTATTACTTTTAGAATGTGAATCTGTTAGATAATATTTTTTTAAATCACAACATTGTTTATTATAATCTAAGGAGCTTTACTATCAGCACGTTGTCGTAAAATGCTTCACGTATATGTTGTTTGTAGAGAAAAGATCTGAAAGCTAAATTTAATAATTTGCAAAAATAGGATGTAGTTTTTGAATCAGGAATTATGCCTTAGAAGTTATACTCGTTTGAATGAACTAGGTTTTTTGGTTGAATTTGACTAAAATTGGCTATAACTCCCAAATAATGGCCTATGAGATTAAACTTTAACTTTGGTTTCTCTCATTTTTAATTACCAGAGAACATTTCTGAAAGTCTTAGCGGAATCCCTTTCCCGGAGCCTGGTAGCTCTCCTTGTAAGTAGAAGCTGAGCTAGAGTCGATACGAATGAACACACATACATACGCGCACACACACACACACACACACACACACACACACACACACACACACACACACACACACACACGCATGCACATGTGGAGGAGGAAAAGGGGATGCTTGAGACCTGGAATAAAATCGGGGCAGCAGCAAATATCGAGCAAAAGCTGCTGGAGACGATCGAAGTGTACTCGGAAAGCGCATATGAAGTTGCGTACACCGCACACAATTTTCGCAAGTGCGTGAAAAAGGACCTGCATCAGGTGCAGCGAAGCATGAAACGCCTTAGTAGCGCAAGAGAAGGCACGAAAAAAATGATGGATAGCTTTGGGCTGATGGTACAGAACAAGCCCACTTCCAGGTTGCGGACAAGCGCCCAGTCGCAGGATCCGCAGACATCTAGCGCAGATAGGAAAAGGAAAGAGCGTTCTCCTGAACAAGAGTCTTCCTCAAAAAAGAAGAATGACGAGGAACAGAGACTTGCATCCCAACAGGAGAGGAAGACGGTGAAGTCCAGCGAGGCACAACTACTAGTGCCCAAGCCGACCACGCAGGCAGGCTGGCAAACGGTGAACACAGGGCGTACGAGGGGAAAAAAAGAGAGAAGAAAAAGACAATGGTGAAAAGGCAAGAAAAAGAAGTAAGCCACCACGGGCGAGACCAACCCGACCGGATGCCTTTATCAGAAAGGCTGCTTAAGGGAGCTCATATGCAGAAATCTTAAAATAGATGAAGGCAGAGCCTAGGCTGAAGATGCTAGGAGACAATGTAAATAGAGTACGCAGGACGGCGGCTGGTGACCTGCTTTTGGAACTCCAGCGCTCTGCGGAAAAAAAGGCAACGAAACTTCGGCAAGTGGCGACAGAGGTACTAGAAGAAGGTACTATGATAAGTACACTGCAAGATACAGAGGTCTTTAAAATAAAGGACCTCAATCTATTAACCACTAAGGAGGACATCTTAGAAGCACTGCAAAGGGAGTGCCGAGATAGCAGCGAAACTGCTGTGAATGAGGCGGCAGTAAAGTCGATGCGGAAGGCATATGGCGATACGCAGACCGCGGTCATCCAAATGCCAGCACAAATGGCTAAACAGATGATAGCAAAATAAAAAATCAAGATAGGATGGGTAGTCTGTAGAATACGGGAGGTACAACGAGGGACGCGGCCATGTAGGTGCTATAAATGCCTAGGCTTTGGTCATATCGCCAATAAATGCACAGTATCATAGGACCAAAGTAAGTACTGCTACAGGTGTGGGAGCAGTGAACATAAAGTGAAAGACTGCAAAAACGAGCCAAATTGTATACTCTGTCGCGAAGGAGGCGCGCAAGGAGAAAATGACCATGCAGCTGGTAGCTATACATGCCCAGTCTACCAAGCCGCATTGGAAGAACTAAAGAAACAACGAAAATGAAGATAGTGCAGTTAAACCTACACCACTGTGAGACAATTCAAGACCTACTGAACCAGTACGTCCGTGAGAAAAAGGTAGATATCGCCATTGTGTGCGAACAATATAAGGATCCAGACGAACCATCGTGGGAAACAGACATTACGGGTAAGGCAGCGATCTGGGTATGTGGAGACGTTGCTTTCCGTAAAAAATGAAGTCCCGCAAAGAGGGATTTATATGGACTAAGGTAGCGGGTGTGACTATTTCAGCTGCTACGTTTCACCTAACGCTCCAATCGAGCAGTTCGAGCAAATGTTAGATCGGCTTATACAAGACGCAGTAAGAAAGAAACCGGTACTAATTGCTTCAATTTCAATGCGTGGGCGGTGGAGTGGGTCAGTATAAGGACTAACCACAGAGGACGAGTACTCCTAGAAGCATTCGCCCTTTTTGATTTGGTCCTCGTCAACCAAGGATGTACCCACACCTTTAGAAGAGGAGACGCAGGGTCTATTGTCGACCTGACGTTTGTTAGCAGCAGCCTTATTGGCTCAGTTGACACATGGACAGTAAGTGAGCACTACACACATAGTGATCACCAGGCCATAATAATGGAGGTAGGAGTATCAAAACAGGTACCCAGAACGAGTACAACGACCAATAGAGTTAGCTGGAAAACGAAGAATTATGATAAGGAGATGTTCCTGTTAGCACTAGAGGAAATGCAACTGTCTGGATCGGCGAGCAGCAAGGCGGCGCAGCTAACGGTAAACATCACCCGAGCATGTGACCCTGCTATGCCTCGAAGAGTGGCAAAAAGTAGACGACCACCAGTATACTGGTGGGACAAGGAGGTTGCGAGTGCACGTAAAGAATGCCACCGGACCAGAAGACGAGAACAACGGACAAGAAAGAAATACTATAAAACTGGTATAGGCCAGGAAATAGTTGATGCCTGCAATCAAGAAATGAAGGACGCTAAAAGGAGTCTTAAGAGAAAAATCCGCAAAAGCAAACGACGGTGCCTTAAGGAACTACAGGACGAGGTTAAATAGGTTTCTTGATGTTTGTTTGTTTGTTTGTTTTGTTCTTTGAAGGTTTTCAAAAATCACATAAAAATGAAAAAATTATACGTTATTTAGTGGGGCGACCAAGATGGGGGGGGGGGGAGAGTCTTGCCAAAATGACTATATAATATAGGAAGAGCGATATATATATATATATATATATATTATTGTATATGATTATATATATATGATTATATATGATTGTTTTATATATATACTAGTGGNTGATTATATATATATGATTATATATGATTGTTTTATATATATACTAGTGGGGCCTCGCCCTGCTCGCTCCGCTCGCAAACCCCCCATTTCAGTTTCTGTTTTATTTTTATTTTAAAATTATATTCTATATAAAATTTATCTCTCTATATTATAAAAAAAGTTTCGCCGCCGCCGCCGGTTCAGATTTTTTCCCCCTCAATTTTCCCCCTCAATTTTCCCCCTCAATGTTCCCTCTCATTGCATATCGTCTCAAATGTAGATTTTAGAATTCTTTACTATACATTCTGTACTCTCTCTATATTATCAAAAAAGTTTCGCCGCTGCCGATTAAAAAATTGTGCTCCTTAATTAGTGCCCCTCAATTACTGCCCCTCACTTCTTGCTCCTTAATTACCCTCCAATATTGCCATTCAGCTATTACCTCTAAACCACTGTTAATACTTAATTTTTATATAAATTAAATTGAATTCCGGAAATTTTTGCCAGTGCCGGCCGCTTGTTAACTGGGGCCGACGCGCATGCGCTTTATATCAAAACGCGGCCACTCGCGTCCAGCGCATGCTTGTCGGCTCTGGATATCCACAATGGGGAACTTGCATGAAAAAATGCCTTAGGTCCATCATGTAGAATATCGAAAAATAATTGACACGTATTTTTTCTTTTTTCAATTGAACGATTATTAACAAAGATGTAGAGAGTTGAAATGTATGACCTCACTGATTCGGACTGTGTATAGAATATCTATATCGTTCGATTTAGTGACGTCACACTATATTTCAACCCGCTGTACCTTTGTCAATAATCGTTTGATTGAAAGAAGAAAAAATACGTGTCGATTATTCTACGATATTCTACATGACAGACCTAACAGATTTTTTCATGCAAGTTTCCCATTAACCTGTGACCAGCACTGGCGGGAGTTTTCCGAATTTAAAATTTCAATTAACGGTATGTGTACTTTCGCATGGGGTAATCGGTTTGTTTTCTTCTTACACAATAATGAACATCCATTTCTATTCTAAGATTTCATACAAATACATGAAACAGAATATAATAATCCCTCTAAATTTTAAAGAAACAAATCACATTCATATTTATATAGAACAACATTGGTAGAAACGTAAGCCAACCATTTACCATTAGAAAGCCAATTGAACAATGTTGATCAATGATTTACAAACGCTTGGATACAATATCGTCACGCAATGACGGAAGCCTTGGCTTATGGATAGCTTATCAAGGTCTTAAAGAAGAGGAGCACTCTGTTATTTACTAGTATTCCAGCTTTTAATACACAGATGTAAGTTGTGCTTAAAGATTATAAGCCTGTCACCTGGGATTCCGGTAGACGATGTCCAGGTGTCTGGCCGAGATAAAAACAAACTCTCGGTAACGGGCTTCGCGGCGTTCGATGTAAAGATAGATGTAAGTTGTGCTTGAAGATGATAAACTCTCGACAAAATATGCCCTGTGCTTGCAAGTTTTAACCTAAAGATCTATAATTATAAAACTAAAGGACAAAAGGCAATTTTTTAAGCGTATTTACTGAGGCCACATAAATAATTTATTGTTTTTCCGATCACATAAACTTCAAAATGCTTGAAAATTCGTTTAAAAGCAATATTGAAAATAAACAAAACCACGTCCCAGAATAGTCACGAGCACATGAAATTCAAGTAAAATAAAGCTGTAGATAAGAATAAGTATATAAATATACAGTTCACAATTTAAGCAAAAATAAGAATAGTTTTTCTTCGTCGTAGCTAGATCAAACGAAATATTTAAAAGATTATTACAAATCAGTATGACCAGAGGGTAGGCAAAAAATTCGTTGTTTATAATACAGCTATTAGCCGTGCATGTAGCAACGACAAATAAGTTAATATTCAATGAGCAGAAGCTGTTATGTGCATTAACGGTCAATTCAATACCCGACGATAAAATATCACAAGAGTCTTTCCTTATCTATATTTTTTTATTAGCTTCTTCTCGCAGACAGGCAGACGATTTTTAAGATCGTGAAACTCAAGATGTTCAAGGAAATGGAATTTACTTCTAAGTGGTTTGACAAGGGTTAGCAAGATTGGGACTATACTGAATACCTTTTATAAGAAGAAGTTAAGGGATTTGCGTGTTGTAATAAAACTTCTTTCGACAAGAAAGCGATCTCATTAATACAAAGGGAAAAACCGATTTTGGATTATCATGAAAGGGCTGTGCCAATTCATGAGATAAAATGTACTGCGTATTACAATCTATTAAACAAGCCGATAGACGTAATGACTTTTGACGTAAGTTATCCTAAAATTATCGAAGAGTTTAGGATCA
Organism: Pteromalus puparum; assembly: GCA_012977825.3. Lineage (NCBI taxonomy): Eukaryota > Metazoa > Arthropoda > Insecta > Hymenoptera > Pteromalidae > Pteromalus > Pteromalus puparum. Next base: position 22,500,327 of record CM053170.1, read on the forward strand.
AAACGTACAAGCTTCTTTACCCGCTGTATCACAAGTGATTACAGATCAGATTTGATCACGACATGATAGAAAAATGGTCACGATCAATGACGTTGTTCAAAGAGTTGCTAAGATTCGTCTACACTGAAAGATCTATAATGCATTTAAATTTATTAAGAGAAGTATGGGTAACAGTTCTGCTTCTTACATTACCTATCGGTAGAGTCGCAAACTATAGGACAATAGGTGCGAGCACGCACGTTGTTGTAAAATTCGAAACGGCGTAACTTTCGCAACGACCGATTTATGGCGACAAATCAATACTGAACAATTATGACGTATTTGAGCTCTTGTAGGTAAAATGTTTTCTCCACATACACAGAAAGAAATAAATGTATTGTTTACACCTACCCTATCATTTTAACTCCTTGGTAAAGAAAATCCAAAACACATGCGCCGAAACAATCATATATCAACAACTAAAAATCTCGACATTATACAATCGTTTAGATTACACTAAATTCAGCAGTATCTCGTAATCAATATAGAATAATAATTTTTCTTTTCTTGTACCGGTAAGTTCAACAAATGCGATATACAATCCCGTATACGTTTTGCGCGTTAGCTCAGCTACAGAAAATAGCTGGCGCCTATGATTCGTTATAAAAAGCTGATGCATACACAGCAATGGGTGCGTTTTCCAACGACCTTAATACCGTCAATTTGTAAATGATTATGCGCGCGAGTAAAGCGAAAAAAACTGCTCGGGCTGGCGTTGCGTATCGAGCGTATCGAGCAAAATTATCAATGTGTAATCGACGGTGGCGGCTGCAGTATAAAATCTAAAACGCGTTGAAAAGCGTTCAATGTTAAAAAGTGGTTATCTTCTTCAAAAAGGAAAATCCAAAACACATGCGCACGCGCTTTTAATTTTTAGCAGTAGCTTCAAGCTATGATATATAATTCAGGAGTAAATAAGCGAGGAAAGAGAGGATAGGAAGTGGTTTTACAGAATTAGCACTTCGAAAATTTTAGTTTTATTTTTTGAAGTATTGTTATCAGCGCGTGCACAGCCCATTATAGTCCACGCATATACGCTTTTACGTATATTACGAGCTAACTAAAATTAAAGTTTTTACTACGACTAACGTGGGGTTGGCGAGCGAAGCGAGCAGGGAAGGGACCCCCCTAGTAGTTTATAAAAAAAGATTAAATCCCTGATAGAAACCGGAATCCCATTATTGGCTAGTTCTTAGACTGCGAATCCAAGAACTAGGTTGTTTCCTTTGCCATTTCTTAGGCTGAATGAAACGCTTTTTAACCTATTTATTGGATAGTTTTTGAATTCACTTTTCCTACCTTGTTTCTGAGTACAAAGAGCCCATTAAAGTTGGTCGAGTAACACAACTGAATTACACGTGGCTCATCGCAGTTCGAGGTTGGAATTGGAAAATCGTAGCTAACAGGCTTGGATTCGAGTTTTTAGTTTAAAGTAAAGTATAGAATAATTATTTGCATCAAAAAAAAAAACTGCCTGACTGGGGATTTGAACCCACGCCCTACACGAGGTCAAATAAATACGGTCGTGCGCCTTAACTATCTAATCCACGCAGACGTTCTTCCTAACGAGCCCTACGAACTTCGCCATATGTTTAAATTATAAAAATTATTCCGTTTACGTCTAAATATTAATAATTGTGTATCTTGCATCCAAAAAACTAATTGATTTATTGATACATTCATAAAATATAATACTCACCCATAAAAAATGCACAAGATATTGCTACATTTGAGGAATTTAAAATGTCCAGTTTTTTCACATTTTACTTAGCCAGTTTCTGCCTTTACGACCATTTTAAATAGTCACTTTTCTACCAGGGATATTTGTCCAAATTAAGAAAATAAAAAGAAAATTCGTTACTGGAAGTAAAAGTACAGGTTTAACATCTACTGTTAAAGGCATTTTAAAAAGTTGTTTATTTAGAGCTTCAGAAATTTATCATTTCAGTTTATATATGTATAATTTAAAATTAATTTAGTTCTTCTGGTCGTTTCTATTGCCTCTAAATCTTTTTGCCAGACAAAATGATTGAATTCACACAATTTACTATATTGTGTAAACAAAGATTCATCGAAGAAAAATTTAATTTATTTACATAAATTTAAAAAGATTCGTTTATTATTAAACTATTTTTTACTTATGTTTTTTTTATTTGTTGCTTTAAAAATGAATAATATGGGGCAAAAACGTATTGCAGTGTTCATGCTGCAACCTATCAAGGTGTTAATAAATCTGACGATAATATTTACATAAATTTTCCGATCGAAATATTAAATAGCATTCGCAAAGGATTGCCACCCCATGAACTTAATTTAAAAATTGGTGCGATTATTATGTTAATAAGAAACTTGAGTATAACAGACGGTTTGTGTAATGGCGCAGCATTCAAAATTACCAAATTATTCAAGTATAACATTGAAGCTGAAATTATAACTGGGGAAAATATTGCAAATAAAGTTTTCATACCTAGAATTACTTTAAATACCGGAAATTTATCTTCATTACAATTATTTTATACAGAAAATAATTTCCTTTAATCTTAGCGTTTGCTATGACTATTATTAAATCTCAAGGCAAAGTTTCGATAATGTAGAAATATACTTAAAAAAACCGTTATTTTGTCATGGACAATTGTATGTATCATTATCTAGACGCAAAGATTCTAATCGTTTGTTTATTCAAAATGAAAGTGAAAACAATTCAGATATAGAAAATATAGTTTGGAATGAAATTTTTGATTAGAAGTCATCTGAACCACCCCAATACACACACACACACACACACAGTGGAGGTCACCGCATCATAGATCTAACAACATTCTAGCAACTATACATTTTACATAATTAATCAATATAGCAATACCAAATTTCAGTGGGCGGGTGGACTGGGCGCCAGGGGCTTTCTCGCGGGGAGCGGTGGAGGGGGTTGTGGGGGGTGGGGGGGCCTAGAATAATTTTCCAAAATGATCATAAAACCAAACAATTACGATATTTGGTGGGGGCCATGTGGTAGTGGGTGGTGGGGGGGGGCTTCGCCAAAAAGAACATGATCATAGATAGGATATATAATAATATAAAATAAAAGAGACGTTCGAGTACATAAACTTATGTAATAAATTGTGGATCGTTATAAATTGAATAATGCGATCTAACACGAAACAGTATAATCGTTAGAAGACCGTAAATGTACATAAACATGTGCATCCTATACGTAATTTAAAGTTGTATGAATATACGAAATAATAACTGTCGAATGCAACAGTTACCAAAAAATCCTTAATATAAAAAGAAAAAACTTACTAAGCGTCGCGATAATCCCCTTTGCACCGTAAAATAATTTAGCATAAATACTCTAATGATTGAGAAAAAACCTTAATGTATTATATGCAATTATATGCGATGGAGATAAATTGTGAAACAAATTCAATACCATGATGTATGAAATAAACATCTCTAGTATTTATTTCCTGCTTCAACTTCTCGTCCGTCGGTGTTGTTTTCCACGAGGGCGGCGTTCACTTTGGTGAGTAGGAAAACATCGAAACTTGCACAATCTTCGCACCAAATCTTGTCTGAACTTTCTTACATTTGGATATTTTATACTTCTTGCTGATCTCCAAATCCTTAATTTGTTTCGTAGGCAGGAATGGTGAAGTTTTTGCCACAGCGTTTAGCGACTCCATTCTGTAAAAATAATGAAACAATATATAAGCTTATTATATTTATTTATGTATTATATATAAGTTATAAGAATATATTATTATACTCACATAATAAATTATACTTCCAAGGTTGACGTTGTTGTATCAGAATCAGATGAAGAATAATATTCCTCAAAGAAATACAGTGGGCAGATAAAATCTTGTCGTATTGCACGGAGCCACTTGTTTATTGTGTAAACGTTTTGAACTGCACAATTCTCCTTCCAATCAGCAAGGTGATGTGCACACACCACCGGAGTTTGAAATTCGGATGTCTTTAAGGATGTACAGCCGAGTTTTTCTAGGTTACGAACGTCAGGGAAATATGGTTGCAGCCACTCGATTTTCTGCGCAACTTTCACCCAAACAATCACGTTTCTTGTCGGTGATAAGTCGAGAAGGTTGGAGCAAACTTCAGCTACTTTGTCATATGGAAGGTCACCATCGCTCCACTTCAACCCGTGGAAAGAATATTTAAGCCACAGATTGGCACACTGGATATTGCTTGGCAAGTCCTTGATTATAAATTCTCCGTTTTGTCCCTTGAATCCCTGAATATCAACATTAAATCCATTTTATCTATGAAAATATTACTTATTATTAAGAATAAATTTATATGTAAAATAATAAAATATTTAAAATATACTTACAAATGCTACGGTAAGCTTTCTCAACTAATGTAGAGCACAGTATACTGCTTGAGTACGCTCGAAAATAATAACTCAACTAACTGTGTAGAAATACAGAGCAGAGGCTCGCTTAAATATATTCGAAATTTGCACCCCTTCCACTAAAAAGCTTACCTAGCTAGATGCCCATAGTCCCCACTCAAACGTCTGGGTGCTGCATACCATCAGCAAAGATAGTGTACCAGCGCAGTCTAGAAGAACGCTACAATACCACCACTCTAGCACTTTTACATATGTTTCCCGCACCTCCACGCGTCATAATAGCCAAGACGAAGTGTCGTCACTGTCCCTCTGTTTCTTCGAGCGCTGGGTCCCATTAACGACTGTTTACTCTCGATATTCTCTGCAGGGATAGCATGACGTCCTTCACAGCGAAGATTTCCCATTCTCCTACATGTTTCTATACATTTTCGTTACCCCCACTATACGGACAAAATTCATACATTTTTCGCATATGAGTGAAAATTATGTCACCACCCTCTATTTTTAAAGTCTTTAAGTCAGTGCATTGTCAGATTGGGTTTAGTCTGCTAAAGGATTAGACATGTTTATAGTAGAATTTTGATAGTTGTTGTGTGAACTATTATTATTATTATTATTAATATTGATAATATACAGGCATAAATTATATTATTTTTCTTAAAATTTACTAAGTATATCATCGTATATTTTAGATGAACTGCTTCAATATTATGCGTTTCTTTCTTAATCCTTAGAAGAAGATAAGACTGCCGAAAGATAATTAGTTCAAACTGAAGCGTCCTATACAAGGAATCTTTTCAGGTAGTCCTGCAAAACGATGCCATTCGACCCACGGCCGTCAGTGCAGTAACATCGCATGTAGCATAACAACTGTTAGTGCATTAACATCAAGTGTACAGAATTTTCAAAGTTTAAAAAGAACTTGTGATAGGAAAAAATATTGAGTGTAACTATACAGTTTATGAGTGCAAATCATAAGCAGCAAATCATCATCAACATGAGCCACCAAGTAAGTTAAATCTCTCACTCTCTCTCTCTCTCTCTCTCTCTCTCTCTCTCCTGCTCTCTCTCCTGCTCTTTCTCTCTCTCTCTCTCTTATTACTTTAATTTATGATTTGTACAACATAATGTACAGGAATAAAAATTATCTAAATCTAAAAAATCTCTCTCTCTCTAAATAAATAAATAAATAAATAAATAAACGTACGCACGAATACAAATTTAATAATAAATCCATTATAAAAATACATGCAAAAACCAGCATTTATTTAGCATTGTATTAAATATTTTATTGATAACTTGGTATTTTAAATTAAATCATAGAAATTTTGACTAAAAAATTTTGACTAAAATAAAATGTATTACAAAGATTAGAACTTAAAAAAGTCTATATTAAAATTCAATTTTGGAGATAATTTGATGATGTCACCTTCAATAAAAATAATGATAAAAAAATTATAACTTATAATGATTTTACAACTTGTACCATTTTATTTGTTTCAGAAAATGCTAACGACTGAGCTTTACAATATGCTGCTTAACAGAGATTCGTCAATATCCTGGATGAAATACAGCACCACGGAAATATCAATGGATGAGGACGGTTGGTCTTTAGACACAAGACACTACAAGACCGGCTATGCCACCGCAATATAATTACTGGGTGACAATAGAAGAAGAGCCTGAATTTATCGATATCGATGACCTTCCGACACCATATAGACCTCCACTGCCAAAAGCTGCGACACCACCACCAGTCGTAGTTATTCGAAGATCTGCGCCAGCGAAACCGTTAAGCCCAGAGTCACCGCCACCGTCATCAGTCATCAGTCATCAGGAAACCTGCCGCCGGCATCCAAAGGTCTATATTAACGGAGTCGTCGCGCCTCCTCTCTTCAACGTCACAATGTAAAACAGTAGAAGACGATGATGAGAATGAACTTATAATAACCAATAAATTGACTGATTTAAAAATAATTTATGAATTTATTAATGTTAAATAATGTACAAAAATACATAAAATATCTACATATTAAAATAAGTAGGAAAAATAGCTAAAAAAAATTTGACGCAAGTCAAACTTCGACAAAAAATGTATAAAAAATGTAAACATTATTTTTTATAGTAAATATTTTTTTAGTCAACAAACGCTTCATATATTAATCTTTTCCTTGAATAGTCCTCTTCAGTATAAGAATCTTCCAGATTTGATAGTATAATGAGTAATGTCAATTGAATAGTATAATGTTTAATTTGCAACCAAGTAAAGTTTTAGACTATCTCAGGCAATACATATACGGCCATTTTCCATGATTTAAAAAAAATTAATTTTAGTGTTGATATCAAACCTATCATTTTACGGATTTCTTTATATTTTTTATTATCAAAAATTCTTATGTATAAAGGTGAATATGCATGTATTATGTTTGCAACTTATCTGGGACACATATATAAATCACATTGACAACAAAACGCTTGTAATTTTTAATCTATGTTATGTCAATCGACTCATAAAACACTAAAGTTTTTAAAAATATTGTTGGAAAAACTAGGAATGCATATGAGGTAAGTTTTTGAAAAATTAACTGTTTAATATGCTTCAAATCAACATAATGTGAGTCTGTTTCATAACTTTGAAATAATAAATTTACAATAATGCGCTCAGAGACTGTTTAACTATTCAAAGTTACACTATTTATTACTCATAATTGTGAAAACATAATTAGTCATACTGGTAAATTGAATTCTACAAGACTCTTCACTATTTCTTTGCAACTACATTTTTCTCTTTTATTATCAATACTACTATCTTGCAATTATTCTCTCATTCTTACATATGCATACATACACTTAGATACTATTCATTGCATTATTTTCTTACTGTAATGTTGTTACGTGTGGACACGTCACAGGGTGCTAATTACTATGAGAGAGCGAGTAGAAGAGTGCAATATGTGGGTGGCAGCTTTGGCGCGACGACTGAGCGTCTGCATTGCAAGCCAGAGGATCTCGGTTCAAGACCGGGGTCCGTCACTTTTTCATTGCACTCTTACTCGTAACAATCTACTCTTTACAATTCTATTTTTTCTATGGCTTATCTTATGTCACACATGCAGTTCTCCAAAAAAAAATTTTTAATTTAAAATTTCACTCAAACTAGTATTTAATTCATCTTCTAAATCTTTAATTATTTCTTTTCTTATCTTGATTTTGTTAGGGTGAAAGCGAGTTCACCAAACTAACAATACGAAACTTAGTAAAGACGGGTGGCTGCTATATCGCCCATACGGGTGATCTCAGTGAAACCGAGTGTCGGGGCGAAACTGCTTGAATTCGTTAGCTTTAAATGGTATGGAATGAAACATTTATTTTAACAGACTTACTTTATTGATGTTCGGGTAGCCTCCCAAATTCGACCTTTTCGTCCAAACTCCAACTCCAATGGATAAAAAAAACCTAGGATGGTACTCTCTTCCAATCAGAGAAAAGATGTATGGGGTAGATTGATCTCTTTCCAACGTTTTCTCCTTATTGACTCAATATTGTGGTGGTAATAAGTTATATTTCAAAACTCAAAAATGCACTTCCAAAATCATTTATTCAAAATAGACTCAAAAGTTAAATTTACTTTGAAATGACACTCAATAAAAAAAAAAAATCAGCTTGAATCTTGATCTCTAATAAACGTACAGAATTAAAAAAAAAAACGTGCTACCTCGAGGAGCGAACACACTGGAGTGAAGTCAAGGGGGAGGTGAAGCTAAAGAGAGAGCGTCTTGGCTTTCTCCCACGCAGGGTCTTTACTTCTCCTCTCTTCGTGCTTCAGCCTGGCCGTGCGTCGGCTGTGCACGCGCACTTCAGCCGAGGGAGGAGAAGTTGTTTTGGTTTCGAGTACATTCCTTTCGCGTTTGTTAAGCGACGAAGTTTCTAGGCCTTTTTTTATACGATTCTTATTCTATATTGTTATATCTGAAACTTCGTCACTTAACATCCTCCCCCCCTTGAAGACGTTTGTCGTCCTCGACAAACCGATTGCCTAAGGGTATGTGGTACATTTGGTGAAAACAAGCAGGTCAATGAACGTTTCTAGATTTCACCTAATGATAGCTATGTGGAATGGAGGTGCCCAGAGATGGTGTTATATAGTTTCTGTGTTTGTGTGTGATTATTGTGTTGGTGTATTGCAGAACAGTTCGATCTTATTGTTACTTTTTGTTATGAGTGTCTTTTTTTTATATTTTTCTCCAGGGTTTAACTTGTTATTCCAGACGTGGTCTGGAATACTTGTACAATGCATTTTGTTACTTTGCGCATATACTTTGTTTATTCACCCTCGTAAAAATTTTCATTTAAGGAGAGAAAAAGACATTTTTTTTTTTTACAAGAAGAAAAAGAAAAATTTTATTTTACACATTTTACGTGTGTTGTGGTCCCAGTTTGCATTGTTTGTGTGTTAGTGTAACTGTGTCTCTGTGTGATTGGTGGGATATTAGTGTGGTTAGGTGAGATATCAAGGATCGATGAAATCTTACGCTTCGTAATTTTAGAGACCTGCATGATTTTAATTTGGTGTCCTTGGTCCATGGTCCTTCTATAATATAACGAATTTATTCCTAATACGTAATATTATGTATATGTTATGTGCTAAATATATGATATACGTGCTATTTTAATTGGTGCAGGGTCAAATTGAAATAATTGGTCGTAAGTCCATTTTTATAAAAGTATAAAATGTATATTATTATAAAATACACTGTATGATATTGGTACTCTTACATTATTTATGGCTAACTTGCAGAGGTAGTTGGGTCCAGCCTTTTTGTTTGTTTTAAAATTTTTTTTTTATAATATACTCTACATTTGGTAACAATGTTGAAGACGAAAAATGGCAATGGTAACTCTAAGATTAGTGAATGGTAATGATAAAAGAATGAGAAAAGATGTTTGTATCTTATCCTAATCTAAGGCTATTTTGGCCGAGGCTTCTGCTATGAGCAGGGCCTCTACTATTTGAGCACCTAGTTTCTTCAGCTCCTGTTCTTCGTATGTCTCTTCCTCAGCTATGCTGTTGTTTGATGATGTGTCGTGGTATGGTGTGTATGTGGTGGTATGGGGTCTCCTCAATGTTGTTATTGTTGTATTTTTGCTTTTTTTTGCTTCTGTTTGGTCCATTTCTCTTGTTGGTGTGTTTGTTTTGGTTTCTGATATCATGTTTTCCGAAAACCGTTCTTGTTCTATTTTGGTTTAAGAGGTATTTTGTTTCTTGTGTTTCTTTACTCGATTTTCCCAGCTGCATATTTTGATGTGGTTCTTCCATTCTGCTTTTGTTATCTGTTCTCCGCAGACGAAGTGCATGGTATGTGTGTGTGATGGTTTTCCTGTTTTCCATTTGGCATCGTATTCTGTCGGTGCGTTTAATAGTGCGGTGATGGCCTGTTGTTTTGTTGCGAAGTGAAGAAAACCTATGTATTTTGTTATGCCTGGTTGGTGTGCTCTATCATAGTTTATTAATCCTTCAAACTTCTTGAAATCTTCAACGAAGTCTTTCAGGCTCTTGTTGTCTGGTATGTTGACATATACCGTTTTGTTTTCTTTTGTTTGTTCGTTTTCGTCAGTGATCTTTTTTATTGTCCCTGTGTTGTTTTTCTTTTCTAAAGCGTACCTTACTGGGAATTCATCATTTCTATCTTTCACTGCTTTTGCCGCTGCGGTCTCTGTTTCATATTCTATGAAGACCATTGACATTTGTTTGCCTGTTATGTTATCTGGTAGATTAGCGAATCTTTGATCTTTTATTGTCCCATATTGCTTGAATTTTTGTAATATTTCGATATTTTCTTCAGGTAGTTTCATGCATACTGTGTTTGGTATGATTCGCTTTGTTTCAAGTTTCATTTCTTCGTTTTGCTGTTTTGGCAGTCTTCTTTCTGTTAGATATCTTGGTCTGAATTTAGGATGGCAATCTTCCTTGGCTCTTAATGCTTCTTCACTTGTGCTGTAGGTTATGAAGTTTATGACTTTGTCAGTAACTTCATAGTTGTTTTTGTTGAACATAGGTATCGTTTGGAAATCCTCTATTTTGCCATATGCTGCGAAAAGGTTCATAATGTATTCTTTTTCCAATGTTGTTGGTGTTATGATGCTTATTTTTCTTTGTGTATTTGTGGTTCCGTTTTGGTTTTGTTGATCTGTGTTTACTGTATCTTTTAGGTTGTTTGATGAAACTGAGATGTCCGGTGTGACATTTTTTATTGCTTTATCTGCATGAGTTGTCATTTGGTACTCTACCATCATGCGTGGCAGATTTCTTTGATGTTGTTGTAGTCGTGTGATTTTGCAAGGTCCAAGACTTCTAAATTCTGCTTCCATGTTTTCTTCATCACCTTGGTATGTGACTAGGATTTTATTTTTGTCCACCTTTTCTATTTCGTAAATCGCTCCTTCTAGCGAGTTGTCCTTTTCTTCGTTCATGGCATCGTTTTCGTTGTCGTGGTTATTTGTTGTGTGGTCCATTTCTGGAAAAAGAAAGAGTGTTTTTATTGGTCATGGGTTTCATACTCTTTTTTTTTATGAATAATTGTTTGGTGGTAACATATTTTGATTATTCTTGGTATCAGTGGTTTCATGCATGTGTACGGCTTGTTCCAATGGTCCATGTATGTGAATTTGAGTGTGTGATTGTGTAGTGTGTTAGTGTAGTCGTGTTGTGTGTTCCAGGACCATTAATATTTTCTTAACGTATGTTAAATTGCGAGTACATCACAAATTGAACAAGGAACTCGGTTATCAGAGCCATTTGACTTAGTCAGTAATTTAAATTGTCGAATATGTGAGCCTCCGGAGGAGATACGTCTCACACGACTGTGAAGATGACTTATTGTTATGGGTACTGTATTCTTGTACTGCAAGTAGGCTGTATTTATATTTCGCGTGCGTTTACATGTGTGTGCTAGGTGTTAATTTTGCTTGAGTACGTTCCGGTGTGCGGGTGTGCATTTTGCTGCACAGCGCATTGGTGTACCTAATGAACATCGTGTTCTTTTGTTAGAAAAGTTAAATCGATTTATCTAAAGGTGCTGAAGATTTACTCGGTTTCTCCAATTCGCGCCATGTGTTATTAACAGGTTGCGTGGGGTTTACTGAATCAAGATTCGCTGATGCCTTGACTTGGTATCCAACAAATTCTGCTTCAGCAATCGCAATATTTATGTGGAACTCACAGAATTGATGACATATGGGTGTGATTCACTTGCTTGTGCATTCGTTACGCATTGTGCGTCGACCTGTATGTTTATGCAAATGAATTGTTCGAAGCATGTCTGTTTTCCAGATTGTAAAAGTGTTGGTTTGGGCATTTAGACCCGTGGTTATTATCATGGGCACGAACTTAGCCGACGATATGGGGTTTTCGACGTACTATACGATGATTCAGATTACTATAGTGACGACGGTTGTTAAAGGTTGCTGTGCGTATGTACTTGAATTTAGTGTTTCGGTAACGCTTTGTCGTTTAAGATGATATTTTAAGCTATTTACGGAAACTGCTGCTTAATATGTGCAGGAGAGCAAACTCCTGATAGAGGCTTAAAAAAAAAAGAAAGGAATTAAAGAATATTCGTGTGCATGCATCGTTTGATGTCATACATTGACAAGAGAGCTAGGTTTTAATTTTGAAATATTAGTTTTTGTCCTGGGTGTTTTTGTGGGGTTATGTTTTTGTGTGTTGTGATCGTGTGGCATTGTGTAGTGTAAGATGTTGTGAGTGTATAGTTTTGTGTTTGGTGTGATTGTGTTGCGGTGTGAATTTATCTGGTAGTGGGTCCTTATTTTTAAGCCTGGGGTCCATTCTAGTTACTTTGGTTGTGTAGTTTTAGTGGTTTTAATCGACGCTCATGTCGCTTCCGTCCTGATCTTCTTCGTCATTCAATAGCAATGCTTCTTGTTCTAAGGTGAGGATATCGTTTTGTTCTCTGATTTCTTGCATTTCTGATGTATTTATGTTGGTGTCTTCTTTTTGGTCCTTTTTCTTCTCTAGGGTTTCCAGGTATGCTAATGTTCTTTTTATTTCTGTAAGAGTGGGTACCTTTGATGGTCCTTGGTTCTCTTCTGGGTTCTCTATTTCTACTTTGTTGTTCCAAGACATTTGCTTTTTGCATGTCATTTCGTGCAGATGGTACAGTTCACTTTCTATCATGTTTTTGCATTTTTCATGAAACTTCATGTCTCCTGTTCCTATAGCTAGTTTTGGTAGTTTTCTTGGTTCAGCGTAGGTAGCTTTGTATGATGCTTCGCTTTGGGTCCTTGCTTTTTCAGCGTTCTCTTCTTTAAAGTATTGAACATAGCCATATGACAGGCGGCCTTTCTTATCTCTGACTGTTTCATAATACGTCATTGTTCCGTATTGAGCAAAGTGCCTGAAAAACATCTCGTCTTTCTCTCTGTCTGTTTGGTCCCATGGTAGTAAGCAGAATAGTCTGTTCTTTGATACAGTGTTCTTGGGCTCATGGGCTCATATTAAACTCAAAATTCTCATTTTCTAGTGTTATCGCATTGTTAGTACGGGGTAAATTTGCTCTAAATGGCGAATGATTGCGCTTTTTCTTTCTAAAGCATAATATCTTTCGCAAACATTT
>CM053170.1:22525935-22603718 GCA_012977825.3 Pteromalus puparum
CTACTGCTGGATACTGTTTGATGGCTAACTGCTCAACTCAGGCCTCTTTTATAGTGCCACTAAGCTACGAAACTCGACAGTAGAGGGTGCTTTTTGCGCAGCGAAATTAAAACCCGGCAACGGTAAGCTGGGTTCTTGACGACGTTACATATCAGATAGCGTAGAAGCGAGAAACTCTGCAAAATATTAGTATTTGCAAGAAATTCTCCAAGAATATGTCAACTTTTTCTCACTTTATTCAGGACTCTATGCAGTGTATACCTGCGTCAGTATATCATGTGTACTTGTGTTTTTTCGTTTATGATAAGAATAAAACCATCGTCAGAAAGCCAAGTTTCGATGACGATGATATTCAGATTACACAGAAGCGGGAAATTTCATAATTTAGTATATATAAACGTCTGTGGTAGCAAAATATCAGCATTATATACTGAATATTTATAAAAAATTGCCAGTCTACGTCCGTCGGTTGGTGAGACATGATCGTTTTCTCCCCTTGTAATCGCTATTTCGTCTTATATTTATGTAAGTAACATGTATCTGTGTGCGTGTGTATGTCTAAAGAGTGTGTATGACGCCGTAACTATGCTGCCTAGTGTAGTCCTTACGGTGTACATAAAAAACTTCTTATACCGCGAAATTATTGGACCGATAGTTTCAGAGTTATAGACGATCGATTGATTAATCGATTTTCAATAATCGTCGTATCGACTCGCAACCTACGGTGTTGTGAAGCTCTTGGGGTGTACACAAAAAAGTTCTTATACCACGAAAATATCGGACCAATAGTTTCAGCGATATGAGGGATCGATTGGTTCAAATATCGTTTTTCATCGATATCTCGGAAACGGTGAGAGCTACGCAAAAACGGACAAAATTTTTGGGGTTTCCTAAAGGGGTTTCTACTTTCGGGGGGCCTACCCAACGGTGTATAGTTCAAGGTGATTTATCGATATTACCAATCGATCGATTTTCAAAATTTGCTGTTTTTGACCTGTAACCGGGTGTGTTGCGTAGCTGGTGGGATTTATATGAAAAAATTGTTATGCCGCGTAAATATTGGACCAGTAGTTTCGGAGATTTGGCCCCACACGTATTAGGATACTAGGAGTACGAGGAGGTGTACTAATTTTTTTTTTTTTTTTTTTTCAAAGACCATTATGTCGCAGTGAGGGTAAAACAACCATTAATACGCTTGAGCTTCAAAAAGCCATTATGTCGCCGTGAGTGAAAAACAGCCATTAAAACGCTTGAGCAGGAGGCGTCTTTTACATGTATCGGATTAGATTACCTAGCCACTTAACGCTTAGGGCGTGTAGAGTAGCAATGATAAGGACCGCCTCGCTGCAGCTGCAGTGATAACACACCCATCTTCTCTCTCTCTCTCTCTCTCTCTCTCTCTCTCTCGCGTCTTAGAATTCTGCCACCTTCTTGAGCACATATTCTCCTGATACTATCTCGCCGTTTTCGCTTGATTTTCGGCCAAATTTAAATATAATTTCGATTGTATTATCGACTAATGCTCTGTACTCTGTATGTACGTGCTAGTCACAGAACAAAATCATAAGAAAAAGTGAGTGAGAGAGAGAGAGAGAGAGAGAGAGAGAGAGAGAGAGAGAGAGAGAGAGAGAGAGAGAGATGCATATGCTGACTTTACTTCACTTTGCGTAAAAAATACACCCGAGAGTCGTGGCTGTGGATGAAAAATACCATTCCCACGTAAACTCGAGATGGTTTTTAGCCATCTGATTATTCTAGAGACCAAGTTTCCATGCGTTTAACACTTTTTAATAAATCTGAGATGCACAGAAGCCGAAATATTAGATATGAAGACGATAACTGACGACTTTCGTCTCGCAGTTTTATCAAAAAGTGTCTATGCATGGGCTTTGCGAAGTAAAAAGTGGTGGAAAAAGTGTGTGGCGAGAGGCGAAAATTCGCGCAGCTTCTTCAGTCCTTCGCCACCTTTCGCAGACTAAAGATATATATACTAATTTTAAGAATGCGTATTCTAAGTGTTGTGGAGATTAACGCGCGCGCAGTATACCGGTACCGCGTTACTCCGTCACCACCACCACCACCGCGCGACCCTATGCTACCGCAATTTTTGGATGATGCGGTACTCGACCAGGAGGTTGCCGCTATAATGGCGAGCAGTCCTGTGAATGTGGCACCGCTTATCGCACATTCGGAAATAAATTCACCACAGCCACTACTCCTATATCCGGAATTGGGAGCTGCCAAAAACAATAGCGATCCAAGAGGCAGATGAGAATGCTGCGAGAATTTTTGCCGGACAGGCCGAGGCTCGGGCTGTGAACGAGGAGGAGGAAGCTGCGAGAATTATGCTACTACGCGATGCTGAAGAAGATGATGATGATGAGGAGGAGCAAATGGAGGAAGAAGACTGGGAATAACCAGGATATTTCCGCCAGTGACAGTGATAGTAGTACCAGTAGTGATAGTGATAGTGACAATAATAATAATAATGACATATACGACCCCACAAGGGATCCTGAGCGAGAAGCTCGCTTACATCGGCTTCTTGGCATGCGAAAGCACCTGTGGCGGGTGAGAGCCAATCTGCTCCGGCTGAAACGTCGACGAGACGTCAGGCGGATGCAGGAAAAAATACGCCGTGTGCGAGATCGTCGAGTGCTATTTATGCGAAATTTGAGTCGCGCTGAACGACAAGCCCTTCCCGTACCACAACGAGAACTTCCGCGTAGAAATCGGGACTTTTGTTACGGGTGTGGTAAGTTTTATTTGATGCAACGTGTGCGTTGGTGGTGGAGGTGCGAAGAATGTGGATTCTGGCTGTGTCTGGACTGCAACACAGACCCGCTACACTGCCAAAGAAACATTAAGAATATAAACTTATATATATATAAATAAAAACAGTGCTTAGTATTAGTGATAAGTGTGTAAGTTTTAGTATAAAATAGGTTAAGTTAAGCAGTGTATTAAGTAACAAACAATATCATCAACAAAAAAAAATCAACACATCATCATCATAAAAAAGGTAAGAGTATACAAAATTAATAATTTTGTGTGTGTGTGTGTGTGTGTGTGTGTGTGTGTGTGTGTGTGTGTNNNNTCGGATCGCCAACACCACAGGATGCCGCTCCGACGCTCTCTCCGAAGTGCCTTGAAAAACGCCGAGGCACTTTGGATAGAAAGAGGGTAAGGTGGAGGGGGTTTTCTCCAAAGTGTCTCTAAAAATCAGAGACACTTTGGATAGAGAGGAGGGGAGGGGACTCGTTTCTCTCCAAAGTGTCTCGAAAATTCGGAGACACTTTGGATAGAAAGGAGAGAGGCGGGGGGCTCTCTCCAAAGTGTCTCTAAAAACCAGAGGCACTTTGGATAGAGAGGAAAGGAGTGGGAGGGCTCTCTCCAAAGTGCAAATGGCACCATGGAGAGTAAACAAACTCGACCTTGACCTCTAGTGACCCCGAGTGATGTCACTGGGGGTCAAGGTCAGTTTTTGTTTACTCTCCATGGTGCCGGGGTACTACTAGAGACATAGGGCGTTGGGGATGACGATTTGTGAACCAACAGCGATCCAATCACTGACCGTTAGGACAGTGATACACCTGTACAAGTCACTAACGGGATAAGATACACAGGAATGGGGTATACCACCTGACACCTTTCACCCTGATGGATAAGTAATACAGGAATGGTGCATACCACCTGATACGCTGATCCTCAAAGGACGAAACTAGACTGGTACAACCACTAGTTAACCACCGGGGATGCAAGGGGCGCAAGCCTAGGCATCAGGACCTAATGGTCCACCCAGACCAACAACAATAATAATAATAATAATAATATTTGGACTGATATTTCGACCTTTCAGCATGCTTTGCTTCCGAATCAAGATAATCTGTTTAATTAGTATGTAAACTTAACATCTAAACACTTATAATGTATTATTATATCTTTGTTTTAATTGTATGCACTATAATGTCATAACCCAATACAAAACACGACTTTTGACTCGCACATCTCTATCGCCAAAACGTCAAAAAAAGAAAAAAATTCATGTTTTCCTCTTTATACTATACCACCTGCCTTGAGAAGACCGATAAAGCCAATTAAACATTTTTGATTTACCACCGAGGGATAGAGTCAGATAGAGATTTTCTCTATACAAATATTTTGAGACAATATGACTATGATATAAAAAAAATAGTAGTAAAGTAGAGTAAAAAAAGTAGAGTATAGTTTCACATTAATAAATAAATTTCACTGATGTTTTCAATTAAGTCATAGATAATTACTTTTATAATAGCATTTTTATAATTGACTCAGAAATTCGAGCGATCGAACATGTGTTAGTATATGTTATTGATATGGTTGTTATGCAAAGTTATAAACAATCTAAGTTCAAAAATTAATCATTTTGGAATGAACAATTAAAATCGTAATTAAAAGAAGATTTAAAAATCAGAAAATAAAACAGTTAAAAATAAAGATTAACATTAGAGGCTTGACGAGCGAAGTGAGAAAGAGGGTAACCCTCTAGTATACATGCATTATATATATATATATATATATGTGTGTGTGTGTGTGTGTGTGTGTGTGTGTGTGTGTGTGTTCAAATTTAATTTTAACATAAAAGTAGCTTACCAAATTAATGTGAATTTTGCTTGAGTAATCGAAATCTGAAACAGCCTCAGTAAACTGTGCAAGTATCTCATTATGTCTGGCCATATCTGTAGCGAGGATACAGCGTATCATTCCCTCTCTAGCAATTCTGTAAGTTCCTGGGTCAAGAGAGGCAAGGATATTACATTCCGGGGCCTCGAGAATACGGAATGCCATTGAGCAGTGATGGTTTTCAAGAGGTGAGATGTCGTTGTAACGCAGAGCGAGTTCTGTACGAGCATTAATCTGATAAATATTATTATAACCTGGGTGATCAAGGTCATGACATATACATGAGACTATTAGTACTAATACTTCAAGGTCACCAATCTTTGTTATTAAATCCACCGCCCACACTATAGCGTACATCTGAAATTAATAATAATATAATTACAATTATTCTAAATAAAAATAAAATAAGATTTATAACACAGTGTGTGAGAACTGTGAGAAGTTTGAATTCTCGTGCTTGTGTGAATTATCTTATTCTTGCACTGATTTTAAGTCACAGAAAGATTTCAAAAATAAAGTGATGTATAAAAGTAAATTTTGTGGCGCGAAATCTGGATTTGATTTGACTAGATGGTCAATTTAACTTGAGATTATCATAAGAAGGCAGATAACAAACAAAATAATTTGTTTTTAACAAATAATGAAAGCAAAATTACGATAAACCACGACATAGTTGCCCTTAATAATTTAGCCATCCTATGACGTCACATAATAACTCTATTCAAACATTATTCTCAAAATTTTGAAAATTTTGAAAATACTTAGATATAGACACACACATTTATTGGGTAGGCTGCAGAGTGAGACAAAACTACTCTCTTGGAAAAAAAATGTTTTTCCTCCCAAGGCAGTAGTTTTTTCCCGCTGCTAAGGAAAACACGATTTTCCATTCATTTTACATGCATGAAAAGTGGCCTTCTTCTTGCACGTATCATGAAAAAGTTTTTTTAGTTTTTGCGAGAGGAGACTTCTCCTAAAATTTCAGCCCGATTAGTCGAAAATTGCTTGAGATATCGTAGTCGCATCTCACACATTTTTCGTGCAGGAAACTATAAGGAACTTCCGTGTTGCGGTTGTACCTAAAAAACAACTGAGATTAATTAAAAAAGTCAAGTTTACCAGCATGTTATTTTATTTACAATACGGCGGTAAAGACCTATTTAATATATGGGCTATTTCACGTCAACCCGTGGAAAAATTTTGTAGATCTTGGCCAAATAGTATATTGTGTGCCAAGGGCGTAAAGTGGGCTTTTTTAGGCCGAGTGTGGAGTTTGCAGTACGAGTCAAGGCGAGTTAGCCCGAGCCGAAGGCGAGGGCGTTTACGAGCCGCAGACGAGTACTGCAACCACACGAGGCCAAAAAGCCCACTTAGCCCTTGGTGCACACCATATTTATTGTAACGCAAGTACAGATTTTTGCGTTTTTTTTTTTTGATATTGAGTGCGACTGATGCAACTTTTTTCAGAATCGGCGACCACACTCTTAGTAGACGAATTTTTAAATTTATATATATATATATATATATATATATATGGGTGGTTCTCTGTCAAATCGAAGATGAACAATTTTTTTTTTGGATTAAACTTTATATATATGTTCTATAGGATGCCCGTGGCTCCCAAAACAATTTTCAGCGCGATCCCTTCACTTGGCTTCAAGTTATAGCTGGTCAAAGTTGGTGTTTTAAGCGATTTTTGCATTTTTTGCCTATTTTCAATGATTTGTAGCTCATAATGGATGCATTTTTAACTAAAACTACCCTGATACTTTTTTTTGTTAAATTTCCTGAATTTTTCAATAAATTTACTNGATCCGGACTCCGACTACTATCGTACGGTGAAAAGATACCTTTTTATAGTACAAATGTACCTGTATAAGAGCCAGAATGGCAGAGGCCTTTGTTTTTTGTTTGTATGGGACACTAGTAGTGAAAAACCCTCAGAAATGATTCAAATAACTAATAATAGCTGTAGACAAAGGACGTATCCATCATAAAAATATCACAGTGGTTGTTTATGTTAGTAAAAAGGAATCTGACGTCCTTTGTCACAGCTATTATGAGTTATTTGAATCAATTCTGAGGGTTTTTCACTATTGGTGTACCATGAAAACAAAAAACAAAGGCTTCTGCCATTCTGGCTCTTGTACAGGTACATTTGTACTATAAAAAGGTATCTTTTCACCGTACGATAGTAGTCGGAGTCCGGATCAAACCCTTCGATTATCACATTTTAAGGTTTAAAATGCAAATAAGGTAGCCTAAACATGTATATATGACTTTAAAAGTAAATTTATTGAAAAATTCAGGAAATTTAACAAAAAAAAGTATCAGGGTAGTTTTAGTTAAAAATGCATCCATTATGAGCTACAAATCATTGAAAATAGGCAAAAAATGCAAAAATCGCTTAAAACACCAACTTTGACCAGCTATAACTTGAAGCCAAGTGAAGGGATCGCGCTGAAAATTGTTTTGGGAGCCACGGGCATCCTATAGAACATATATATAAAGTTTGAACCAAAAAAAAATTTTTCATCTTCGATTTGACAGAGAACCACCCATATACATATATATGTATACATATAGAAAATTTCCCGAAAAAATGTTAGCGGGCGTTTTTCAGTTTTTTTGCCCGCCGGTCTGAAAAAAGCTACTTTAGTCTTACTTAATAGGTCAGAAAAACGCGAAAATCGTGCTTGTGTTACAAAAATTAATATACTGGTCCAGTATACTCCCCAAAGGAACACAAAAAAATTTTCAGACCTCTAAGTACCCCCAGTTCCAAGTTATAGCAATATCAAAAATTGAGATTTTCTGAATTTTGGCCTTTACTGCCGACTAAAATAGCTTGTAACTCAAAAGAGAAGCATTTAAGGACAACTAATGAATACATTTTATTTTGTGAATTTCCTGTAGAATTAAAAAAAAATTATTTTTATTACCTACTAGGGGGGTTCCCCACCTGCTCGCTTCGCTCGCCAACCGCACGTTCGTCATAGTAAAAACTTTAATTCTAGTTTGCTCGTAATATGCGTAAAAGCGTATACGCGCGGACTAAAATAGGCTGTGCACGCGCTGATAACAATACTTCAAAAAATAAAACTAAAATTTTCGAAGTGCGACTTGTGTAAAATCACTTCCTATCCTCTCTTTCCGCGCTTATTCACGCCTTAATTATATATCATAGCTCGAAGCTATTGCTAAAAATTAACCGCGCGTGCGCATGTGTTTTGGATTTTTCTTTTTGAAGAGGTTAACCGCTTTTTAACATTGAACGCTTTTAAACGCGTTTTAGATTTTATATTGCAGCCACCACCGCCGATTACGCATTGATAATTTTGCTCGATATGCTCGATACGCAACGCCAGCCCGAGCAGTTTTTTTGCTCTATTCGCGCGCATAATCATTTGCTGTGTATGCATCAGTTTTTTATAACGAATCATAGGCACCAGCTATTTGATGTAGCTGAGCTAATGCTAAACGTATACGGGATTGTATATCGCATTTGTTGAACTTACCGGTACAAGAAAAGAAAAATTATTATTCTATATTGATTACGAGCTACTGCTGAATTTAGTGTAATCTATGGCGCATGGTTTGATTGGGCTAAAATTTTAGGAGCATGCTTGGTACACTTATACTTTTGGTATAAATTTTAACGAGCGCTGGAATTTCCCGCGCTCGTTTGTCGCGCGAAACGGAGTGGGCCGTAGCAGACGACGTTAGCGGTCAACGCCGACGGGTTAGAACCGTTCGGAGGAGAGTCCGAGCGGGCTGACTCGTTTTCGCAACCGCACAGTACGCACGTAGATTCATCATCGACGCGCACCGAGAAGCCAGCTACGCGAAACCGCTGTGAATCCGTCAGCCTCTCTCCGCTTCTGGCGTACAGGGTGGAACCGTCCTCACATCATCACCTGGAGGGACGCCTCCAGACTGCGAAGGACTAGAGACCATTCACTCCCGAGGGGCCGAGTAAGGGACGAGTGTGAGAAACCCCGCGTTCGACAGTGTCGAGCGAGTAAGTGTTCTAATCGAGAATCCGGACCAAGCTGTCGCAGGCCGAGACTCGCCGCCACCGAGTCTTCGGCCCGGCTTCGTCCGTGATCCGTGCGTGTTCCTCTCGCCATCGCGCGTGCGAGATTTGTATCCCACTTTGTATTTTATTAGAGTCACAATATATGATTCACCCTTTTCTTACTAATTCGAGAGTAGTCATTTGTGTTCGCCCGAATATCCTTCCGCTAGTAGACTCACGATCACGCGGATAAGCGTGGTACTCCGGGCGTACCACGAATTTAACGGAAGTTGGCAGGCAACGCACCGGTGATAGTGATTGCACTACGCGGCTAACGTCCGCGCACTATCACCACGCCGATCACCGAGGGATCAGCCAAGCGGTATTAGAAACCCCCTACGTGGTGACGTGCGGCATTTCCGCGGCCGCACGGCGTTGTCGGGTCCACCCCGTTACATGGCGCCCAACCCCATACAGCGACGGAAAATCGGGTGAATTATTTAAGTAGAGTCAGCATCGAAAAACTACTGGAAAATTTCAAATCCACGCATTACAGCCAGTGCGGCTGATTTCAAGCTAGCAACAGCGCATCAAAACAGAAAAGCGGGCGAGAGGACACGGCGAGCAAGCGGCGCGCGACGTAAACAAAGAAAGTTTACGCCGCGCGAAATGTCGTCGAGCAGCGCACAGCTCAGAAACGATAAGTGTAGAAGTGCGAGTGAGAGAGAGAAACTCCGGAGCGGAGAGCGGCTCGGCAACAAGTTTCGTGAGCCCAGGCAGGCTCACGCGTAGAGCATATAGCACACGCAGTAGCAGGCAGCCGAACCGCACCGCACCGGAGTTAGGCCAAAGACGAGCGCGGAGAGAAGGAGCCGCGTAGCACGGAGACACTCAGAATACGGATAAATTACTCCAGCCGTAAACCAGGCCAGATCAACGACTGGATAGTAGATTTAGGGGAGGAAGGAGTGAACGCAGCACTGAGTAGGTTAGACTTACGGCAGAGCGGGGATGCCGGTGCGAAGGTAGAGAGGATCCACAAATGGATCACGGGGGAGTACAGCCCCCGAGACTTCGTGCCATCAATGTACCTCGACCCGATGGACGTCAAGGCCGAGCGAGTGTCGTTAAGATGAAACTTCATAAGGTCTGTGTGCGAACAACACCGACAGCAGACGAGCGGCAGCCAGGCTGCTCCGCATCTGCTCGAAGGTACCCTACAAGATCCGGCCATATGCGACCGGCTACAACATACATTACAAAGGCCCGAAGACGAGGACGAAGCAGAGCGCCCTCGAGATACACCAACGCCAGTAGTCAAAGCCGAGCCCGAGCCGAAGGCTGAAACGATAACGGGCACCGATGACCGAGAGTATGTCATGCCACCCGGCATGCTAAAGTATGTAGGGGATCTGCAGCGCTCGATACGCGAACTACAGGAACAGGTGCGGAACTCGCGAACGGAGGCCAGAGCGTCGAGCACACAGATCGGAAACGCGGCAGGACAACCGCCGGCCAAGGTCACATTCGCGGAGGACGCGACGACAAGTGCGCCCTCGACACCCAAGAGCAGGCGAGGAGGTCTCGCTAGGAAACGAAGGCCGAGCACACCGGATACCTCAGAAGATAACGGCAGAGTTCGAGACATCGTGAGCAATGTGCGTAAATGGGACCTACGATTCGGAGGGACGGATGCAGAGCGAGTGGAGAGATTCCTCAACCAACTAGAGAAGAACATGAGAGCAGCAAAAATGTCGGAGGAAGAGAAGATGGACGCGATACCAAACGTGCTGACTGGATTAGCCCTCGAATGGTACTACAGCAGCAACGCGGAGTGGGAGACGTAGGAGGATTTCCGCACCGCACTGCTGCGCTGGTACGGCACCAACAGACAATTGCAACAGCGCCTAGCCGCCGACATTGAGAAGAGGTTTCAGGGCGGACAGGAGTCCGTGCGAGATTTCATGACCTGCCTGCGAGGGATGATGGAAGAACAGAAACCGCCTCCGCCGATGGAACAAGCCTTGAATATCCTCCACCGGAACCTAAGACCGGAACTACAGAAGCTGACACTCCGTAGGAGCTGCTACGACTGGAATAGCTTCCGAGAGATAACGACGGAAGCAGGAACCGTGATCGTAACGCAGGACAACTATCGCGAGCCCCCTACCCCTGCGGAAACGTTGTTCTCTAACCTGGCGTACAACACGACTGGCCAGCCGCACGCAACGTTAACAACAGCAACGAAAATGGCAACACCAGCAGTGGAAACACCGACAGACCTCACTGCACAGACGATAAGAGGAAAATAGAGGAAGCTGGGAAGAGGGGGGAACGCGTGAAGGCCATCACGCGTATAGAAAAATAACCCCGAACAGCAGCAACGGTGAGTTGGAGCATAACCCCGAAGATCGTCGAGAGTAGCTGTTTGAATCCTGGCAGAGGAGGAGACGCGTAAAGATGGCCACGCGTCGGAAAATTTTCGGAGCCTCCGCAGCAACGGTGAGTCGGAGTGAGTCGGCAGTCTGAGCAAGGAAGTACGTGTTGCAATAGTCCCGGATCCTCCTACGGGCAGCATAAAGACAAGCCCGACATTCGCCTAGACTGCAAAACAGAGGGGGCGGAGGGGGCTGCAGACCCCAGAATATGGTGTGTCCATATGGTGCGTCCACGGTAGGCGCACGGCGAGCAGAGTCTCAGAGATGAGGCCGGACGAGCTCGGCGCATTCGAAACATTCGATGCGGGACTTCTCCAGCGAGGGAAGGGAAGCGCAGGAGACGGACTGGAGTGCACAATGGTCCGCTGCGCGAAGTCCCCGGTCGGCAAGGCCTGTCGGCCGAAAAGGGGGACCTAGCAGGCATGTGCGAGCATCGGCACGAGACGCCTGGCAGGGCCGTAAAGAAGGCCACGGACCCTGGAGAACCGAAAATACCACGCAACAGCTAGTGATAAGCTCGAGCCCGATGCGTACGGCTCAGAGCTACACAGAGAAATCCAAAGACGAGGACCACTCCGAAGCAACGCCGACATCCATTCCCTAGAAGGAGACGCGACCCGACCACCGAGGGACATCGAACGGAGCAGGGCGATGCGCGACCCGCCTGAAGCGAGCGGCCTCGAGCACCAGCTCGTGTCAGAGTGTAAAATCTCGAGCGAGCGAAGCGCGCGAGGGTGGGACGCGTTCGTGAGTTGCGCGAACATACGGTGTGACAGGTCTATTAGAATTTCGCGCGACGGATTGTAGAGCTGCTTCGTGAACTACGCAGCGTCTGGAAGGGGGGTGTAACGAGCGCTTGAATTTCCCGCGCTCGTTTGTCGCGCGAAACGGAGTGGGCCGTAGCAGACGACGTTAGCAGTCAACGCCGACGGGTTAGAACCGTTCGGAGGAGAGTCCGAGCGGGCTGACTCGTTTTCGCAACCGCACAGTACGCACGTAGATTCATCATCGACGCGCACCGAGAAGCCAGCTACGCGAAACCGCTGTGAATCCGTCAGCCTCTCTCCGCTCCCGGCGTACAGGGTGGAACCGTCCTCACATCATCACCTGGAGGGACGCCTCCAGACTGCGAAGGACGAGAGACCATTCACTCCCGAGGGGCCGAGTAAGGGACGAGTGTGAGAAACCCCGCGTTCGACAGTGTCGAGCGAGTAAGTGTTCTAATCGAGAATCCGGACCAAGCTGTCGCAGGCCGAGACTCGCCGCCACCGAGTCTTCGGCCCGGCTTCGTCCGTGATCCGTGCGTGTTCCTCTCGCCATCGCGCGTGCGCGATTTGTATCCCACTTTGTATTTTATTAGAGTCACAATATATGATTCACCCTTTTCTTACTAATTCGAGAGTAGTCATTTGTGTTCGCCCGAATATCCTTCCGCTAGTAGACTCACGATCACGCGGATAAGCGTGGTACTCCGGGCGTACCACGAATTTAACGGAAGTTGGCAGGCAACGCACCGGTGATAGTGATTGCACTACGCGGCTAACGTCCGCGCACTATCACCACGCCGATCACCGAGGGATCAGCCAAGCGGTATTAGAAACCCCCTACGTGGTGACGTGCGGCATTTCCGCGGCCGCACGGCGTTGTCGGGTCCACCCCGTTACATGGCGCCCAACCCCATACAGCGACGGAAAATCGGATGAATTATTTAAGTAGAGTCAGCATGGAAAAAATACAGGAATTTTGATTTGAATATTCAGAACATCTTTTATGAAAAAAATGTGGCATAAATGGGTTAAAAAAGGCCGAAAATTAAGTATTTTTATTGTTAAACATTTTCTAAGCATTCAAATCAAAATTCCTGTATTCATACCAAAAGTATAAGTGTACAAAGCATGCTCCTAAAATTTTAGCTTAATCAAACCATGTGGTCACATGGAATCCTACGGACAGTGCCAAAATGCTCAAAACAGTATACGGAGAGTCACCATGGGTAAGTAGGTGCTAATATGGATTTACCATGGTAAAAATACAGGTAATATAACCTAATATTAGTATAAAAATTACATAAAAATTATAATTTATTTTTGTTATTATTTGTAAGAAGTTTATTTTTCAGAGTTTAAAGGTGGAGTGACCCCTTAATAGATTGTAAAAAGAAGTACCTTCGATCTCATGAATTGGCACAGCCCTTTCATAATAATCAAAAATCGGTTGTTCCCTTTGTATTAATGAGATCGCTTTCTTGTCGAAAGGAGTTTTATCACAACACGCAAATCTCTTGACTTCTTCTTATAAAAGGTATTCAGTATAGTCCCAATCTTGCTAATCCTTGTCAAACTACTTAGAAGTAAATTCCATTTCCTTGAACATGTTGAGTTTCACCATCTTAAAAATCGTCTGCCTGTCTGCGAGAAGAAGCTGATGAAAATATATCGATGAAGAAAGACTTATGATATTTCATCGTTAGGTATTGAATTGACTGTTAATGCACATAACAGCTTCTGCTCATTGAATATCAACTTATTTGTCTTTGCTACATTCACGGCTAATAGCTGTGTATTATAAACAACAGATTTTTTGCCTACCCTTTGGTCATACTGATTTGTAATAATCTTTTAAATATTTCGTTTGATCTAGCTACGACGAAGAAAAACTATTCTCATTTTTGCTTAAATTGTGAACTGTATCTTTATATACTTAGAATAAGTATACTGTATCTTTATATACTTAGAATAAGTATATAAAGATACAGTTATATATAATCTTTATATACTTAAAATTCTTATCTGCAGCTTTATTTTACTTGAATTTCATGTGCTCTTGACTATTCTGGGACGTGGTTTTGTTTATTTTCAATATTGCTTTTAAATGCATTTTCAAGCATTTTTGTGGTTATGTGATCAGAAAAACAATAAATTATTTATGTGGCTTCAGTAAATACGCTTAAAAAAATTGCCTTATGTTCTTTCGTTTTATAATTATAGACTTTTAGGTTAACATTTTTTAAGCACAGGGCATATTTTGTCGAGAGTTCATCATCTTCAAGCACAAGTTACATCTATCTCTACATCAAACGCCACGAAGCGCGTTACCGAGATTTTGTTTTTTTCTCTGCCAGACACCTGGACATCGTCTACCAGAGTCCCAGGCGACAGGCTTATAATCTTCAAGCGCAACTTACATCTGTGTATTAAAAGCTGGAATGCTAGTAAATAACAGATTGCTTCTCTTCTTTAAGACCTTGATAAGCTATCCATAAGCCAAGGCTTCCATTCATTGCGTGACGATTTTGTATCCAAGCGTTTGTAAATCATTGACCAACATTGTCCAATTGGCTTTCTAATGGTAAATAGTTGGCTTACGTTTCTATCAATGTTGTTCTGTATAAATATGAATGTGATTTGTATCTTTAAAATGTAAAGGGATTATTATATTCTGTTTCATGTATTTGTATTAAATCTTAGAATAGAAAAGCATGTTCGCTATCTCTTAAAAAAATTAACGTTTAAAAAAGTAAAAGGTTAGGCGAGTTTCATATATTCCGCAACGAAATCAAAGATAAAAAAGAACTGAGATTAATCAAACGAAGTCAAGTTTATTATATTTAATCATAATGA
Organism: Pteromalus puparum; assembly: GCA_012977825.3. Classification (NCBI taxonomy): domain Eukaryota; kingdom Metazoa; phylum Arthropoda; class Insecta; order Hymenoptera; family Pteromalidae; genus Pteromalus; species Pteromalus puparum. The sequence goes on from CM053170.1 coordinate 22,540,674, forward strand.
AGCAACACAATTCTTTTTATTCATTGAAGGGCATACTTAACTTAAAGTTAAGTTATATAATGATCATTTAGGAACAACTCCCAAGATACTTAGTACGTAACTTGCCATGCCCGTTTTATTTTGTTTATTGGTGAACAACTAAAATTTTATTTTTATGTATTAAAACGTCATACAAACACTAAAAGTATACAATGAAACTAGCATGGCAAGTTAGGTAGTAAGTATCTTGAGAGTTGTTCCTAAATGATCATTATATAACTTGACTTTAAGTTAAGTATGCCCTTCAATGAATACAAAAAATTTTGTTGCTTCATCATGTTTAAATATAATAAACTTAACTTTGTTTGATTCATCTCAGTTCGTTTTTATCTGTGATTTCGTTGCGGAATATATCAAACTCGCCTAACCTTTTACTCTTTTAAAAGTTAATTTTTTAAAGAGATTTCAGTCCTTTTTAGTAAATTTTTTCGAGTATTTTATATTTGTCGTAATAAAAATAAAATATAAGCATCTTTAGCAAGTTTCAACCATGGCTTTTTTGTAACATTTTTATCACCAACATGAAATCACTGATTGTTCTGATACACCACCCTCAAATGATTTTTACACCTAGACACCGAGGTCCACGGTACGAACTATCTAGACCTTGTAATTGGCCTCCCTGTACACCTAGACACCGCCCTTGAATTATTTCTATAGTCTAGTTCGCACTCTTCGTCAAACCATGGTTTGCTCTTTGGCTTTTTCTTTCTACCTAGCACTTTATTCGCGGCCTCTTTTATCGTTTTTTCGATATCCCCCCAAAGACTGTTCGGGTCGTCATCTACCTCCGTCGGTGCATTCGTTTCTTCGAGTACCTGAAACCGATTTCTTATTTCTACTTGATACTTAATTCGTTCTATCCCGTTCCGTAGCTTTTCAATATCGAAGGTTTCTACTTTGTTCGCCCGTTTATTATTCTGCCCAGCTACTAATTTGGCTCTTAATTTGGCCACTACTAGAAAATGATCCGAGTCGCAATCCGCCCCCCTATAGGTTCTTACGTCAAGTACATTTGTGTGGCGCCTCTTATCGATAAGTAAGTGATCGATTTGATTTTGCGTGGCTCCGTCCGGCGATGTCCACGTTGCTTTGTATATATCCTTGTGCTTAAAGCACGTAGTGTTTACTATAAGATCTTATGCCGCCGCGAAATTTATGACTCTAACAATGTTATCGTTGCTGGTCTCGTGCATACTTTCCTTGCCTATAGTGGGCCTAAACATTTCCTATTTTAGCATTGAAATCCCCTACTACTATTTTGGTGTCGTAAGACGCGAATCAATCGATTAATTGTTCCAATGCTTCGTAATAAAGATCCTTGACCTCTTCCTCTTTGTCCTCCGTAGGACAGTGTTCGTTAATAACCACGTAATTATACCACGCTCCTTTGATGATGATATACGAGAGCCGTTCACGAATTTGAAACTTTTAACACCGTGTATAATTCTTTTGCTAACCAGAAAACCGGTACCTAAGGAGTGTCTGTTCATGCCCCCGAATATAAAGGTGAAGTTATCTTTTGTTAAAATCCCGCTATCTTGCCACCAAGTTTCTTGTATTACTACTAAATCCAATTCGCACCGCCAGCTTCTTCTAAGATTTCCTGGTACGCGCCTGCTCTGTACAAACTGCGCACATTCCACGTTCGCACCTTTAAGTTCCTATTGGTTTTGGTTTGGTTTTTTTTTTGAGCCATGATAGTAAGTTAAACCCGCGCGTTTTGGATCCTGTTCCGATCGCAGGTGAGTCAACCGTTCTAGAGGTGATAACCCCCATACCTCTCTAGAACTAAGTATGAGAGCTTTCCGACTTTGATGAGGACGGAGTCAGCTTATCGTTTGACACACTACGGTCTCATTCTCGTATCCTAACGCCCCCCTGCAAGGCAGCGCGCCTTCGCTGTCTTCGTTACCGCATAAGACTAGGTGGCGAATCATTCTACACATCCCCTTTCGGGGCAGTTGTCATCGCTCTCGCATCCTCCATGACAGTAGGATTTTTGTAATGTGTGCTAAAAGAGATAGATTATAGACATAGTGAGGTAGAAAGAGAAAGTGAAAATAGGAAATATTATTGAGTGTTCGTTGTTGTGGTGGTGCTTGCGTAGTGTTTCTAGATGAATGCGTTGGCCAGCGTGGGCTCATCACACCCACGCCCGGGTCTATCGGCTGTCCACGGCTGCTTATTCGATTTATTCGCAGCTAACCTCCTTCTTAGGGGCCGTTCCTCTATCCGCAACCTGAGGACGCGCTGTGTAGTGGTGATAGGCACCCACGCGCCCGCTCTGGACGCACAGTCAAAAAAAGGATATACATGCCAAATTTTGTAGACATCCATAGCTTAAAATTCAAAAATATTGCGGTATACACATACACATACAGACACACATCCATACGGACATTTTCTAAAAACACGTGATTCGAACTCCAAACACCTCCAACTGCGTTTCTACGAAGTTTTAGCGAAAGTAAAAATTTTACTATTACAAAGCTTCCTCTAGGAAGAAGCAATACAGGAGATTGAATAATTTAAATTTAAAATAAATTTTGCAAATAAGTTTAACAAGTGACAAATTAACTAGCCTGCTAGAAAATACGCCATAATTTCTGGTCGCGTAATTAATTTATAGGATCTTCTGTCCAGAACATTTGCCCAGATTCGGCCCAGAAAAATTCGCGCTGGGTGGCAGTTTCTGCGCAGAATCTGCTGGAAATACTGGCAAAGGTGGAGAAACGCTAATTTGAGCTTAAGGGAACCTAAACACCTTAATTTGTCAAAAAGTGAAAAATCAGATTTTATTTTTACATTAACCTTAAATTTAAAAAAAAATGTATAAAACAAACATGAAAACTCAAAAAACTATAGAGAACAAAAGACAATTTTTATATGTACCAAATACTACGTGCAACATGTCTCCGGAGGCCAAAATTCACAATTTTTATTTTTTCATTGTAACGGTTCGACTTTCCCCGTGTGTCGAGGTCGCTCGTCTCGTTCTTCTCCTAGTCCTGTGTGCTCACAGTGACCAGGCGAATCTCGAGAGGTCGGCTTGTGGTCGGTTTCGCACGGGCAGGAGTTGGCCGGTGTTTCACCAGGACGTCTGAGCACGACCTGGGGAATCGTCGGCGGGGCTTTAGTTATTTTCTCAGCCCCGTGTGCTCACGGTGGCCGGGAAAACAACCAGTCCCTTGGGACGGGGGTTCAGGAGCAGGTGGCAACGTCGGGTATCGGCTACGTGTGCTCACGTAGACAAGACTCGGCGCTGTTCGGCTACTCCTGGTTGTCCCGTGTGCTCACGACGGCAACTCGGAGTTTCGGGTTCGCTAACAGTGTCGTCACGTGTGCTCACGAGACGACGTCGTTGGCGTCGGCCTATCTCTAGCTGTTCCTCTCGGTAACGTGTGCGCACGATGCCGCCAGGAGTTCAGCTCGAGTAGGACTGCCCGCTATGCCACGCGGCCCGCCTTATATAGGTGTGTTCGCGGCGCGTCGCCGCTGAGTTACTAGTAGATTCTCGCGCTCGTGCGGACTCGCCTTTGTTCGCTGCGCGCGCGCGCTCGCTCGCGTCAGCTGATTGACTAGGAGCCGTGTTTGTTTATTTCGTGTGCGAGACTTATGTCTCGTCACATCACTCACCGCACACTTACTTTAGTTATAGGCATCGTTGTAGGCATTAAAACTCTACAAACATGTTTGAAATACACATAGTATTTGGTACATATAAAACTTGTCTTTTGTTCTCTATAGTTTGTTTGAGTTTATATATTAATTTAATACATTTTTTAAACAATTTAGTCTCTCTATATTATAAAAAAAGTTTCGCCGCCGCCGCCGGTTCAGATTTTTTCCCCCTCAATTTTCCCCCTCAATTTTCCCCCTCAATTTTCCCCCTCAATTTCCCCCCTCAATTTTCCCGCTCAATTTTCCCCCTCAATTTTCCCTCTCAATGCATATCGTCTCAAATGTAGATTTTAGAATTCTTTACTATATACTGTTTCGCCGCTGCCGATTCAAAAATTCTGCTTCTTAATTAGTGCCCCTCAATTACTGCCCCTTAATTACCCTCCAATATTGCCATTCAGCTATTACCTCTAAAGCACTGTTAATACTTATTCTGTAATAAGTCCTAATATTACAGACACGGATAATTCAAACTTTGAAAACCGGAAATTTTTGCCAGTGCCGGCCGCTTGTTTACTGGGGCCGACGCGCATGCCCTCTATATCAAAACGCGGCCACTCACATACACATGCTTGTCGGCATGCACATGCTTGTCACATCCAGCACATGCTTGTCGGCTCTGGATATCCCCAATGGGGAACTTGCATGAAAAAATGCCTTAGGTCCATTATGTAGAATATCGAAAAATAATCGACATGTATTTTTTCTTTTTTCAATTAAGGGGGCACACCACCTTTAAACTCTGAAAATAAACTTTTTACAAATAATAACAAAAATAAATTATAATTGTTATATAAATTTTATACTAATATTAGGTTATATTACCTGTATTTTTACCATGGTAAATCCATATCAGCACCTACTTACCCATGGTGACTCTCCGTATACTGTTTTGAGCATTTTGGCACTGTCCGTAAGATTCCATGTGACCACATGGTTTGATTGGGCTAAAATTTTAGGAGCATACTTTGTACACTTATCGAAAATGTTTAACAATAAAAATACTTAATTTTTGGCCTTTTTTAACCTATTTATGCCACATTTTTTTCATTCTAAGCATTCAAATTAAAATCCCTTTATTCATACCAAAAGTATAAGTGTACAAAGCATGCTCCTAAAATTTAGTCCGATCAAACCATCTGGTCACATGGAATCCTACGGACAGTACCAAAATGCTCAAAACAGTATACGGAGAGTCACCATGGGTAAGTAGGTGCTAATATGAATTTACCATGGTAAATACAGGTAATATAACCTAATATTAGTATAAAATTTATATAACAATTATAAATAATTTTTGTTATTATTTATAAGAAGTTTATTTTTCAGAGTTTAAAGGTGGTGTGCCCCCTTAAACGATTATTAACGAAGATGTAGAGAGTTGAAATGTATGACGTCACTGATTCAGACTGTGTATAGTATATCTATATCGTCCGATTCAGTGACGTCACACGATATTTCAACTCGCTGTACCTGTTGGATTTCGTGGATAAATTGCGACGTGTAGAGTAGCTACACGTCGTATACGAGAAATCGCGTCATAGTTCGGCCCGAGGAGTTGGCAACAGTACGAATACTGTGCAACTCTCGGTGCCGTAAATAAACAATTAGCGGCTCTGCTGCAGTGAACCGCACTGCAGCAGAGCATAACAATAAACAAAGCAGCAACACGAACCAGAAACACGCGAGAGCTGCGGAGCTCCTAACCTCTCCTGTCAGCGGACAGGAGAGACGTCGACTCAGCACTACAGTACTAGCTACGCAGCAGACGACGCCGTCGCGCCGCGCCGAGGCGAGTCAGCTGGACCTCGCGGGCGCTGCTGTACCGGTACAGCCAAGAAATCGCGAAACACTGTCACCAGGAGTCGCACCTACACGAAGAGATCGAGATCTGGAGCGCGCGCGGACGAACACGAGGAGCAAATGACGCGCGCGCACCGGAGCCGCGCATCAGCTGCCGCGCGACCACAACGGGAGAGAGAGAGATAGCGAGAGCCGCTTGGAGAGAGCACGAGACTCCGCGCCGCGGAGAGGGAGACGCGCGCGCAGGAGAGAGAGAGAGAGCTCGGCGAGAGCGGAGCCGACTAGTGAAGACTCGCGCGTACACCACTAGCCACACCGCTGATAGCGACATGTCGCCGCGCGCGAGGCCGTCCCGTGCACCGCGCGACGCCCAGTAACGATGAGATCGCGACCGGCCGCTCTCGCGTTTTCATAATTGGCGCGCTCGTCGCGTGCTTGATATACGAAGTGCGCGCGTCGCGGAAGCCGTTATAGAGGGCGTAACGAGTCGTCCTTTTCCGGGACGCGCTGAACATCGCGTCGCGAGGAGACTTCCTTCTCGTTCACTTGGTTTGCTGTTCTCAACCGCGTCGGACGTCTCTCAATTACCATTAACTGCAGTGCCGCCACTTTGAATTCGCGAGCGAGTAGTAGTTAGTAGTTTTGGAGTTAGTAGTTAACGCGAGAGTCTGCGAGTTGTTTTATTATTTCTTTGAGTTTAAATCGTGAGTTGCGTACGTAATTAAGGAGATATTGAGAGTAAGTCCTTGCGCCAACAGATCTGGCTATGTTAAATGTTCTAACCATTTATTAGCGACGCCGTTGAGGTCAATGAGAACTCCGGCTTTCAAATAACTAACAAGCCGCGGTTGTTGCATGGTTGGCGCTACCCTTGAGGCAAAGACTCGGGTTTTCGACTGATACGTGGAAGCAGAGCAGACGCCGATCGCGACTTTAATTTCGCGAATATTTCAGGAATTGATCTACATGAGCAGACCCATCGCAGAGCAGTATTCGTAGGTCTGAACTCCATTAACGATACGAAATCGACATCTTGGTGACGCCGGGTCCGTTCGACCGACGCCGCCGCCATTTTGATGTGAAACGTGAATTCGCTTCTAAAATCTCGTTATATACGAATATTCGCGATTAACTTGAGAACCGAGTAGTATAATCAATTGCGCCTGATTTTCGAGCGGAAGTAGACCGTGGTTAAATACACATTATTAGAATAAACGAGTACTATTATTATTAACAGAAATTATTATTGTTGACGCGAGCATATTTGAATGAGACTTCGTAATTGAACATTAATTCTACTAATCATTTAATAATCTAACGAGTAACGAGTATTTGACTGGAAGATAGCGGTCGAAGCGAGATTGTAGTCGAGCAAGGCTTGACGGAAGATAGTACAATATAATATTATTTATTTCAGCATTACAATTGATTGTGTTTTTACTGACTTCACCCTCTGCCACGCCAGGCTAATTCCTGTCCTTAGACCTATCGTGTGTCCCCCTCTAGATGTAAGAGTCCTAGCGAGTCGATAAATAAGAGTAGTATTGAGATCTAGACGTTTGCGAGGCTAAGGGATTTGGTCTTAAAAAGCGCAACGTCACAAAATAAACAACAACTTTTAAGCTTTAAATAATAATATATTGAAANATATTGAAAGGCTTGAGAGCCCAGTCGGCAGTGCGTCCGCTCAGCTCGGAGTCTTACAGGCAAGAGGGAGTGTGGAGCACAGTACAGCATAGTCTTACTCCACGAAGTATAGTATACAGTATAGTTTGCTCTCAGAGTATATACGCGAGACATGCGCACTATGCTCGCGTTTGCTAGAGCTTCACTCGTTCAACGATTACGACTGTATAAATTCATATATTACAACACGCCTCCTGAATTTTACAGTTCGTTATATTTTAATGTTATAATTCCAATATTTTGAGTTTTCATTTTTCGCTACATTTGTGTCGCATTTTACGATTAGTTTGATTAGGCTTTCAAGTTTCATCTAAGTTTGACAACTGCTTTGCGGTATTAGTTACTTTGAACTTGGTTTTTTACAATTGACTGGCATTTATTGTTTGACTTGCGACTTTTAGTATGACTTTTAGGAATTTCTTAAACGCTATTCTATTGTTTTAGGAACTTAGTTTTATCCAGCTCTTAGAAGTGCTAAATTACATTTTGAATCATTTTACAATATCTATTTCGCGTTTTTCGTAGCTTTATTGTATATAGTGATATTGTTATCAATGTTAGCTTTTTTGGGTAGTAAAGTTTGGTCGAAGTTTGCGCGGATCGCGATTGCTCCAGAATGTATCTTCGTAACTTAGTTGTCGGATGTTATTTTACATAAATGATTTCGCCTCATAATTTCTTAGACAATATTTCGGAGGACTGGATACTGCTCTGACAAGCTATATATCAGCAAGAAGTCTTGAGCATTTAGTTACGCCACCTGCGCCTGGGTAGTTTGTGGGTTTTCAAAAACTACATTTCGTATAATCTATTACATATCCAGTTGATGGTATTTTCTTCAACATTATCACCTGGCGAATCGGAATCTACATACGTCTCATATTTCACTATTTACTTTATCACATCGATTAGTTTTAAGTATTTTCTTGTACAATATTTTAAGCTCGCTCGCATAGCTGTTAATGATTGTTTGAGTTTGATCGTAGCAACTTTGGTATCGACTTAAATAATTTACGCTGTACGATATATCTGGTCTTGTGCCTGAGCTTATATATAATAATTCGCCAATCAGCCATTAAAATTAGTCTCCATTGGAGTATCACATAATTTAGAATTTTCTAGTTTATACTTAGCAGCCAAAGATTCAATATATTTTGTTTGACTTAAGGTCATTTTTTGTCTATCATCGCTATAATCTATATCAATGCCTATATATTGGCTAATCTTGCCCATATCCTTCATTACAAATCTTTCCATTAAACTAGCTTTTACTTCATTTATAATATTTTTGTCTTTGCAACAAATTAAGAGATCATCTACGAATACTAATATATATATATTGGATCTTTGCTTGTATTGTTTATGTACAGACAATTATCATAGTTACTTCTAACGAAGTTTTCTTGTATTTAAAACTTTCCATGTATTTATTGAAACAATTGTACCAAGCTCTTGGACTTTCTCTGAGTCCATAAAGTGCCTTATGTAATTTACAAACTTTATTGTCTCCAGTTTCATATCCTTTCGGTTCGTTAACATATACTTCTGTTTTTACATAGCCGTTCAGAAATGCTGTTTCAACATCCATTTGTTCAATGAATAAATTGTTTTTACAACTGTAAGACAATAAAATTTTCAGAGTTTGCATTTTGCCTACTGGTGAATAAACATTATCAATGTATTTCTTTTGTTGGAAACCTCTAGCAACTAATCTAGCTTTATATACATTATTGTTATTCTTTTTAAAAACCCATTTTACATCAATGACTTTTTTATCTTTTGGTCTTTCAACAATTTGCCAAGTATTATTTTTCTTTAGACTATTAATTTCAGAGTCCATTGCAATTTTCCATTGTTTATATTTATCGGAGTTTAACGCCTCCTCAAATGTATTCGGTACATTTGCATCGATATGATTTACATAGATAAAATGAGTAACAGGATTTCCATATCTATTTACAGGACTTTTCTTTCTATTAGATTTTCTTTGCACTTTTAAGCTTGAGTTATCATTTTCAACAATATCAGAATTTAATTCGTTACCTCTACTTTCCCCGAAGGTCTGAGTAGAGATAAGAGAGTTTTTTCTATTTAAATTTACATCATGTTCATCAATTTCGTATTCTTTTTTCAGTATTTCAATTTCTACGTTTTCAGATTCGCTATTTTCCAAATCTCTATCTTTTTCATCATCAAGTTTTTCTAAACAAATAATTTCAGTATTTTCTTCGACTACTTGTACATGTCTAGCATGAATAACTCTACCATTGACTAGAACTTTATAGCCATTTTCTACATAACCTACTAGTACACCTAATTGGGCTTTATTATCCCATTTGCTTTTTCTCAATGCTTCTGGAACTCTTACAAAGACTCGACTTCCATAAATTTTCAAGTTTTCTACATTAGGTTTTTTACCAAAAAATATTTCGTAAGGAGTTTTGTTCTCCGCTGTATTAGCAATTGTACGATTTTTTAAATAAGCTACTGTTTTCATAATTTCTGGCCAATATCGCCTGTGGATTTTTGCTTCTCGCATCAAGCATCTACCTATGTCCATAGCTGATCTATTGTATCTTTCCGCTACTCCATTTAGTTCATGGACGTACGGTGGACATATTACTAGTTCTATTCCCTTAGACTTAACAAAATCATAAATCTCTCGGTTTAAATATTCTTTGCCATTATCGCATTGTATGTTCTTTACCTTTTTATTAAATTTATTTTCAACTACAATATTTACGAATGGTCTTTCATACCAACTGCAGTTTTGATTTATTTTTTATGAAAAAATCGTCTCGTACTTACTGTATCATAACAAAAGTTACGAAAATATTCTCATCCACCATACGATTGTGTTATGTGAGGCATCACTTTCAGTTAGAATGAAGTTCCTAGAATTCACTAGGTTTTCTGTTCCTATGTATTTTCGAACCGGTACACTTAGCCACTTTTACTTTGCTATACATTTGCATATTTCAGTTCAGTTACTTCAATTTTTCTGGGCAGCGCCTTCTCTAATTTACGTTTAGTTCCGACGAAAATATTGAACTATTACATGGCCAATGCCCATATGACATTTTTTTTATCACAGTCGTGTTATTGAATTAATCAGTTTTGTTCTATCATACTTTTTGTATTACCAACATTGTTCTAAAGTATCCAGCTCTTATTTTTTTATTAGCAACTGCTGTAATTCTCTCCTTGTTTTATTATAAATTTTCGCATCATATTTTATTTGCTAATACTGTATAATTCAGTGACTTTGGATACCTGAGTATTATTTTTGTCTTACTACACTTTGACTTAATGAAAACATCTTTTTCTCTCGACTTTGTTTTTCATAATGAGTAATTGTTTAAATATAACGTATCATTTCAATTTTAGTAGCTTCAATTCAGTTACATCATGGTATTTTACCTCCAAGAAAGGGATTGATTTAATTTTTAAGAGATTATCCAGTATTGTATTCATTATTTAATGTGGCCCATATGACCAGCCACTATTAGAATCTCGATTATTTGGCTACTTTTCGCTACTATTTCTTCTGATGACGCGGTTACTGATCTTACCTCTGGTTTGCAGACGCGTACAAGCCATGTTCTGATGGTAGTCGCCCTGTTGTTCGCCTGAATTTACCCTTCTTGCGGTTGACCCTCGACCTCTTGCCTCGTTGATTGCCTCGCGTAGTGTACTTCGTTGAGCCTCTGTTGTACCTGTGTTGTGTGTCTTCGTGATTTCCCATGCGGCTTGCACTCTTCCTGCAGTTGGTGAGCCTCGCGTTGACCTTTGACTGGACTGAGCACTTCTTCCTCGTCGTTGCTCTCTGGCTGTGCTCTCGTCATTTCTACTGTGGTGAGGCCTGGTTCCCAGGTTATCTATTTAACATTTTACCTTTGGTTTGTCCCATCAACTGGTACTGACGTTTTATTTATTTCTGCTCTGGTTGCTCTGTTTTTCCGCTTGATTTTGCTTGGACGTAGCGATCTGTTCGTTGATCCTCTGGATGATAACATTCTTAAATCTCGATGCGTAGCTCGCTGCTGGCGGCCAACGGCTCTGCACTCTAGCTTTATTTAATTTTTCCTTTCTAATTTCTTCCGTCGATTTAACTCGTTATGTACTTATTTCACAACTCACAAAAAAGTTGTTCAATGTTTGTTTAATTTTTTTATCACCTTGATTTCTTCAATTTTACTTCTGAGAGTTATTTTTCAGGGAGCAGTAGATTTTGATAGATACATTCTCATCAAATTTTTCGTATCATTTCAAGAGCTGTTTCGCTTCCCAAATGATCTCAGCTTGTTTATCTGCTATCGAACTAGAATTATTATTGTCTTGGTTTTTATGATGTCAATCTTTTGCCATTTGGCTTTGTCTTTTTTGTATCTTCAGTATTGTCTCTGATAGCTGGATCTATTACAATTCTGTACATTCCGCAGAATCCATTATCTCTATTTTCCAGCTTTATAATTTTTGCACCCACAATCGCAGCACTGGTATCAAAATAACTTCAATATTCGCTTGCTAGCCATTTTCTTACTTTTCTTGCTATATTCTCGTGTAACTGATATTTGTCAATTGACATAATTCGTCTTAATTCTTTTTAAAGAATTTGTCCTTATCGCGAATTTCTTGTTTCCTCTTTCCAGTAGCTCTTTTTTTAGTCAAAAATCTTGTTATAATTCCGTTTAGCTTAATCACCCGAACATGTACTTACCTCTTTGCCACGTGCTCTGAATAGCACTCTTACACGTTTTAACACTGCATGGCCGACTTTCCATCGGCTTGGCCTCGCACTTACAATCTTGACTCTGATTTTTCGAATTCTTTTGTCTTTCATAGCTTGACGACTTTATCGTTTACTACCTGAAGCGTATAATTTTTGTGACTTTGCCTTTATTAAACTGATTGTGTTCACTCTAACTTTTCGATTTTCGCACACGTTTGACTCAAAGAATATAGTTTTAGATCGTTATTACAAGCTTAGCTCGCTTGTCAAGAAATATTTTCCTTCTAAGTTTTCACTGTTCGTTAGTCGCTGTGCGATTCACTTGTTAATATAATCGTTGACTACTTTTCCCGGTGTCTCTTCTTCTACCTCATTTTGGTATTCTATACTTTTCCGAGGTCAGCATAGTATTGGTGTTTGCTAGCTATACTCACAAGCCAGTAAGTGCTACCATGTTGGATTTCGTGGATAAATAATACAACAACTTGTGAGGGTTTTGAAGTAATATATTAATTGAAGGTTGAGAGCACCCAGTCGGCAACGCGTCCGCCCTCACTGCGGAGTCTTAAGGCCAGAGGGAGTGTGGAGCCACGATACAATAGTCTTTCTCACGAGAAGATATAGTGATGACAGTATAGTCTGCCTCTTAGGGTATATAGCGATGATCATGCCCTATGCCGCGTTTGCTAGGAGCTTGAACTCGTTCAACGGTTACGGGACTGGTGATAATTTCATCTTGCAAGGCTACCCTTTGTCAATAATCGTTTGATTGAAAGAAGAAAAAATACGTGTCGATTATTTTTCGATATTCTACATGACGGACCTAATAGATTTTTTCATGCAAGTTTCTCATTAACCTGTGACTAGCACTGGCGGGAGTTTCCCGAATTTAAAATTTCAATTAAAGGTATGTGTACTTTTGCATAGGGTAACCGGTTTGTTTCCTTCTTACACAATAATGAACATCCATTTCTATTCTAAGATTTCATACAAATACATGAAACAGAATATAATAATCCCTTTAAATTTTAAAGATACAAATCACATTCATATTTATACAGAACAACATTGGTAGAAACGTAAGCCAACCATTTACCATTAGAAAGCCAATTGGACAATGTTGGTCAATGATTTACAAACGCTTGGATACAAAATCGTCACGCAATGAATGGAAGCCTTGGCTTATGGATAGCTTATCAAGGTCTTAAAGAAGAGGAGCACTCTGTTATTTACTAGCATTCCAGCTTTTATTACACAGATGTAAGTTGTGCTTGAAGATTATAAGCCTGTCGCCTGGGACTCCGATAGACGATGTCCAGATGTCTGGCAGAGACAAAAACAAAATCTCGGTAACGCGCTTCATGGCGTTCGATGTAAAGATAGATGTAAGTTGTGCTTGAAGATGATGAACTCTCGATAAAATATGCCCTGTGCTTAAAAAATTTTAACCTAAAAGTCTATAATTATAAAACTAAAGGACATAAGGCAATTTTTTAAGCGTATTTACTGAAGCCACATAAATAATTTATTGTTTTTCCGATCACATAACCTTCAAAATGCTTGAAAATGCGTTTAAAAGCAATATTGAAAATAAACAAAAGCACGTCCCAGAATAATCACGAGCACATGAAATTCAAGTAAAATAAAGCTGCAGATAAGAATAAGTATATAATGATACAGTTCACAATTTAAGCAAAAATAAGTATAGTTTTTCTTCGTCGTAGCTATATCAAACGAAATATCTAAAAGATTATTACAAATCAGTATGACCAGGGTCGGCAAAAAATTCGTTGTTTATAATACAGCTATTTGCCATGTATGTAGCAAAGACAAATAAGTTGATATTCAATGAGCAGAAACTGTTATGTGCATTAACGGTCAATTCAATACCCGACGATAAAATATCACAAAAGTCTTTCCTTATCTATATTTTTTCATCAGCTTCTTCTCGCAGACAGGCAGACGCTTTTTAAGATGGTGAAACTCAAGATGGTCAAGGAAATGGAATTTACTTCTGAGTGGTTTGACAAGGGTTAGCAAGACTGGGACTATATTGAATACCTTTTATAAGAAGAAGTAAAGGGATTTGCGTGTTGTAATAAAACTTCTTTCGACAAGAAAGCGATCTCATTAATACAAAGCGAACAACTGATCTTGGATTATTATGAAAGCGCTGTGGCAATTCATGAGATCGAACTTACTTCGCATTACAATCTATTAAACAAGCCGATAGACGTTATAACTTCTGACGTAAGTTATCCTAAAATTATCGAACAGTTTAGGATCATAAAGTACAAGTTTCTTTACCCGCTGTATCACAAGTGGTTGCGGATCAGGTTTGATCACATGATAGAAAAATGGTCACCATCGATGACGTTGTTCAAAGAGTTGCTAAGATTCGTCTACACTAAAAGATCTATAATGTATTTAAATTTATTAAGAGACGCATTGGTTTGATCTCGAAATATTCCCTTCAGATGTTCTTTAAGTAGTTGTAAGGTTTAGTTTTTAACGTGGGTAACAGTTCTGCCTGACTATTGCGACAAATCAATACTGAACAATTATGACGTATTTGAGCTTTTGCAGGTAAAATGTTTACTACACATACACAGATAGAAAGAAATGTATTGTTTACACGTGCCCTATCATTTTAACTCCTTGGAAAGGAAAATCCAAAACACATGTGGCGAAACAATCATATATCAACTAAAAATCTCAACATTATACAAGCATTTAGATTACACTAAATTCAGCAGTAGCTTGTAATCAATATAGAATAATAATTTTTCTTTTCTTGTACCGGTAAGTTCAACAAATGCGATATACAATCCCGTATACGTTTAACGCGTTAGCCCAGCTACAGCAAATAGATTCGCTTCTGTTTCGTTATAGAAAGCTGATGCTTTGAAGTATTGTTATCAGCGCGTGCACAGCCTATTGTAGTCCACGCATATACGCTTTTACGTATATTACGAGCTAACTAAAATCAAAGTTTTTACTACGACGAATGTGGGGTTGGCGAGCGAAGCGAGCAGGGGGAGGGGGGACCCCCCTAGTTAATATAAAAATACAAACTGATTTTTTACTTTTTGACAATTTAAGGTGGTTAGGTCCCCTATTAAGAGGTTAGGATAATCCCCAGCTAATAAATCAGTTTAGTTCTATCAGTTCTTTAATTTGCTATATTCAATACAGTCCTGCTCCCCCATGTGTACATGGTTTATATGACACCCATGCACTGCACTTCATTTTACTTGACCGAATCAAGTCATTAACTTTTATTTTATTGTGTAACGGGGCTGCTCTGCTCGGTGTCGATAGCCGCGCAGACGTTAGCTGCGTGCCATTGCAGCTACCAGAGCGGAGAGATAACCACGCTATAATCGAGACAGGGTCTCGTTTCCTCGGATGTTTTCGAGATCGTAGGTGGACCGGCCAAGGTCGTATTTTGGCTAGCTGCAGTTTATTTGCACGTGTATCGAGAAGCGATACGCGTGCCCGCGGAGGCGGCGGGGATCTTAGGTTCAGGACCGGTATCTGAACAAAACACACTGGATAGTGTAGAAAGAGTAACGTGTATTATCGAATCAAAGTGTCAGTACACGATCACACACGCGAGTGTGCGAGACATAAACGAACGGTGTAGTTAGAGACCGGGAGGGCACTGGTGAGAGAGAGAGAGATGTAGAGCTGACACTTACGGTTGACGAGAGTCGGCTCAAGCCCCAGGACGTCTCCTTCGAAGGCGAGTGATCGGAGTCGCTAGGTAGCCCTGGACGGAGCGAAGTCGCACAGTGGCCTCGGACGAAGCGTAGTCGCAGACGGACCCTCTCGGTGGTCGTTCTCAATCTCGAGCACTCGCACGCCGCTCGCTGGATACCCGAACGGTGTATCAGCTCTTTATCAATTATCTCTCACCAGCATGCAATTGACTCTGTGGGAGAAGTAAAGGGAAAAGAAAAGAAGAGAAAAAAAACAAATCTGAAATTATGAAAATTTAACGAAAAGGGAAGAAAATTTTCTCGACCTATGTAATAAATAATAACTCAAGGTTTACTTTCTAGGATCAAAGTTGGTAAGGGATAGAAAAAAATATTTTGCAAAAACTCTCCTGGTCTCTTTACAAAAATTTATTTTTTTTTTTGTTTGTGTACCACGGATATCGCCTACAGGGCGAATTCGCATTTATATTTTCGTGTGGTACTCCCTGCGAGGGCATTCTCTTCCTCGTACAACTCCTTCGAGGCCGCACATATAGCAGTGGGGCATTTTTCCTTCTTCCGTGCGTACGGCTTCGATTTTGGCGCGTCGCATCTGCTGTAGCAGTTCCACCGTCTCGTGGTTTTGGCGTTCTCTTTGCCGCCGAAGTTCTGCCTCGGCCTGGGCTACAGCGGCCTTGGCGCGTCTGATCTCTGCTCGGCGCTTCTTCTCGGCTTTGACGACCTTTTGCAGTTCCCTTTCGCCAGCGACGAGTTGGGGGTAGTTCCCTGCGAGAGCTTTCCCTTCCTCGCCGTAGGTTTCCGAGAACTGGTCAAGGTCGCCGAACGCTTCCTCTTGTGCTCGGAGGTATTCTGCTTTTAGCGCTCGGGCTTTGGCCAGGCGCGCCTCAACCTTGGCCCACTTCTCGGCCGTGGTGGTTGCTGGCGCCTCAATCACCGTTGCGGTGGAATTGTGTGCCTCCTGGTGGGACGTCAACGGCTCGCCCGGTTCGGAGGAGGGCTGATTGGTTGGTGATGTGTTCTGGCCTGGCGCAGTGGACCTGGTTGCCTGTTGAGGGATGTCTTTATATTCCAGTGTCCATTTGCGTCGGCCCTGCTCATTGTACCACTCTCTCCACATTAGAGCCTTATCTCCATCGACTCGAGCTATCAGCGTCCTTGGGTCTTCTCGGAGTGCCGCCATTTCCTTGTTTGCCGTTTCTAGTGTGCCCCGGAGGGAATGAAGCAGAGAATTAGGGTTCCGCCTATCTTATACTTTGATGGCAGGGGAGTTTTGAAAGAAGTATAGTGAGAAAAAAAATTATGTCGCGATTCTAATTTTACTTCGCGCGTGATCGCATCTGCCGTGGTGAAACGTCTGCTGGTGGTATCGGTTTTTTCGTTGACCCTTTGGGTCGTCCGTGTTTCGCTTTAACTATCTCCACCGGAGAAGCGTCAGCCGTCGAGGGGCTGCTGAGTTTCTTTGCTCGCGTGACTTTAGCTGATTGACGAGTGACGACTACGCGTGTTTTTCTCGGCCTACCTCGCTTACGTGGCGGATCCACGTTTGCATGCTTTTTACTTGACGGCGCAGTGTCATTCGTGACCTCCTCTTGTAGATCTTCGTCGGTAGGTGGTTCTTCTCCAGCCAGGTAGCGTTTTAGATCGACGACGTGGATCTTCTCGAATACTTCTCCTGCTTCATTCTCGAGCTTATAGACGTCTCGACCCAGCCGGGCCGTAATCTTGAACGGTCTAGCGTACTTGGGAGCCAGCTTAGTGTTAATTCCTTGGACGGCTGATGACAAAATGCGATTGCGCTTCCAGACTAAGTCATTGATTTCGAACTCGACTTGCCTGCGCTTCGCGTTATAATATTTCGATTGCCGTTTTGTGGCACGCTGTGCTCTTTTAGCTGTGATTAGCCGCGAGTCAAAGAGGTTGCGCATTCGCTCTTCCCATTTGCTTAGAGCTAGTCGTTCCGCTTCTTGTCGAGTGGCCTGTTCTTCTGCTCGTTTGGTGTTGTGCAGTGGGGTTGGATGTCGTCCCATATTTAGGAACGCGGGGCTCACTCCCGTTGACTCCTGCGTAGCGGTGTTGTAGGCGAAGGTGAGCTCCGGCAGGAACTGGTCCCAATTTTTGTGCTCACCCTCGATGAATGACGTCACCATCGTTTTGAAAGTGCGGTTTACCCGTTCTACAGGGTTTGCTTGCGCGTGATATGGAGGTATAGTATGGTGCTCTGTGTCGTGTTTTTGGAGGAACTGATCAAGCAATTTATTGCGGAACTCCGTGCCATTATCGGAAAAAAATATATCTGGCATGCCGAAGCGTAGAAAGACTCGCTCGTTGAGTTCCCTCTTGATTGTATTTCCGTCAGCCTTGTGAATCGGCACTACTTCAATCCATCTAGTGAAGATATCCATAAATATGAGGATATAGCAATATCCCTTGGTAGAACCGAGGAAAGGACCCATGATATCACTGGCTACTACTTCCCAGGGTCCATACGTCTTGCGCTTGCCCATTAATCCTCGCGATTCGCTCGTAGGTCTTGCGTCGTCTTAAGTGTCCCGCTGTGGGCTCACAGTGCGATTCTCGCAAAACTTGAGGAATCTTATCAGCTCGTAGGACCATTTTCCAAGCGCCCTGGTCCTCTATGATGTCTTCAAGTGTCGGATCAAGGCGATAGTGGTACAAATGGCCTGCGACGATCTTGTAATCCGGATTTTCAGTAGGTTTCTCTGAGACTTGTGCGGCTAGTTTATCATACCAAGCGTCTTTGCCTTTCATCTCCTTCGGCTCGACCGCGGAAATTGGTGCTGCGTCATCCACGTCGTCCTCATACATCCTCGAGAGGGCATCGGGGACAAGATTCAGCGAACCTTTCCTGTGTACGATGTCGAAATCGTATGCTTGTAGCTCGAGGGCCCACCTGGCAAGACGTCCATTCGGGTTGCGCATGTTACATAGCCACTTCAAGCTACTGTGGTCGGTGATCACCTGAATGATAGCCTTTCACGTAGGGGCGAAATTTTCGGATTGCCCGTAACACAGCCAGGCATTCTCGCTCAGTGACGGAGTAGTTGCGCTCCGTGCTGGTGAGAGTGCGACTTGCAAAACTCACGACTTTTTCATCTCCATCAACAGCCTGAGTCAGCACAGCCCCAATGCCTGTGTCACTAGCATCGGTTAGAATGACGAATAGGTCATCGACAGAAGGCCGATGCAGCACGGGAGCAGAAGCAATCAGTGCTTTTATCTGCTCAAACGCCGTTTGTTGCGAATCGCCCCAATGATACTTGACGTNCGTCAAAGGGTCGGCGACGGTTGCAAAATTATCNTAAAAGGTTCGGCGACGGTTGCAAAATTATCCAGAAATTTTCGGTACCACGAAGCCATCCCAAGGAATCGACGTAATTGCTTCAGATTCTTGGGTGCTGGGTAATTCATTATTGGTTCGATTTTACTTACACTACGACTCCCAAGTATTTCACTTCGCTACAACAAAATTTACTCTTCGTCTTGTTGATAGTTAGACCAGCTTCTTTAATCCTCCGTAGCACTACCTCTAGCCAGCGGAGATGCTCTTCGAAGCTGTCTTTCGTTATAATGATATCATCTAGGTAGGAGAAGGCGTGTGGCTCCAGCTCTGGTCCAATGACTTTGTCAGCCAACCGTTGGAAGGTCGATGGTCCGCCGACTACTCCGTATGGTAATCGAGTGAATTCGAACAGGCCTAGCCCAGGCACTGTGAATGCAGTTAGGTACATGTCCTCTTCCTTCATAGGTATCTGGTGATACGCTGAGCTAAGGTCAATAGTCGAGATGTACCGAGCATACTGCAGCTTATTCAGTATGGCATCCATGTATGGAAGCGGGTACGCGCTGGACTTAGAGACGGCATTGAGCTTTCGGTAATTGATACAGAATCTATAGGTACCGTCCGATTTCCGTACCATGACTACTGGACTTGACCAGTCACTCGTAGATCGTCGTATAATCCCAGCCTCCAATATCTTCAATACCTGGGCATGCATTTATTCTTCCAGCTTTCTCGATACTGGATAATATCGTTGTTTAATTGGCCTTGCGGATCCCACATCAATAGCATGCTGGATCAAGGTAGTGCAACCTAACACAGTCTCTCCCTCGGGGAGCCATCTATTCAGAACTTCCTCTAACCGAGTCCGCTGCGTAGGAGTCACATCTGCCAAACCGATGGCCGCAAGAGCGTTAGCCACTCCATCCGTGAGAGTGGATAGTTCTAAAGGGACCGAACTCTCTGTTCCTTCAATCTTTAGTTTATTCTCTCTTGGCAGCAATATCGAATTGAACGCCCGCATAAAATCTGTGCCCAAGATACATTCTGAGTCCAGCTGACTCATTATCATCACTTTTAGGCGACGGCGCTGTCCAAGGATTTCGAACGGTAGTTCCACGTGCCCATAGATCGGCACTAACTGGCCATCCGCGAGTCTCGCACCCGGCCCTGTATAGGGGATTATGGATTGGCCACAAGCCGAGGCTATCTGTATGCCAATAGGGCCAATGGCGGTTCGGGCGGCCCCTGAATCACAAAGGGCGCGCACTTGAAATCCGCCAATTCCGACTTGAGTCCACCAGCGACTACAATCTATATCGGCTGGTCAGTCGCCTTTCAGTGGCATGATCTCGTTTCCTTCTTGCTGCTCTAAAGATGGTTTTGAGGTCCCTTCGGTATTTTTGGAAAATGCAGCGACTCCGTCTACTGTTTCCCGAGATCTTTTCCCGCTTTCTGAGAGCATTCTGCGCAATATTTCTTAATATATCCGGGCCACGCACAACCATAGCACTTTACAGGCGGTTTGAGAGGGCCAGGGACGGCCTGATTTGCATTATGGTTACTCACAGGCTCTCTGTCTTCCGGCTTCTTCTTATTGCCCTCCACCTCTTCGATCGTGACGGTTGATGTGCCTCTCAGCTTACCTCGCCGATCATTCTTTTTACCCCCTCCATTCTTACTCGCCGGTCGGGGCTGTGGACTTTGCGAGTCCACATTTCCCGAAATGCCCAGTTGCGCCAACGTTTCCTTAACCGCGGTTGCGACATATGCGGCTACTACTGGTACCTCCGTTACCTCTGCGACTGCTACAGTGCGAGGTGGCGCAAGCTTCTCCGCTGGTTCTTCCGGTAGGTCCTTGTAAGCTACTAGGGACAGTAAGGACCTTTCTGGTAGTGGTGGGGCTTTGTAATGATCCCTGTCATGGATCAGTTTCTCCACGGCCCTAGCGCGGCNGTCATGGATCAGTTTCTCCGCGGCCCTAGCGCGGGTTATCAGCGCATCCAAGTCTGTGACTTTGTGTTTCGGCACAAGCATCCTAATTTCAGCCAACATATTGTCATAGATCATGCCGAGCTGAATTGCTACAGGAGGCTGGATATCCAATCGACTTAGGATGGTGAGCACCGCGAAAATGTAGTCTCTGACCGCTTCCTTTTTCCCCTGTGTACGAGCTTGCGCTTCTGCTAGGAGCTGCATCTGTATATCTTGGTTTATTCCGTAACTTCTTCTTGCGGCTTGGCAAAAATCCTTCGAGTTTGACCATGAGGGTCGCAGCTGTCTACACCAGACCAGTGCTGGTCCTGTGAGCACGTGTAACAATGCGTTGAGCGAATCTTCGTCATCGAGGTGAGAGGAGGTTCTGCACTCGTTGACTCGTTGTATAAATTCTTCGATGCAGCTGTCCTTGTGTCCATCGAATTTGATGTTCTACTCTCTCGCGATTTTTCCAATGTCTCGGCGTGACCCGCTCCAGGCTGACATCGTTGGGTATGAAAACGGATATGAGCTCCCTGCCATGAAGAGATGGTTAGAGTGGGCTGGCGTTGAATTACCCAAGGGTAATCCTCCCCCCTTCCAAGGATTTCCCGGCCACTGTGGCCGTTGTTGATAGACTCCGATTTGTGGTACTACGTAGGCTGGTTGTGCTGGTGATTGACCAATATCTGCCCGTTGATTCGATCCTGGGTTACGTGTACTATGAGCATTTGGCTCTATGTGCCTTATGTTGAAAGTATCTTGAAATTGTACTTATTTGCTCGGTTGCGTTGTCGCTACTTGATTTACCGAGTCCCCTGTCTGTTGGCTTTGCTGTAATAATTGTTGCACAACGTCTTCCAAGTTTTTTATCTCATTTCGGAGTCGTTCGGTTTTTTCTGCATACGCTGTTCGTTTTTGTTGTCCTCTTTCTCTAATCTCGTTTTCTTTTTGCGTCCCCTTCTCTTGTGGTTGGAAACTAGTTATTCCCTGGTTTACTCCTGTGTATACTGCTGGTGTTGTTATTGAGCTTGTTATTGTCGTCGTTGTCGTGGTTGTTGTGTCCGTGCGACTAGCTGGTGTTGTAAAATCTATAAGATTAGCGTCCCATGTGTACGTTGTTCTGGGCGTCCCTGTGTTGGTTATTGCCGTTGTCGTAACTATACGGCTCTCTGGATCTCCCCACACCAGCGGTTATCGTTCCCGTCATGGGCAGCTATGTCTTCGGCGTGCTGAGCCGTTTTCTGATGAGGATTCTGTCCAAGCTGTTGTATGGGCGAGCTATGGTACAAAAGTCCTCCCGTCGTTCTGTTCGTAATTTTCATTTCGGAGCTGCGGTCATAGTTCGGGCGCTGCAGTTCTAGGATCATGCTTTTCGTCGTATCTGGCAACCTTGCCAACGATCTGTGCGTTAGCAGTATTTTTTAGAATCTTGCCGCTCTTCTTGATGTTGTTATTACTTCCGGATCATCTGATTGTACAAAATCTCTTGCGGTGTAATCGCCGCGTAATCGCCTAATTAACCTGTCTACATTCTGAGACGGACTATTCTCTACTCTTAATTCGAGGTTGTCCATTAAATCCCTCATACTTTCTTCTGGCAATTCGTATGCCCATTCTGCTATTTGCTGTGTTATCGCTAGCCTACTAACGTTGTGGTTATACATTTCGTATTAGTGCGCAGTAGAAAGAAAATTCTAAAAGGGTAATGATTTCAAAAAAAAATAATTCGACGCAATCTATTACGTTTAATTGTGAAGAAAAAAAAATTTTCTGTCCTCAAACCTTTAAAATAATTTAAAAAAAAAATGTAACACCGATATAACACGACTAATAAATTTTTGTTGTCAATATGACGGATATTTCTGTTAGGAAAAAGAAAAAAAAAGTCAGCGTTATTTTTATTCTTCAATTCTACCTCTCAATTCGCGATCACCTCCAATCTGTACTTTGCTCTGTACAGTGCGTAACGCTTTCTTGGTGAGAAAAGAAAAAGAAAACAAAAATCCGAAAACGCGGTGTGAGAGTAAAACTCTCTGCGAATATCAAAACCGCAAAACCGTAAGATTTTTGTGAGCGATTCGCAAAATTGAGAGTTTGGTGCTCTATTTTAATCGGTTTGGATTAATTGACAAAAACGAAAATTTTCACTTCACTTAAAAAAAAAATAAACGACTGAGGGAAAAAAAACAATTTTCCGCGTAAGAAAAAAAACTCAAAAATTCAATCAATTTTGTGCACTATTATCACTGTTCTTCCTGTTACAATTATATACGCGTCTCAGAATATTCGGCGATCGCGCGAAACCGCAATTATATTCCGTGGGGATACTTTCGTATAAGTATACCGTGATGCTTCTATCTACACCTATACTATCACAATTACACCGCGCGCTCGCTTGTGTACAATGTTTTCGCGGAACGCTCTCTCGCCGCGCGAGAGTCGGCAGCCGCTGTGTGTGTGACGTCACGCTGTAGGCTGTGTTGCCGGCGCCGCTTGACGCGTTCGCTTTCAGCGCGCGATAGCTACGCTGCTCTACTGCTGAGTGCGTTCTCGCTTCTAGTATACCTATGTATACTCTTGCTGTTCGCACTAGTGATGTCGCGATGTTTGGAGATTCGCACTTACAGTTACAGTATCTTGGCTACCGACGAATATTCAAATAATATTTGTTAGCCCTATACTGTGCTCGCTTTCGACTTATTCGAGCTGCTTCGTGGTTCGCACGCGAGTGTTCGTCGCATGTCAACAACAACAAGGTCGCGCCGCTGTGACTCTAGCGGACGTCCTCACGAATTCTTGCGTTGCTTCGCTTCAAAATTTCGTCGCGTTACTAATCGTGTGTTTTTCCTGAAACTGAAATTCCGCGTCCGAATGTTAAATAAATAATGCCACTTACGGATGGGCGCCAATGTAACGGGGCTGCTCTGCTCGGTATCGATAGCCGCGCATACGTTAGCTGCGTGCAATGCAGCTACCAGAGCGGAGAGACAACCGCGCTATAATCGAGACAGGGTCTCGTTTCCTTGGATGTTTTCGAGATCGTAGGTGGACCGGCCAAGGTCGTATTTTGGCTAGCTGCAGTTTATTTGCACGTGTATCGAGAAGCGATACGCGTGCCCGCGGAGGCGGCGGGGATCTTAGATTCAGGACCGGTATCTGAACAAAACACACTGGATAGTGTAGAAAGAGTAACGTGTATTATCGAATCAAAGTGTCAGTACACGATCACACACGCGAGTGTGCGAGACATAAACGAACGGTGTAGTTAGAGACCGGGAGGGCACTGGTGAGAGAGAGAGAGATGTAGAGCTGACACTTACGGTTGACGAGAGTCGGCTCAAGCCCCAGGACGTCTCCTTCGAAGGCGAGTGATCGGAGTCGCTAGGTAGCCCTGGACGGAGCGAAGTCGCACAGTGGCCTCGGACGAAGCGTAGTCGCAGACGGACCCTCTCGGTGGTCGTTCTCAATCTCGATCACTCGCACGCCGCTCTCACACAAAACACTCTCTGTAATTCTCAGAATAGCCGCGCTCACGATGCTTACTCAATGCGAGTCGAAACCAATCTCACCGATACGCGGCACGCGCGCGGAGCTCTCTCCCTCTCCCCCACTTACCGTGCTTTCTCCTGCTCTACTCTCTCCCGTTCGCCTGTAACAGAGCTGTCATACATTGTTATACATCTTATCATATTTATGCTGGAGAGGTTATGACGAGTTAACATTGTTCCTCGTCATATTCCCCCCTCCCAGACGCTGGATACCCGAACAGTGTATCAGCTCTTTATCAATTATCTCTCACCAGCATGCAATTGACTCTGTGGGAGAAGTAAAGGGAAAAGAAAAGAAGAGAAAAAAAAACAAATCTGAAATTATGACTTTCGGTGGTCGTTCTCAATCTCGAGCACTCGCACGCCGCTCTCACACAAAACACTCCCTGTAATTCTCGGAATAGCCGCGCTCACGATGCTTACTCAATGCGAGTCGAAACCAATCTCACCGATACGCGGCACGCGCGCGGAGCTCTCTCCCTCTCCCCCACTTACCGTGCTTTCTCCTGCTCTACTCTCTCCCGTTCGCCTGTAACAGAGCTGTCATACATTGTTATACATCTTATCATATTTATGCTGGAGAGGTTATGACGAGTTAACATTGTTCCTCGTCATAATTGAGTTATGCTGTCTGATTAAATAAATTAATAGATATTGTTTATATTAGCATGATAATAGTGCAAAATATCTTGCTGTGCAAAACTAAACCTGAAATAAATCTATTTGAACATTCATTGTGGCTTCGAGTACATGAGATAAAAATTTCACATTTTGTTTGGCATCGGTGATAAGGGTCAAAATATTAAATAAGTCAATGAAAGTGATAACACAATACAGATTATTTGAACTTATTCATGAAGTCTTAGCATTTAAAAAAAAAAAAAAAAAAAAAAAAAAATACATATCGAGACTTTTCGATTAATATTTCAGAAGCAATTAGAAAAATTCAAAATCATTTGAAGCATTTGCTCATGGTGTACAATTTTTGAAGATACTAATGTTCTAATAGCTTCTGAACTATAAATCGAAAAGTATTGATATGTCATCTTTTTGGAAATGCTAAAACTGATGAATAAGTTTAAATAATCTGTATCGTGTTATCACTTTCATTGACTTATTTGATATTTTGACATTAATCAACGATGCCAAGCTAAATGTGAAATTATTATCTCGTGTACTCTAAGCCACAATGAAGGTTCGGATATATTTATTTTGGGTTTCGTTTTCTTGAGCAAGATATTTTCTACTATTATCATACTAATATAAAAAATAACTATTAATTTATTTAATCAGACAGCATAACTTAATGGGATAAAACATGCCTTGATTCGGTCAAGTAAAATAAAGTGCAGTACATGAGTGTCATATAAACCTTCATTCTTGCATAAACTTGCTTACTTCAAATGACAATATCTCGGCACTGGGAGTAGAGACATAAATAAACTAGCTCGCAACTTGCGGCTTGACGGCCGCGGTGACTTGCTGCCTTGCATCCCTTCGCGTTTTGCGCATAAGGCATGACCGCTGACGCTCGCTATGCACCCCGACGCTCGCGCCACGCGCCCGCCATATCACCCGACGCTCGCGCTGCGCGCTCGCTGTCTGACCTTATTACTTAATCTAATTATTAGAGAACAAAAATCAATGAAAAAACATTGATTTTTCATCTTTTTTTCGTATACAATTAAAAAATGTGTTGGCTATACATAGCTTTAAAGTTTTTGCAATTATTTTAGTTTTTGACTTATGATTTTCAATATTGTTGATTTTCGAATAGACATTCATATAAATTTTAACATGTATTCTCTTATTGCAACAAAATAATTAAAAACCCTTTTTTATTCCGTAAGATTAGAAAAAGTTATTCAGATGTCTAATGGCTTGCGGATACCTTTTCAGTGTTCATGATGATAATCTTCTGTTTGTAAATGTGAACTCTGTGACTGAAACATGTGGTTTGACAGTATTCATACTTAAAAGCTGCCTTGTTTCAAATTTTTATGCAGAGATCAGTGGTCTGAATCTCTCAATAATTATTTATGAGTTTGATTTTGTAATATTTTTCTGTATGTCTAGGTGTATAAAAACGTCTGCATTTGTTGGATTATGGTCTACTGCGTCTACCGGAGTCAAACTAAGAATGCTGATGGTGTTGATAACTAAGCTATCGAAATCTTGGAGTTGGAACGTAACTTCATTCAAGACTCTGGCACTACTATACTTCTACTATACGTATCTATAATCATGTAGTTTAGAGGCTGGTTTTTCTTTAACAGTTAATTAAATTATACAGTTATTGTTTTCTAATTTAATTAATTTAATTCTATTTTTCTTGTAGGTGAAAAAAAAACAATTTAACATGAAAGGACTCAAGAGGATTTTCAAGAGGATTTTAAAGACAGTTAACAGAAGATTCAAGATTTTATCAAGATTTGATTTAGTAATAGGGTTTAGCATAGTTTAGAGCATAGTTTAGCAGGCTGAGATATCGAATGGCACACATTTTTCGCGCTGGGTCAGATGGGGCATGTTGCAGCGAAGTTATTATTGAATTTATGTATCCAAAAATCGTTTCTAGGAATGTTGTATGTCAAAAAGTGTTAAAAAATATCTTCGCCACGATAAAAAGTTGTATTTTAAAAATGTTTACATCTTTTACATTTAACATTTTTTATGTAAAACGTAAATCCGCAAAGTTTTACGGCAAATAATTGTTTTTTTAGCTGTAAAAAAATCGATTTTGGGCTGTAAACTCGAGTTATAAGCATTTTCATGATTTGATGTTAATGAGAAAAAGTTGTATTTTTCAAAGATCTACAACTTTTCCATTTAACTTTTTTTTTGTAGAATGCTTAGAATTTTATTTACAGCCAAAAAACCGTGTTTAGCAATTTTTGGAGGTGACCGCATTCTGCGTATACGTGCAGGATCAAGCCCAAAATTAATATGGCACCTTACTGTTATGAGGGGAGTTTGCACACAAATTTTTAGCTCGATTGACTCATTAGTCTCAGAGATAATCGAGTAAGTAGAAAATTTTTATTCAAAAATACGCGTAAAAATCGAAAAAAATAGAAAAATTTGTGCCCGAATTTCAAAACGACGTAGAGGATCGGGATAAAAGAAAAATAGTTTTTTCGTTTGTGCAAGAGGAGACTTCTGCTAAAATTTCAGCCCGATCCATCGATAATTGCGTGAGATATAATCTCACACATTTTTCGCACACAAAACTATAAGGCACTTCCGCGTCGCGGTCGTGCCTAAAAACGAAATTAAAGGTCTTGAGCTCCAGTTTCTGATTATTTGAACCTAGCATAGTCATAGAGCATCCATAACCTCCAAGAACGCAAAAAAAAACCGCTACCAATTCTTTGGCACGTAGCCTCCTTCAACATTATGTATTGCTCAATATCATAATTGTTTTTACTTCATATATAAATCGATCAATTTTTTTTTTGTTTGATAGATACAATTATTTTGAATCAATTACATATTTGTAAGCCACTGCTCAAGGAAATTCAATGGAGTGGAGTTTTAGGTTAGAAATCAACACTGTATGATGTAGTAAAAACAACTGTAATATTAACAATATGTACAAATTAGTAAAGGCTAAAAATATTACAGTGAACGTATAAACTTAAGACTAACCTGAATCTATACAATTGCCGATAGCAAACCTTTAAGTACATCAGTTTCAATAACCTCACTTATAACGATCCTAACGGCTCGGAGTCTTATTACATACTGGCTCTCACTCACATGTCAACAAGTGACAAAGCCAAGCTTGGTAACCCACAAGCTTACATCCCCCCATTATATGACCGAAGGTGCACTCCATCGGAGTAAGGAACAAGCTTACTAGCATGAAAAATATTTGACTCATTTTTTCTAGATCTACTATCTAACAAAAATATTACGTCAGAAATTTTCTCTTTAATTTTAAAAGGACCTACTCTAATTGGATCTATTTTATCTTTATTCAGTTTATTAGCGCTTTGTACATAAACTAAATCTCCTACCTTATAATCTATCTGTTTTACATTCTTATCATAATATTCTTTATTCTGATTGTGAATTTCTTTTGATTTCCTAAAAGCTATTTTTCTACTGTCTTCCAAATTTGTCAAATTGTTGTCATTTAATTCATCGGGTAAGAATGAGTTGTTTAATCCTGTCAGCAAATAATTAGGAGTAAATCTAGTTGAACTGTGAATTGTATTGTTATAATCTTTTACACATTCCTCTGCTACCTGAGGCCATGATTTATTTCTATTCTCGTAAATTTTACATCGTATTCTGTTTACCAAAGTCTAATTTGTCCTTTCGTTTAATCCATTAGAAAACGCGCAATCCACTGCTGTAAACAACAATGCTATCTTCTTTTCATTTAGATATTGCTTAAACTGTGCTGAATTTATACCAGGATATTGATCCGTTAACACCAATTTGATACTTCTATCCTTTTCTACTTTCTTAATTAAATTTATAAAATCCTTTGAAACTTGGGTTTTTGAAGTTATTACGTATGCAAATCTTGTAAAATGATCTACCGCCAAATGTAGATATTTCTTTTTACTTTTATTACTTTTGAAACCTCCTATTGTGTCTAGGGACACTATTTCAAGAGGTTCTCCTCCTTCAACACTTGCATCAGTAAAGATGTATATTGGTGCCTCCGGATCAAATTTGCTACAGCTGGTGATGTACATAAATATTCTTTTGTCGAGTTAAAACTATTCTTACACTCTTCAGACCAATCGAATAACACATTTTTCCTCAACAAATTTCTCAACGGATCCAGTAAAGCAGCATGGTTTGGTACAAATTCTAAATAAAAATTAATCTTGCCTAAGAACTGTCTAACTTGTTTTTATTGTTTTAGGTATAGGAAACTTCTTGATAGCCACTAAATTGTCATTCAGTGGTTTAATTATATTGTTTCCAATTTCGTGACCCAAATACGTTATCTTTTCTTGAGCAAATTGACATTTATTTTTATTTAATTTAAAGCCTTGTTCATATATTGTTTGCAGTACTCGTTCTACATGCTCTACATGTTCTTCATAATTCTTAGAAAACACCAGTATATTATCTATATAATTTACTGTAAAAGAATCTAGTTTATATTTTCTTATCACTCCTGCTAAAACTCTTTGAAAAATAGCAGGAGCAGTTTTCAAACCAAAAGGTAAACAGTTCCACTGCCAGTGTCCATGACGAGTCACAAAAGCCAACTTATATCTATCCTTTTTACGTATCGGAATCGACCAAAACGCCGAATTTATATCCAGTTTTGAAAAAAACTTACAGTTTCTGACACTATAACGAGTCGCCTTGTGTGCACTCGTTACGTCCCTCTCTCCCCTATATTATATGATCATACTATAATAAATATTATATCTGTAAATATTCTGGTGTATAACATTCCTTTCAGCAGCAGGTAAGTGAGAGGAGCAGACAGCCACAACACACACAGAGAGAGCCGCGCGTTGTGTGTATGTGCGTGTGGCGCCGTCTGTGAGAGCGAGAGGGAGAGGGAGAGAGATTGCACTGTTCACGCGGTCGCGTCTCGCGCAGCGATACTTAGGAGTTTACCGCCGTACAGATACTGTCTCTTCGTCTCCGCGGCTACGCTTACTTTAAGCAAGATAGATCCGTGCGTGCGTGCGTTCGACTTTGAGAGGACTGCTACAGCGTCCTTGACCAGGAACTTCGTGTGTCGCTGGAATCAACCTGCTGCTATTCAGCACCGCGTGTCCATCGGTTTGCCGCTTGACTTCTAGCTGCACCGCGGCCACACACGAGGCTTTGAGGCGTCCGTCCTGCTGTCCAGCGTCGGGCCCTGGTCATCCGTCCTGCGCCGCTCCGGTCCAAGCCACGAGGCATTTGTCGAGCTCCACGAAGCACATCTGTAAGTACTTCTCTCTCGGCATTATTCGCTCTGCTCCGTCTCTGTTACTCCGCGCTGCATTTGTACTGATTTTTGGATCTTTACATAAAGAGAAACTTTGCTATTACTCGGCTTGTGTCACTTTGTTCCTGACTCTGTCCATTCCCATGCGATTCACTCTTAATTTATCTCGCGAATTAGCTACGTAGCCAAATCACTCACGACACCTCCGCGGGCTCACGTGCACGAGGACGTGCACGTACAGCAAACTGCGCTATGGGCCAGGCTTCGTACAGCCTTCAAGAAGCCTGCAACTAGCTGCTACATACTTTTCCTCTCGCTTGATCATCGATCAGTGGATGCGCCACTGATCGTTTATATACGGATGCGGACCCCGTCATTCTTTGATGTCCCGGTCTAAAACACCGTTATAACACGTACAATAAGATCATCTATCTTTGGAAAAGGTTGACTTTCTGAAACTATTATTTTGTTCAACCCTGTAAAATCAGCGCACAAGCGTAATTTTTTTCCTTCTTCTTTCTTGAAAACCATGGTTACAGGAGCTGCAAAGGAATGCTTGACTCCTCTATTAAACCCGCTTTTAACAACTCATTCACTTGTTTCTCAATTTCTAGTTTGTCTTCAAAAGAGCATTTATACGGTTTCATTGAAATATATCTATTTTCTGTCAGTTTCACTGTGGCTGTAATCTTTTACTGTTCCTATATCAAACTTTGAGTTAGCAAAAATTATCTCATATTTTTTTATAATTTTCTCCATTTTATTAGTATTTAATTCACTAATATTATTTTGCTTATCAAAATTTTTTTTTTTTTTGTTTCTGTGATATAATCAAATTTTCATTTTGACAAAGCTTGAATTTTTTTATTAAGTCTAATCCTAATAGAAATTCACAATCAATTACACCTTCTTTAACAATGAAAAACTGAAAATCCTCTTCTAAATTGTAAATTTTAATTCTCAATATTACAACGCCCTCCGTTTTCGCCATTCCGGCTAAACCCATTCAAAAATGCACTACTAACCAAAGAAATATTGGAACCAGAATCATATAAACCAATTGCTGGACATCAATTTGCAAAAATCTTTACTTTAATAAGTGGGAGAACTTTTCGTTTTTTGCCTCTTCATGACTTGCTACTACTTCCTGTATTTCATTATTATTTGTAACCTTAATGTTTTCATTTTTTAATTGTTTTCCTATATTTATTGCGGCATACACTTTCTAAATGAAATCTATTTTTAAAACCTAAATTATCACAAATACTACATAGTCTTTTTTCACTTCCAATTCTCTTGTTTAAATTATCATTTTTCGAGTCGTTGATTTTACCTAATTGTTTTAATTTTGCCATTAAATTTTCTATATTTATAATAGCTTTCCTATCCAACTTATTTTGGATAAAATTTGGTAAGCTAATCACAATCATGTTTATCTGTGTGTTTATAGACAAGCTGTCAGCCACTTCTAACAATAATTTTCTCTTTTTTAACGCATATTCAAATAACGAACCATTATAAAATTTAAAATTATATGCATACGATATATCTGTCCAGGACTGTGCAGAGAAAGTGTCAATAAATGCATTATTCCATGCCTCCCAATTTAACAGAGAGTTTTGCTTTACAAATACATTATACCAATCTAATGCAGATTTTTCTAAAAATAATCTTAATACTTCAGCATATTTATTTTGGGCAATTCCCACTCTATCACACTCCTGCACAAATAACCTTATCCAAACACTCGCATTTATATTTTCACCGTTAAACTTTTCAATCACTATATCTTTTACTAGAGAACTTGTTTTCCTTTCAGATGCTATAGTTGACTCTCTGTTTACATTTGATTCTTGAACTGTAGTAATCTCTTCCAAATATTCGTCGTATAACACAACATTACCTTCTGTATCCAAGTAAATTTTCTTAAGTTCGTCATATAAGGTCAACACCACATTTCGAAATTAATTGCGAACTTTTAAACTCTTCACGACATTTTTAACAATTGAATTTTCATAAAGCTGTTTATGTTGAGCGTTTGTCTGCTTATTTACTGGAAACAAAAAACTTTCCTCTTGACCAAGCAGCTGAATTCTCTTCATTTTAACTACTTTTCGAATCTGTGCCAGACTCCGAGACAAAATAAAACTTTGCTTTAATCTCCATTGTATAGATTTGTAAGCCACTGCTGAAGGAAATTCAATGGAATGGAGTTTTAGGTTAGAAATCAACACTGTATGATGTAGTAAAAACAACGGCAATATTAACGATGTATGGGACAAGACTAATGTCAAGGGTTTAAATAAACTATAAAAACTATTGTCGATCTTCAATCAACCTTTATTAACGAAGTGTAACAAAAAAGGTCCTTGCACGACCTCTTGCTCTGTCGAGTCGCCGCTGCCAACTGACGTAACGCGCATTAGTCGCCGCCGAAAACTCGGGCCCGCTAAAACAAAGGGCTTTCCCGAAGACCACCGAAGGGACTCGAAGCAGTGCGAACGCTCCTCTATATCTATATCTACGAGTGCAGTCATATTCCCCGTGCAAACGCCTCCCACCACTCGACCTCTGGCCTGGCAGTCACAGATCAGCCCATCGGCTTCTCTGCACCGTGTTGATCTTCACAACTGCGGAGTAAAACTCCCTATGTGAGATCTGGCAGTCTAGGAGCGATTAAAAATCACTCCTAACCGTGNGACTGCTCCGCACTGTGGTTGATCTTCGCAATCCGTGGAGAAACTCCCAATTTGAGATCTAAGCAGTCTAGGAGCAATTAAAAATTACTCCTAACCGTGTTGGCCTAACGCCACGAATCGTCCCCCAATTCGCGCTCATAGGGTCAAATGGCTGAGAAACGTTCGCTAAACTAACGCAAAACTAAATAATATAAATTAATACTTATAAATGCGCCACACTCGCTTTCTTCCCCGACAACCCCTCGTTACGTCCGGAACAAACAATATGTACAAATTAGTAAAGGCTAAAAATATTACTGTGAACGTATAAACTTAAGACTAACCTGAATCTATACAATTGCCGATAGCAAACCTTTAAGTACATCAGTTTCAATAACCTCACTTATAACGATCCTAACGGCTCGGAGTCTTATTACATACTGGCTCTCACGTACATATCAACAAGTGACAAAGCCAAGCTTGGTAACCCACAAGCTTGCATATATATAATTAATGCTCTCTCTCTCTCTCTCTCTCTCTCTCTCTCTCTCTCTCTCTCTCTCTCTCTCTCTCTCTCTCTTCCGCTCTCATATCTTCGAAACTAACTGGTATCGTAAACAACGCAAAGAAAGGGATCAAGATGCTATATAATACTGAATAAATCCAACATTTTAAATCGATTATTGCCTTTTTACTCCAGTTATCGCGTCACGTAAAAATAACGATTCATAGTATGCAGGGTGAGAAAAATAATTTTGAAGCTTAATATCTTTGAAACTAATTGGTTTCGTAAACAACCCAAACGTAAGGATCGAAGTGCTATATAATGCTAACTAAATCCAAAATTTGAACTTGATTGATGCCTTTTTACTCCAGTTATCCATAGAAAAACGACTTTTTTCAGATTTTGATGTTTTTCTCCGATGAACTTATTTAAAATTAAAGTAGTATATAGTTTTAATTACCTTCAATAATCATATATTTTTTTAGAAAGGTTCGACATTTAGTTTTCGAGTTATAACGGTTTCAAAAAATTGCACTTTTTGATGTATAATAAGAACGACGAAAGATAATATAAATTCTCCGCGGTAAAAAGATAGGTAATTTTATTCTTTCATGTGCATATTAAGCTATTTACATTTATTAACTTTTTCAATAAATTTATTGAAAAAAAACTAAAATCTCAAAACTAAAAAATCGCTATAAAAAAAACAAGCCTACAAAACATAAAACGGACTGTTTCCCCATCATGCTATAGTAAAAACGAAGAAAATGAGAGTTGGTGGATTAAAATCCACTGAGTAAAAGCTGAGATACAGATGTCGACGAACGAACACACACACACGCGCACACACACACACATACACACACACACACACATGCACATCCATACGGATATTTTCCAAAAACACTATTTTTCGACTAAAAATGCATCAAAACACACTTCCTACATGTTTTTACACAAACTCAAAAAATTACTATTACAAGGCTTCCTTAGGAAGGAAGTAAAATTACTATTACAAGGCTTAGGAAGGAAGCAAAAACACATTTTTGAAGTGAATACTTCTGTAGGCTCGTTAGGTACACATTTTTGCCGGGGAGTGAATCGAGAAAAAACCGACCGTCACGCGAACGCTAGGAGGGGAAATGAGCGTACAACCGCAAGAGAAGAGCTCTCTCCCCCCTCCACCGCGCTCTCTTCGCTGCACAAGACACGTACGGACTATACGCGCACCTCTCCCTTCGCCGCGCTCTCCTTCTCACTCTCTCTCTCTCTCTCTCTCGCTCCCCTCCACCGCGCTCTCGTCGCCGCGCAACACGTACGCGCACCTCTTGACTCTTCCTTCACCGCTCTCTCCTTCCGTATCATTCCGCTGGCTTTCGGGCCCCTCGACGCTCTCGGCGTTCTCTACCTAGCATAAACTGAAATGATGCTATCCTGCGTCTACGCGTCAGTTGTACACTCGGCGGTAAGGTCTTACGGAACGTTTCAAACTGAATGGCAACGTCGTGCGATTTATGACAGGTTTTGACGGTTTTTGACGGTTTTGACGATTTTAGATTTGCAAAGGTTATATGGGCCGGTACCGTCAAAAACTACGCGATGTTGCCATTCAGTATAAAACGTTCCGTAAGAATACCTAACCGCCGAGTGTACGTAAACATGTATCGCGTCAGTTGTACGTAAACATGTATATCGTTATTATTATTATTATTGAAGTGAATCCTTATATTTAACTACAAGTGTATTAATAAAATTACATTGATCACTACTTGCATACACTGAAGTAGAAGCACGGGAACTCGATACAAATGACCATGAAATGCCACTGATTTTGGCAGAAGATTTTAATGTTAACTTTGCAAAGGAAAGTGCACAACCATTAATTGCATTCCTCAAAAATAAATTCCAATTAGAAATGAATAATGATGCTCAACAATCAACTACTAAGTATGGCACAACATTAGATGCAGTATTTTCAAGATTTTTATATAAAATAGATTCTAAAACATTTATATCATACTTTAGTTACCACAAACCGATTGTTTCTTTAATTGAATTAAAAAGTGAAGATACCTGTGATTCTACCATAGATAAGTAAAGTTGTAAATAAAGTATGTAAGAAATAAAATAATGTACGAATAACGATAAACATATTTTTATTATTTCATCTATTAAAAAAAAAAACAAACAAAATAAAAATCTACAATACACCTATTTCAGTATTCACTTCTATCGGCTGTCCCCAAGACAGCCATTCTTTTTTTAACACTTTTTCGAGTTTCTAAAAGCTATTTTTCATTGAAAATATATATTTAGCTCTAAAATCTAATCAGCGCCGACGGCTTAGATTCGCGAGCGAGGGAAAACGAGAGACAGACTCGAATTCGCTTCGGCCGTATCAACACCTACACGCATCTGTTAGCAATCCGTGGACCACGTACCGCACCCGGCGCATCTTTGTCGCACGCCGTCTATAGAGTATAGACGGCGTGCGACAAAGCACACGCAGTAGCAGACCGGTGTGCCGCACCACACCAGAGTCGGGCCGAAGTTATCGCGGAGAGCCCGCGTATAGCCTATACACTTGCTGCATCGAGCAGCGAGCCGAGCTTCACAAGTTGCTGTAGGTATACTCGCCGCGTCTATTCGCTCCGTGCGAAGCTTGACCCGCCATCTACCGTACCAAGTACCGCAATAAAATAAGACTTCGGCGAATCTTCGAATTCTCAGAATAGCTCACGCGAGCAACGACGATTCTACGAATCATCACGCACACGTTGCGTTATCAAGATCGCGACTCAGTCTGAAAATTTTTTTTTCTTTTTCTTTTCTTTTTATTTTCATTTCTTTTTAATCAATTTCTTTTCTTTCATTAATTTGCGAAATACGAGGTGAAACGCGTTAGCAATCTCAATAATTCTTTCGAATTTCTCTTTCATGCGTTTCACTCTCTTTTCTCGCTCGACGATCAGCGTTTGCACCCGGGTCAGCGGCTACCACTCTCGGACGGCGCTCCTCGCAAGTGGTACATCACAGACCTCCAGGGCAACGCATCGAGCTTCAGTCACAGCAGCCTCGACAACTAGCGGGCGTGCTGGGAATCGCGACAACTATCTCTCGTTGTTGTCGTCTCCCGGACTAAGCTCCTCGCGAGCGACACAACAGGGAAGTCTAGTGAAACTCACACAGCCCTGCTCGTCTCTAATCCAAGGTCGACGAACGATTAAGGTAGAAAATCTCTTTTTTTTCTCTCACCACCTACAATCAACCTCCAGTTAGCTCAGTGCGCGAGTCGGACATACATTTCCTTGCAGCCGTTTGTACCTGCGAGTACACTGCAATCATTGTAATAATTTTGTACGTCTGCTCCGAACTCAAGGTCAGGTTAGGCACTGCATCCCACGCACATGAGCAATCGTGAATTAGGCTTTACTCTCAGATAGGGCAAGCAAATCTTCCAGCCTCCCCTTCCTAACCACAACGCAAGAGACGCTAGGAAGCCGAAAATAACACTCACGCACTCCCCGATAAAATCCAAAAACACGAGCGAAGTCGTTGAAACGACTTCAGTAACCTCAACGAGCCAGGGTCAATCAAGTCCAACCTTCTCGTTTACGCCAGCAAATTCAGAGACATCGCAGAGCACTCTAGCTTTTACGATTGTCTCTTCGTCGAACTCTCCGTTCACGATGGCCGTCAACCACTCGGAGCCACCGATCGTTGCAAACACAACGAAAGACTCACAGCTCTCAGACTCGACCAACATGGCATCAGGTTTTAATCAGCCGTTCAACGACACCGAAAGCACCTTCCATTTCGACGCAGGCCAGCTTCCTAGCACAGCGAACAGCGGCTTCAACTTTGGAACAGACAACAGGCAGTCTCATGTCCCAACATCGGCTTGGTCGAACAACAAACATTTCCCGGGAACGCCTCAAGGACTAAGCTGTCCATTCCAAGATTCAGGAACACGGCGGAAAGACAACAGCCTGGTGAACAACCAGCAGTCACCAGCAGTCAACTACGCCACTGCGGACGACTTGACACAGCTGACAGAACAGCTCAACCAGCAACTGGACCTTAAACTAAACGCGTTTCTGGAACGCCTGGCTCCGGTCCTACAGTATCGACATCACGACTGCAAGAGGCCAACCAAACCCACAAACACACTAGCTACCAACTCGGAAAACTTAGGAACCAGGTTACCCCTGCCGAATCTCTCGCAGGGAAACGCTCATCTCGACCAACAACACAACATCTGCCTTCGCAAGGGCATTTGCTATTCTGGAATTTTTACAAACACAACCCGCAGAGCTGGTTCAGCCAATTACAAGATCTATTCTTGGCACACAACGTCAACGAAGACGAGGCCAGATTCAACTTCGTCATGAGATATCTTACACAAGATATTCATGTTGACATCCAATTCAAGCTGAACACCCTCACACGAGGAAACAAATACCAACAAATCAAGAAAATCTTGACGAAGCGCTATGCTGAAACTCCTCAGCAACAACTGGATCGCCTATTCAAAGGCGTCGAAATCGGGTTCAGAAAACCTTCTGACCTTGTTGCCGAAATGCAAAGCTTGGCTCAGAACTCAATTCCAAGAGAAACCATCATCTCAGTCTGGAGATCACGACTGCCTCCACAGATCCAGATCATGATCTGGAACTACAAATAGAGGACGAACTAGTCAGGAGCGCAGACATGGCCCACCAACTCGCTCAGCAGTCCAGTCATCTGAACGCCTTGCAACCGAGCAATCAGCCTGCTACAGTTCCCGACGACAAGCACGAGGAACTCTTAGCAGCAATTAAGTCTCGAAACAACAGCAATCAGAACGGTCGCTCTAGAGCCGACGGATCGAACAACAAGTCTCGAGCCAATTCAAAAAACAACCGAGATTCGACCCCTAGCGAGATCAAAATCTAGGTCGCGCTTTTCAAACAACAGAAGCCTTTGCTACTCGCAAATACGGCAAATACGGTAGTAGAGTAGAGTAGATAAAAAGTTTAATTGCAGTGCAAAATATAAATACACGTATGTGGTAATATACGTTTAATACATTATTATACATTAATCGTACATATTCATCGCTGTAGTACTCGTAATTATTTACAAACACATCATCTTACAAATTTCGTAGAAGTAATTCTTGGTATCACAGATACACAGTCTTAAGGCTCGTCAACTCATACTTAGGTTTCAGCCTCTGAGAAACAGAGAGGCTGTCGTGTAGTTATTAAAAAAATTCAAAATAATTTTAAGCATTTGCTCGTGGTTTTCAATTTTCAAAGATACGAATGTTCTTGAATGAACTTCTGAACTATAAATCAAAAAGTATTGATGTGTAATCTTTTTGGAAATGCCAAAACCTTATGAATAAGTTTAAATAATCTCTATTGTGTTATCACTTTAATTGACTGATTTGATATTTTGACCCTAATCACCGTATCAAGCAAAATGTGAAATTTTTATCTCATGTATTCGAAGCCAGAATGAATGATCGAATGGGTTCATTGTAGGTTTAGTTTTATTAAGCAAGATATTTTACACTATTATCATGCTAACAATATCTAATATTTTATTTAATTAGACAGTATAACACAATGAATTAGAAGTTAATGACTTGGTCTGGTCAAGTGAAATGAAGTGCAGTGCATGAATGTCATATAAACTTTGTACAGATAATGGAGAAAGACTGTATTAAATATAACAAATTAAAGTATTAATAAAACCAACTGACAACGCTGTTTACAAAACATTAATGTCACTTGTATTTTGAATTTGAAGCACCGCGCTTTTGGACGCTCGGTTATATATGGTACTCTACCCTCCATACGCTCGGTACTGCGGATAAATACGAGATGGATGTAGAGATGGCATTTTTAAATGGTTGTGTAAAAACAGAAGTATATGTTAATGAACCGAAAGGCTATGAAACAGGAGACAATAAAGTTTGTAAATTGCAAAAGGCACTCTATGGACTCAAAGAAAGCCCAAGAGCTTGGTATAATTGTTTTAATAAATACATGAACAGTTTAAACTTTGTTTGAAGCAACTATGATAATTGTCTGTACATAAATAATACAAGCAAAGATATATATATATATATATATATATATATATATATTAGTATTTGTAAATGATCTCCTAATTTGTTGTAATGATAAAATCAAAATAAATTAAGTCAAAGCTAGTTTAATGGAAAGATTTGCAATGAAGGACATGGACAAAATTAGCCAATATATAGGCATTGATATAGATTATAGCAATGATAGACACAAAATGACCTTAAGTCAAACAAAATATATTGAATCTTTGGCTGCCAAATATAATCTAAAAAATGCAAAATTATATGATACTCCAATGGAGACTAATCTAAAATTGGATCAAGCTAGTCAGATAGACGAACAAATAAAGTACAGAAACTTGATAGGAGAACTATTATATATAAGCTGAGGCACAAGGCCAGATATATCGTACAGCGTAAATTATTTAAGTCGTTATCAAAGTTGCTACGATCAAACTCATTATAAGTATGCGATGCGAATCTTAAAATATTTGTACAAGACTAAAGACTTAAAACTAACATATGGTGATAATATAAATAGCGAAATACTAGATTGTATGGTAGATTCCGATTTGGCAGGCGATAATATAGATAGAAAATCCACAAGTGGATACGTAATTAGATTATATGGTAATGTAATTTTTTGGAAAACCCACAAACAAGGTGCGGTAACAAAATGCTCAACTTGTAACGATGTAGATTTTTAGAGAGAAAACCCTGTCACGTCCACTCTTGTTAAAACTATCGATCAATCGTCTTTGAGTCCCCACCGGAATTTGTATTAGGTGCCAGGTCGGAAATGTCGATTCAAGACTTACTACACTCGCGTGTCCGGCTAATTTGGATACTCTCGCTCTCTGAGGAGGTTCGGTCGTAGGAAATCGGGAAAAATAACCGCACTCTCGTTTAACACTCAATGTTTAGGAGCTTTATTCTATTAACCATCCGACTGTAATCCGGCTTTCAATATTTTTACAATCACTTCTCGACGTATTCACAAACTACAACCGACTGGAATATTTCGCTCGTTACGCCGCAATCCGCGTCTATCACTCAATCCAACAATCTTAACACTCGCACTCACTTAGTTAGGCCGACGGTAATATTTTTACAATAATGCCACGAGGCAAGACTCCGTCTATTTCACGGTTTGACTCTCAGTTCGACTCTTCCCGACGGGACGACTTATTATTTTTACAAAGCGAATACTCTGTACCACTCTACCTTCGGAATTTCAGCAACAACGTCCTTCCTCTCGTTCTGCGATGTCTCGTGCTCTGTAAAGTCGCGCGAAAGAAAAAAAAACTAACTAAACTCTCTCAAAACGTAGTAATAACTGGAGGGTGTTCGTTGGGCTCGATCAGAATCCAAGTGCACGAGTCTACTCGTCGACTCGTGTCGCGTCGCCTCGCGGAGTTTCTCGCACATGCGCACCACATACTTGCATACTTTACATGGTTTCTGTAGACTTACTGACAGAAGATTTCTCTCACAAAGGTTATTTCCATACTCATAATCGCGCACTCTTTCCATTAACATTTCACCATAATTTTATTGTACAACTATACGGAAAACAATAGTTTGTAACACATACAACCGCATCACACATACACGTGCGTGGCGTACGTCTCTACTCGTCGTCGCGAGTAGCTTTCCCCTTCCAGCTGCTTACTCTTCTCCTCGGCTCGGAGCAGAGTCCGGGTCCGCAGATTGTGGTAAAACTTAGAGGCCGATATATATATATTTGATAAATATATATATATATATAAATTTGATAAATTTTAGAGTTTTTGTAAATGTTAAGTCACTATATAGTCCCTATGTATGGACAGAGTCAGGTCTGCATAATCGAGTCAGAACAATAGAGCCGGGCATTGAGAGCCAGATAACTGCAGTCGCGACTCCGCTTCTTTTTCGTTCTCATTAGCATAGAAGACGACAAAAATTTGGAAAGGGCACAGACAAAGAAAACGAACAATACTAAAATTTGTTACTCAAGGAACCGATTACCCGCAAGGAACGGAGCTCAGTCTAGTTCGAACAGTTGATCGGAACAGTCGCCTCTCAGCCTCTGAAATTTCTGTATACCGTTCATTTCTTTTTTTTTTTTTATATAAAGTACAAAGTATATTTTCATCGTTAGAAATTACGAATCATAGTACGTGATAAAATTTCTATTTTATTATTTGAATAAATTGCACCGCTTTAAGAAAATCGAGTGCTCAGTGTTATTCAAAAAAAGTCATTACTCCATCCACCCGATTCCACTATAAGTGAATTCCAAAGGATTCATAGCAAAAAGAGAATTAACTACGTTCTAAAATATTCATACACATATTCATATAACAACTCCGATCTGAAGGAAGGAAGAAAGCCTGATCTTCATCTAGTTGACGACAGTTACATTCACCAAAGGTAAGCCCATTTAATTACAATCTAAAAATACAGTATAGTGCTCTCTCTGTCTCTCTCTCGCATATCTCTTCACAATAATTACCGCACTTTTATTATTCTGCATTGCACTTAATGCTTATATTAACGGATCACCCCTTTTCATACTCTCTATCCCTTGCTCAGCAATTGCCATGCTTTCCCCGTTAAGACCAGAATAGTTTCTCGGTGTCTACTGGTGGCCGTTTCCTGAAAGGAATCGCGAAAGTAGGCAGGTATCGACGGCGCTAAGTGTAAACGTCAAGCCTGAGATTTCAAGTAAATTGGGTGGTTTTCAAAGTATTCAGATTTTATTTGTAGAGAGAAATTACAACGACGCTTACCTGTTCACAGCGAGGCCAGAGGTCAACTGAACTGGAGCGGGCGTCGCGCTGCCCTTTTAAACGCTCGTCTGCGATAACCCCTCTCTGCGGTTCTGTTCGCAGAAACCCCCTGATTGATTCGCGATCGCGTCAGCTCCAAATCATCGCCTTTGTCCTCGTCAGCCTTTCGGCCTGAATCCTGATATTTATCAGTGGGTTCCTGACCCATAATTCTTGATTTTGAAAATCCAAGATTTTCCGCCCGGAAAACCACTCTCGTGAGACTACAGCTTTCGAAAACCATTCGTTTTTCCGGCACGGCACGGCATGTCTCACAAGGGTGAACCTTCCAGATCGCGAAAATCTTCGGATTTTCCCGCCAGCACGGCATATTTCAACGATGATTTGAGTGATTAGTCTCATTCGCCCCCCCCCCCGAAACTCAACAACAATCATAACAAAATTATATTAGTTTATTAAAAATTATAGTTAAAATTTCGCTTACAAAAATGTGCGCGTTGTCGAAGTGTTCTTCAGCATGGGCTTTGTTCGAGCCTTTGTCGCCGCGTTTGTTTTGGCTTGAGACGCGATTCGCGATAATCGGTCTCTCGCTCGAATATTCTAGGCGCCGCCGTACTGTTTCGTCTCGAAGACTTATACTTCGACGCGAGATTCATTTGCGCACGCTACATTCTCCTCCCCGTACAAAATTAGTTTAATTTTGTATCTCATCTACGCCCAGAAGTTTAACAAGTTTGCGATTCGGTCGCATCATCGTTCCCATCGGAGTATGTATCTTAGCCATTCTTACAGCACTATCTGCGCCGGGAAAAACTCGCGTAATCGTACCTTTCCGCCAGG
Source organism: Pteromalus puparum (assembly GCA_012977825.3). NCBI lineage: Eukaryota > Metazoa > Arthropoda > Insecta > Hymenoptera > Pteromalidae > Pteromalus > Pteromalus puparum. The sequence goes on from CM053170.1 coordinate 22,583,953, forward strand.
TATTACACGCCGCTTGTAAATCTGCAATAAGTACCACATCGCCGATCTTCAACGGATCTTCCGCGTGTGTCCACTTTTGTCGGGGAATCAGATTCGGTAAATACTCGCGTATCCAGCGCTTCCAGAAAGCGTCAGCGAAACTTTGCGACAGTTTGTACTGTTTCCTTAAAGAAATATTTTTCGCGTCGTATTGGCCCAATTTGAGTTCCCCGGAAGATGATCCTATCAAAAAATGGTTGGGAGTAAGTGCCTCGTCATCTCGCGAATCTAAAGACATGTGCGTGAGCGGTCGTGAGTTGACAGAGTGTTCAACTTCTGCAAAAACCGTGAGTAAAACTTCTTCGTTAGGCGCGTGTTCACGCAGTATGGCGTATAATGCAGTCTTTACGGAACGAATCAATCTCTCCCAAGCTCCACCCATGTGTGGAGCATCGGACGGATTAAAACGCCATTGTATGCGTCTAGTTAAAGCCGTTTCTGCAATTTTGGCATTATCGATCGCAGTGATCTCGTTTTTCAGTTCTTTACTCGCTCCACGGAAGTTCGTTCCGTTATCGCTATAAACTATCAACGGTGCGCCTCTTCAGGCCGCTAACCTCTGTAATGCCATAATTGCAGAACTCGTACTCAAACTATGCGCGAGTTCTAGATGAATCGCCCTGGTCATGAGGCAAGTGAATAATACTCCTCACCGTTTTTCTCTATGTCTTTCTATCTTCACTTTCATCGGTCCGAAATAATCAACACTGCTGTGACTAAACGGCCTTGCTTGAAATGCGATGCGACCCGCCGATAACGCAGACATTAATGGATTTTGCGGCCTTCCTCTACGCAATCGGCATATCACACATTTGCTTATCAGGGTTCTCAAACAATTTCTGAGCCCAACAATGTGATATTTTTGACGCATTTCATTCATTACCGTTTCTTTACTTCCGTGATAATATTTTCGGTGATATTCAGCTATAAGCATTTTCGTAGCAGAATGCTTGCTGTCAAGGATTATCGGTTGATTGTTAAAAACCTCTGAGTGTGCTAAGGTCGCTCTACCATTCGCTCGCATAATACCGCAGTCATCTAGATAAGGTCTCAAATTCGCTATTTTGCTATTTTTATGAACTTCTTTGCCATTAGTTAACGCGCGGATCTCGGATGCGAAGCATTCGGTTTGAATTACACGGTACCAGTAATTTTCAGCTTTTAGTAACATTTCTATCGGGGGTCTTTTACGCATTTGCACTTCACGCTCGCGTTTTTTGCGCTTGCTGCGTCTCAGCGTGCTGTTTTCGTGCCTGCGATAGACTCTTCAGCGGTCGAAAACTTTACGTGCTCGCATCGAATGCACTAGAAGCCCTCGCCATTCCGCTAATCTCGTCGTAAACGGTAATTCATTTGGCATTATCGTAGTCGTGGCCACGAGTGCGACGGCTTTCCTCAGTTCCAAATTATCTATGGAAGCCTTCTGTTCCCCTTTAAGCGCTTTCTCAACAGGCCACTGATTTTCCGCGTTGCTCAAAAATTCCGGACCCCAAAACCAACGATCGTCACTTTTTAGAGTGTCTTTCGCACAGCGTGTCGCGTCGTCAGCTGGATTTTGAGCAGATGGAACCGAACGCTATTCGGAAATCTGTGTAAGTTCCGCGATTTCCCCTAATCTATGCGCAACGAACATCTGCCGCGTCCGTGGTTCAGATCTGATTCAACAGATAACAATTGCTGAATCTGACCAAAACACACGCCGTGAAAGTTTAATATTGAGTTCGGATTCTACAAATTTAGCGAGCCTGGCGCCGATAAGCGCGGCTTGGAGTTCCAGTCGCGGGATCGACAGCGGTTTCAAAGGCGCGACTCTACTCTTCGACGTTATTAGTGAAACATGAGCTTGATCGCTATCGGTACTAAAACGCAAATACGCGGCAGCGGCGTACGCTGTGATACTCGCGTCACAGAATACGTGTAACTCGGCTACCGAATCTTGTGCATTAATCGGAGAAAAGCAACGCGGTACTTGACATTCCTTTATGTCTTTCAGCTTTTCGATCTATGAAAGCAACGTCGCGAATTCTTCGTCCCTTATTTCGTCATCCCAATTGACACCGCTTCGCCAAATCTCTTGCATAAGCAATTTTGATTTGAGAGTGAAAGGAGCAAGAAGGCCAAGCGGATCGAAAACTGACATGACGACTCGAAGGACTTCTCTTTTGGTCAGTTTTTTATCACCGTTCAACATTGGTTTCGAGATCTTAGTGAATTCTACGTTAAATCATAACACGTCGGCTCGCGGATCCCAAAACAAGCCTAAGACCCTTTCTCCTCCCCGATCGCACAATCGCATCTCCTGACTGTCTATCGCTTGCTTACTTTTTGTCGCTTTTTGTATGACCGTCGGGTCATTGCTACCCCAGCCATGCATCTCGAAACCAGCTTCAGAATTTATCGCGATAACTCTCTCTCGAGTCTCGAATAAGTTTCACGGCTTCCGAATCTGTTTTCCTACTTGTCAAGAAATCATCCATGTAGCTGTCGTCAACGATACTTTTACTCGCGTCCGGGTGACTTTCGGCGAATTGCTGAGCATTCACGTTTTTTATGTAGATTGCGTTACACGGAGATGATTTCGCGCCGAAAATTAGCGTCGTCATTTCATAGACATTCCGGTACGCGTCGTCTGTCTTCGCCACGCCACAAAAATCGTTGCGCTCCTCGATCGCTCTCTATTACTTTAACGCATACAAACATGTCGGAGATATCGGCTTTCACAGCTACTTTGTATTGCCTAAAATGAATCAATATGCCGAGCAAAGATTTCAACAAATCGGGACCGGCCTCTAACAAGTCATTTAAACTAACCTTTTTCTTTCCGTCTTTCGTTTTGCTTATAGCGGCCGCGTCTAAAATAAACCGAATCTTGTCGGGTTTGTTGATATTGTACACGCCGAAGTGTGGTAGAAACCAAACTCTCGGCCTCTCTATTGACAGATCTGCTTTCACGGCATAACCGAGGTCTATGAAACGTTGCACTTCTTTATAATACATTCGCGCATACGATGGATCCCGGTCCAATCTTTTTTCAGTTAACATTAACCTGTTATAAGCAGTTCGATAACCGTCGACGCTTGGCGGAAGTCCGACTTCCATAAAAGACCAGTTTCCCAGAACTTTTCCTTTTTTCGGCTTGTTCGCTCTAAGATTCTTAAGCCACGCTCTTGACAAGTCCGTTTTTTAACATTAATGTTCACACCGATGGACTCAATTTCAAAACATTGTTTAATCAGATTATCGAGCGACGTCAACGAGTCCATAGTTTCAGTCTCTTCGAGGATATCGGTGTCGGTATGCGTGCACGCGCTTACGGAACAAAGCGACACGTGCGTTTGTTTAGAAACGCGACGCGCCGCGCCGTGCAGAGCCCAACCGAGTAACGATCGCGATATCACCAAATCCGTCTCGACAACTTTCTCGAATTCTCGCATCACAATCAATCTCCAATTGTCTTGGTCTATTAATAGTTTAACTCGCGCTTGATAATACGCGTCCACTTTAACGTTTTTTCGAATTTTTAGATTTTCGACAAGTTCTTCGGAGATCGTTTGTGTCGGGAGTTTCAAATTTTTTGCGGTCACCGCACATTTTACGCGATGTTCACCGAAAGCACCCACTAAGTCAAAATCCACCTTTTCGCAATTCGGCATCGAAATCTTTTCGCTGTTTATACCGACCAAAGTCACGTCCGTTCGCGATCCTCTCAATCCCAAATCGCGAGCTAAATTTTTATCGATCAAGCTAACGGTTGCCCCACTGTCTAACAAAGCAAAGGTGTTTATGGAATGCCTCGCACCGAGCACGCGCAATGGCAATATTTTTAGAAAAACCCTATGGTCTAGTCAGATCCGCAGATCTGAATCGTGAGACGTGGACGCAACGTTGACACACCCAGTGGTAGTGTGCGAAGAAGACCCCGATTGCACACCATCAGAATTAGGATTTAGCCTCGTAATGAGCCATAATGCAACAAGGTATGGTGTGTTCTCGCATACACACCGCATTTCGCATGTTTGCATTCGCTTTTTGTATGCCCGGTTTTTAGGCATCCGAAACACAGCCGGAGTTTTCTCGCGATACTCCAGCGCATATTCGGCGTTTCTTGTACAAAAATCGTGCACTCCCACGGGAAATGTTTCCCTTTCGGACAAATCATAGAATCACGCACTCTCGCAGAGCTATTATTTCTGTGATTATCGCTCGACTCGCTTACATCTTGTGCAGCGCATACTGCGCCAGTTCGCACATTTCGCGTGTTATTTCTACTTTCAGAATTATTCGATGCGTTTTCAGCTACGCTATATTCAGCGTCGAATATTCCTGTGTCTGCGGCGAGTTCTGCCTCCTTGTACAAAAAATTACCAAGCTTTTCTAACGCGGAACTCGATCCCACAACAGTACGCGCGTATCTGTTGTATTCGAATTTCAAAGCCGAAGGCAGCTTGGTCCTGAGAAGTCTACATATTTCGGGGCTGTGCAAATATCCGGTCAGATCGAGAGATTTGAAAGCAATAATCGCGTTTCTGAATTTCGTCGCGAACTGAGCCAACGTTACTTTGCCCGAATCAATCGAAAGTAACTTTTTTAACTCCGCGACAATTTTTTCGGCTACCGTGGTTTTATTGACGTAGTGTAAGTCGAGTGTACTCATAACAGTTTGAGGATCACGGCACGTGGCTAATAGCGTACTGACGACTTCACGAGCTTCTCCTTTCAAAGCTTGAAATAAACGCGACATGTTTTCCCTGTCGTTGTAACCGCCTGATTCTTCCGATAGTTTATATATAGACGATTAACTAAACGCGAATTTCCTTCGCTGAACGACGCTTCGCGCACTGAATTTAACGTTCTTTCTAGAACTTCCGCAAAACGCTCGCTCGCATCATTTACATTGAAATTCGCATTACTCACATACGCATCATTCCTTCCTCGTCGCGCTGAAGGCTGCGCCGTGCTGTTGACCCAGGGATGTTGCGACCGCATGCCGCTGTTGACCAGGAATCGCCTCGGAGTCTCCTCACGAAAGCGGGAGCCTGGAGGGACCCCGCCACCGATGTTGTTGGCGCCTTTGCCGAGCTCGCCGAAGTCGAAGTTGCTGTCCTCTTCGCTGCTCTCCTCGGTTGCCGATCTGTTGTTTCGAACGATCGTCTCGGCGTCGATGAGATGGTGCGGTCGTCGCCCAGCCGCCGCGTTGTTGACCAGATCTCCAAGTCCGTTCAGCCTCTCTGGCACAGCACGGCATATTTCAACGATGATTTGGAGTGATTAGTCTCACTTCGACCACCCCGAAACTCTGGCGTCGCCTTACATTAGTTTATTAAAAATTATAATTAAAATTTCGCTTACAAAAATGTGCGCGTTGTCGAAGTATTCTTCAGCATGGGCTTTGTTCGAGCCTTTGTCACCGCGTTTGTTTTGGCTTGAGACGCGATTCGCGATAATCGGTCTCTCGCTCGAATATTCTAGGCGCCGCCGTACTGTTTCGTCCCGAAGACTTATACTTCGACGCGAGATTCATTTGCGCACGCTACACTAAGCATTGTGTATCGAGTTTCGTCTCCGTCCGTGCTTATAAAGATTTACAACCCTAGAGTTACTGTCCGGTGACAACTATCATAAGTTTAGGACATAACAACACTTAGAAGAATATGATTTTGTGGCTCAATAGCAAAACGACTTAAGGGGGTGTGTAACCCAGTTTTTAGTGACCGAGTCGATAGTTAGATAGATAGACGGATATAGTTTGCCACTACAAAATTTAAGAAAGAAAATACGCTCCCGAGAACGTTCTCAAAGCGGGTCGCAAGATAGGACGTTCTCGTAGCGGCTTCCGACATAGGACGTTGTGGGAGCGGCTTCCGAGATAGGACGTTCCCGAAGCGGCCTCCGGGATAGGACGTTCTCGAAGCGGCCTCCGGGATATGATGCTTTTTCATAATTTGCACAAACTATAGAATCTTATTAAATTTTTTCATCAACATTAAATGATTAAATCACTTATAACCTCGTCATACCTTTATATTTCAAAAACGCAAGTACAAGGCGGGCAGGCTATTTAAAAATATTCTCCGCATCTAGGTTCGGGGCTGAATTGCTGATTTTTGCTCAAAGAAATTAAGTTTGGATTTCATTTTTATTTAGTATATTTATAATAATGTAAAAATTTTTATCTTATACCTCAAGGTTTTCATTAAAGAATTAGTTATAATAAAAATTACAACTATTTTTTGTTTTTGGCCTGAAAAAATTAACTTAAGGAGACAAGCCACTTTTAAACCCTGAAAAATAAAATGCTTATAAATAATTACAAAAATAAATTATAATTGTTATATAATTTTTATACTAATATTTGGTTCTATTACCTGTATTTTCACCATGGTGAATCCATATTGGCACCTATTTACCCATAGTGACTCTTCGTATACTGTTTTGAGCATTTTGGCACTCTCCGTAGGATTCCATGTGACCACATGGTTTGATTGGGCTAAAATTTTAGGATCATGCTTTGAACACTTGTACTTTTGATATAAATGTAGGGATTTTGATTTGAATGCTTAGAAAATGTTTAACAATGAAAATACTTAATTTTTTGCCTTTTTTAACCTTTTTATGCCACATTTTTCTCATAAAAGATTTTCTTAGCATTCAAATCAAAATCCCTTCATTCATACGAAAAGTATGAGTGTACAAAGCATGCTTCTAAAATTTTATCCCAATCAAACCATGTGGTCACATGGAATCCTACGGACAATGCCAAAATGCTCAAAACAGTATACGGAGAGTCACCATGGTAAGTAGGTGCTAATATGGATTTACCATTGTAAAAATACAGGTAATATAACCTAATATTAGTATAAAAATTATATAACAATTATAATTTATTTTTGTAATTATTTATAAGAATTTTATTTTTCAGTGTTTAAAAGTGGCTTGTATCCTTCAGGGGATATGGGGGCTAGAACAACTACATACAACTTTTCAAACAAAGCTTGCAATGAAAAAACAAGTCTGTAGCGCCATAGTGTTTAGTTTAATAAATCGTTGAACCGAAAGTAAAGGTCAATCGGACTCTTAGTTTTCCTCTAAGTTTGGAAATACGAATGAACGTTTACGCGATTATACCTTAACTCAAAATGATTAAAATACCCTATCTAACTAGCGAGCCACGCGCGGCCTTACGGCTGCGGTGGCTTGCCGCTTTGCATCGCTTCGCGTTTTGCGTATAAGGCACGACCGCTGACGCTCGCAATGCTTTTTTTTTTGTTTTCTAGTTTCTTAACATTGTGGCCAAGTGCTGATTGGTATTCTTTAACAGCCATCAAAACTACTGGAAAACTGGCAACTTACTTGTATTTGTATCAATTATTTATTTTTGTTTGTAGAGCTATTCTTAAAATAAATCTTATTTTACTTTTATTTTATTGTAATTTCAGATAAATAATACAACACTGCTGTATCCCAGTTTTCAAAAGGATAATATTTCGTTTGTAGGATTTCAATTTGAAAATTGATTGTTTAGGAATTCAGCATAGTTTAGAGGGATTTAGTAAGCTACTTAGAGCTTTTCTTCAATCTAAGCGAATTTCCTTATTGAATTTGGGTTTTCTAGTTCAGTATAATAATACACTTAAATTTCGGAAGTAAATTTTACTGATTCAGCTTAAAAGATATAATTATCGTAGCGTATGTACGTCGTTATATGATGCCAAGTAATACTCGGATCGGCTTCACTGATCCTTGTATTCGGCGATTGAGTATTTCTAAAATAACGCATTTCTTATAATTTAATTTAAAATGTGGTTTAATCATGTGTGTACGTACGAGATAAAGGCCAAAATATAAATTTCAGCTTTTAACAATATAGGAAAATTCCTGAAAATATTTGGGTTAGATGTGGCATGTTGCAACAAAGTTATTATTGAATCTATATATCAAAAAATCGCTTATAGGGTTGTTGTATGTCAAAAAGTATTTAAAAAAAATATTTGCTACGGTAAAAAGTTGTGTTTTCAAAATATCTATAACTTTTATATTTAACATTTTTATGTAAAACTTAATGCCTCAAAGTTTTATTGTAAATAATTGGTTTTTGAGCTGTAAACAATCGATTTTGGGCTGTAAACTCGAGTTATAAGCATTTTCATGAATTGATGTTAAAAAGAAAAAATTGTATTTTTTAAAGATCTACAACTTTTATTTTTAACTTTTTTTTGCAAAATGCTTAGAATTCGAGTTAGAGCCAAAAAACCGTTTTTAGCGATTTTTGGAGGTGGCCGCATTCTGCGTACATGTGCGGGATTAAGCTGAAAATAGAACCATCAGGTTTTGGTGGTGAGAGGAGTTTGCACACAAAGTTTTAGCCTGATCGACTAAAGTCTCTCAGAGATAATCGTGTAACACCAAAATTTTTATATAAATATACGCGTAAAAATCAAACAAATTGTGCTCGCATTTCAAAATTACGTAGAGGATCGGGATAAAAAAAAAATAGTTTTTTAGTTTTTGCAAGAGGAGATTCCTCCTAAAATTTCAGCCTGGTTGGTCGAAAACTGCGTGAGATATCGCATCTCACGCATTTTTCGCAACGAAACTATAAGGCACTTCCGTGTCGCGGTCGTGCCTAAAAATGACTTGACCATAGATTTTTTGAGCAGTAAGACGGATCTTAATGGGGTTTTTTGCATTTGATTCGTCAGAGCGTCTACAAAGTTTGTAACCTAATGTGATTATGTTAAGATACTCGTGGATCGAGGGGAGGTGAGGTGGCGGCAATAACTAAATGCACCGGATTAACAATAACCTTTTTTATTGTAGAACACAAACTCCCGACAGTCTCTCTCTCTCTACCTTTACAACCGCTCTCTGTGGAGGCTGACTCTGAAGTGGCGAGCTCGCGCACGCTCGCACATGCTAACACTTATGAACGTAAGGTGGCGCTTCATGCTAGTACTATAATATAAATGTACCTTATATCCCAACACGCCTCCTTACATTTATATTTTCGCAATTACAACATCCTTTAAATTAAATTCAATAAGTTTCTTAATCTTTCGAATCTTATGCGTCCTAGAGCCTTTGTCAATATATCGGCAAGATTTTTTTCTGAACTAACTTTTACAATATCTATCAAAACTTTCTCATAATTCTCATTTATAAAGTGATAATGTACTTCTATGTACTTTGATCTTTTGGTAAAATTACCGTATTTCGCTATAAAAACAGCACCAGAATTGTCTTCGAATACATTAATCGGTTTTTCTAATTTAACATTAAAATCACTTAACAAATCTTTAATTAATAATATTTCGCTTACTGCTTCAGACAGTGCAACGTACTCTGCAGCTGTCGAAGACTTCGTCACACTTTCTTGATTTCCAATGTATTACATTTCCATACAATTTTACAAGATAACCAGTCGTTGATTTCCTATCTACACAATCTCCTGCCCAATCGGCATCCGCATAAGATTCAAGGATATCTACTTTATCATTTCTTTTATACCTTAATTTCAAATCTTTAGTTAAATACAAATATTTTAAAACTCTTAAAGCATATTTAAAATGCGTCTCATTGTAACAATTTTGAAAACGACTTAAATAGTTAACACTGTAACTTATATCTAATCTTGTCCCTGAACTTATATACAAAAGTGCTCCTATTAAATTCCTATATTTTAAATTTTCATTTGATTCTTCCGCAGATTCTAATTTCAAATTTTGCTCCATTGGAGTCTCATACAATTTTGCTTCTTCAATCTGATATTTTCTTGCTAGCGATTCAATGTACTTTTCCTGATCTAATGACATTTCCTGTTTCTTTTCATCATATTCAATATTAATACCTAAATACGTGCTTATTTTACCTAAATCTTTCATATGAAATCTTTCTTTTAGCAAGCTTTTAATTAAATCTAAATTCTTTCTATTTTTACAACAAATTAACAGATCATCCACAAATATAATTAAATAAATAATCTCATCCTTTTCTTTTAACTTATATAAACAATAATCATGTTCGCTTCTTACAAAACCTAATTCATTTAAATAGTCATCGAGACACTCATACCACGCTCGTGGACTCTCACGCAATCCATACAAAGCTTTATTCAGTAAGCACACTCTATCAGTACCATCGTCATACCCTTTAGGTTGCTTTACAAAAACTTTCGACTTTACGTTCCCGTTCAAAAACGCTGTCTCGACGTCCATTTGCTCAACTAACAAACCATTTTGACAACAATACGACAATAATACTTTTAACGTTTGAGTTTTTGCAACAGGTGAATAAATATCATCCAATACATCCATTTGTTGGAAGCCTCTTACAACAATTCTCGCTTTATATACATTTTCGCTTTTCCTAGTATAAATCCATTTTAAATCTAATACTTTTTCATTCTTTGGCTTTTCAACTAATTGCCACGTTTTATTTTTCTTTAAACTATTCATTTCTTTATTCATAGCATCAATCCAAAAACTAGATTCATTACTTTCAATTGCCTCTTCAAAACTTACAGGACTATCGGCGCTACAATAATTTACATAAATACAACCGCTATATACATAGTTATCATCAAATCTACTAGGCCTTTTAATCTCTCGTTTAGACTTTCTTAAATCTGATTCATTGTCTTTATCATCAGTTTTACTTCTCCTACTAGACTCGAGAGTCGTAGTATGGGAAGGTAAATTTTCATTTTCATTGTCAAGATTCTCACTTGAGTTCTCACTCTCGAATTCCTCATTTAAACCTATGCATTTAACATCTTCCTCAATAACATCAACATGTCTTGCTACAATGACTCTATTGCCTATCAAAACTCTATACCCTGTTACATCATAACCTACCAAGGTTCCTAAATCAGCTTTCCTATCCCATTTTGAATTTCTTTTACTTTCTGGCACTCGAACAACAACTTCACTTCCATATAGTTTCAAGTATTTTGCATCTGGCTTCTCATTAAAAAATATCTCATAAGGAGATTTGTTTCTTTCAATTGTGTTGGTTATAACTCTATTTTTCAAATAAGCTGCAGCGCAGACTACTTCAGGCCAGTATCTCTTTTCTAATTTAGCCTCGGCTAATAAACACTTTGCACTATCCATAATTGTCCTATTGTACCTTTCTGCAGTACCATTCAATTCATGTACATACGGTGGACATGGTTCTAATTCAATTCCCTTTTCTCTAAATAACCTATACATTTTTTTATTCAAATATTCGGTGCCATTATCACATCTCAATTTCTTAATTTTCTTTCCCGTTTTGTTCTCAACTAAATTGATATATTCAACAAACTTATCATATACTTCTTCTTTAGACTTAATAGGATAAACTTTAGCAATCTTACTGTAATCGTCAATAAAAGTAATAAAGTATTTTTCCCCTATATAACCTTCAGAATGAGGCCCATTTAAATCTGTGTGAAAAATTTCTAAAATTTCTCTGGCCCTTTTCCTATTATTTTCAAACGGTATATTGTGCATTTTATTCTCTATACACGTAGCACATTTAAAATAATCTGACTCTATTTCTTTGGGTAAACCTACCAATATATCATTTTTACACATAGTATTCAAATAATTAAAATTGACATGACCTAATGTTCTATGCCATTTTTCCTTCAATGTTATTTCATTATTATCTTTTCTTACCACGTTAGACTCAATACTTTTATCTATATAACTTGTCATGTAATAGATCCTACCTTTCTTCCACGCAATTGCAATCAATTTATTATTTCTATCAAAAACTTTAGCATTATCTCCAATTCATACTACTTTATTTTTATTATCATCAGTCACTCTGCCAACACTAATCAGATTTTTATCCATTTCTTTAATAAAAAATACGTTTTTCATTTCAATGTTAATTTCTTTGTCATAAACTTTAAATTTACTATTTACACATCCTACTTTGGTTGCTTTTAAAAGTCTACCATCACCTACTTTTACTTTAATCGGTTCGCTTAATGTCACTGAATCATAAAAATAACTTTCATCATTTATTATGTATTCTGAACACCCGCTATCACAAATCCAATCAATACTATTTACATTACCGTTCGCATTATTCGCATAATTAACCTGTACTGACGCGCTAAATACCGCGCCGTTGTTGTCCTGTAGTCGTAGTTGTGGGTGAGGTAAAAATAACGAAACACAACGTGTCCTTAATTCGACTACGTATTTATTTGAAACTTGAACTTTGTCTTGCTCGGCGGAACGCAGACTGCAGGATAGGCAGGAGGGCCTAGGTCCTTGTCAGTCTCTGGTTCGAGCGAGAGTGTTTGATGTCCCCAGCGACGCTTCACTCGAGACCTCGGAAACGGGACGTTGGTCCCACCCCAAGGTCCGCAGAGAAGAGATAGCTGGGGTAATTTAGGAGATCGGTGGCGCGCGTGCTTTTTCGTTTTATTGCGGCAAGCGCTGTAAACGACGGACCGCTCGGCGGTGGAAAATCCGGGGACTGCATCGTCCAGGGGATTATCGGTCGCGCGCGGCCGATCGTTTAATTGCAGCGGCATATAAACGACGGACCGCTCGGCTGCTGAAATTCCGGGGACTGCTTCGTCTAGGGGATTATCGAGCGCGCACGTGGCGGATCGCTTTATTGCGGTGAGGTAATAAAGCGAGGGTCCGCTTGGCGAAAACTCTAAGGCCCCGCAGATGCGGAAAATACGCACGCCACATCACCCCCTTACCAGTGATAAAGCTACGCTTACAGAGTAATCTATCTTATATGTTTACGCTATTATGTTATATTATAAAAACTTATTCTATTTGAAACCCGCTTGGTAACGATCTGGGAAACGCACGCGACGGCCAGATCGCGTAGTCGGATTTTCCGGTCGTGGCTGCTGTACATTTACTGGCGCCGGAACAGGCGCAGACGCAGGAGCAGCGTTGACCGGGGGCGCAACATTTTTCGCTTCGATGGTGATTGTGACCTCTTGGTCACTATCGTCGTCGTTGCCGCGGTTTTCTTCGGCGAGTGTTTCGACGTCGTCGGACAACATAAATTCAGGCTTAAGTTGATCAATTGACACGCGAACTTTTTTATCGTTTATCTCGATAACAAAAGACTTGTCGCTGCGCTCGATGACCTTATATGGTCCATCGTACGGTGGATCGGACGGGCCGCGCACGGCGTCGTGACGTAGAAAAACATACGGTGAATTCGCTAATTCTTTGAATACAAAGACTTTTTTCTCACCGTGGCGGTGTTCGCGCGACGGTTTAACATCGTTAACACATTTTCGCAGGTCTTTTACAAAACTCGATGTTGGATTTTGTTCGCTCGTGAGGAAAAATTCCGCAGCAAACGCAAACTGGTGCCGTAGACGAGTTCGGCTGTCGTTGCACCGAGGTCTTCTTTAAACGCCGTACGAATGCCGAGTAAGACGATTGGTAAAATTGATACCCAATCGCTACCATCGTGGCATTTAATTGCGGCTTTGACTTGCCTGTGAAATCTTTCCACTAGACCGTTGGCTTGAGGATGGTAGCTTGTCGTACGAATGCGTTTCGTACCCAACAACCTACACAATTCAGCGAAAAGCGCGGATTCGAATTGGCGTCCTTGATCGGTCGTAATTCGAGCAGGAACACCAAATCGAGAGATCCAAGTCGAAAGTAAAGCTTTTGCAACCGTCGCAGCTTCCATATCGGCTAGCGGAATGACTTCGGGCCAGCGAGAAAAGCGATCGATGCACGTCAAGCAGTATCTAAAACCTTGGCAATGGCTCATGGTAATTAAATCTATATGAATGTGCTCGAAACGGTTCGATGTTTTTTCGAATTGCTGAAGAGGCGCGGAGACGTGTCGAGTAACCTTGCATCGCTGGCACGAAGTACACGCCCGCGTCCATTCTTTACAATCTTTGTTGATTGACGGCCACACGAAACGCGAAGTTATAAGCTGCTGGGTAGCACGCATTCCAGGATGAGATAAACTATGCAACGAATTGAATACAGCGCGACGTAAAGCTTTTGGGACGAATGGTCGTACGGCGTCGCTCGTTGTATCGCAATATAAGTGCGCGTTTTGGTCCGGAAAATACACTTTTTTCAGCTTAAGTACTGAGTCTTTATCACCCAGCACCTCGCGCAGTTCGGTGTCAGCTTTTTGAGCAGACAGTAGCGTGTCGTGGTCAATTGATGACGCGATTGCTTCGACGCGAGATAATGCGTCGGCTACGTAATTTTCGGAGCCTTTAATGTGTCTAATGTCAGTCGTGAATTGAGAAATGTAATCTAAATGTCTGAATTGACGCGGAGAACACTTATCCAAGTTTTGATTGAAAGCAAAAGTAATTGGTTTATGGTCCGTAAAAATAATAAACTGTCTACCTTCTAGCATATGCCGAAAACGTTTGACGGAACTGTAGATAGCGTAAAGCTCGCGGTCGTACGCGCTGTATTTACGTTCAGTTTCGGTCAGTGCTTTTGTGTAAAAGGCTAGAGGTTGCCACGCATTATCTACGCGTTGCTGCAATGCACCGCCAATGGCATAATCCGAAGCGTCGACAACGATGCTGATCGGCGCACCGGGTGCTGGGTGCGCGAGTAACGCTGCATTCGCGAGAGCGGTTTTCGACTCGGCGAACGCGTCACGAGCTGCGTCCGTCCATGTGACGGGCGCGTTACCCTTTTTCGCTCCTTGTAATAACGCGTTCAAAGGGTGCAAAATTTTCGCCGCGTGCGGTATAAATCTACGGTAGAAGTTAAACATGCCGAGATAACGACGCAAGGCTTTAATCGTGTCCGGCAGTGGAAATTCCGAAATCGCTTCGACGCGCTCCTGCATAGGAGAGATTCCGCTGGCGTTAACCGTGTACCCGAGAAATGTTATTTCGCTTACGCCAAATACACATTTCGCTGGGTTAATAACGACACCATATTTCGAGAATCGATCGAACAAGATTTTCAAATGCTCCACATGCTCGGTTTCGTTTTCAGACGCGATCAAAAAGTCGTCGATATACGCGTAGACAAAGTCGAGTCCGCGTACAATTTCGTCGACGAAACGCTGACAAGTTTGCGCCGCATTGCGTAAGCCAAACATCATCATAACTGGCTCGAAGAGACCGAAAGGCGTAATTATTGCCGCTTTTTCGATGTCTTCGGGCGCGATCGGTATCTGGTGGAACGCACGCACGAGATCGATTTTGGAAAATACCTTTTTTCCGTACAGATAGTGCGCGAAATCCTCGATGTGCGGTGGAGTGTACCTGTCGGGGATCGTGCGGGCGTTGAGACCTCGATAGTCGCCGCACGGTCGCGGGGTACCGTCCTTCTTGGCTGCCATGTGCAGCGGTGTTGCCCAAGAACCTTTGCCTGGCCTCAGGATTCCAAGCTCCCTCAGCATGTCGAAGTGGTCCTTGGCTCTTTTTCGACGTACAGGCGACAATCGGCGACACTTGGCGTGGACTGGAGGCCCCGGCGTCGTCTTGATATGGTGCTGCACCTTGTGTTTGATCGCGTTTTTACGATAAACAGGCGGACGCGTCAAATCGGGGTACTTCTCAAGTAACCTGTGGTACGGAGAATCACCGCTCACTGTCTTGACCGCTGGTACTTCATCTCCGGTTGGTAAACCGCGCGACGACAAACCGGTCGAGCTGTCTATTAATGACCTGTTTTTAGGGTCGATCAATAGACCGTGATGTGACAGAAAGTCTATCCCGATTATCGCAGAACTCACGTCGGCGACGACGAATGGCCACTTAAAATCACGACGGAGACCGAGGTTCAGATTCAATGGCACGCATCCGTAGGTAGCGATTGGCGAGCCATTGACAGCGAACAATTCGTACGCGCACTTTTCCCACTTGCCCGTAAGCCATGACCGAGGATACACACACAGGTCGGCGCCGGTATCAATCAGAAACGATTTTCTTGAGCGGGAGTCTTGTACGTGGATGCGGCGGTTCGCAAGTCCGTCGGTGCTTGCCGCATTCACTGACGGCGCGATTCGTTTCCCGACCAAGTGCACGGACTGCGGCACTTCGTTGCACGTTCCTTGAAGCGACGGTGGTAGAAACATAACCGGTCACTCGTCGATTCACTGCGATTCTGTGCAGGTGTTGCAGCGCGGCTGCGAAAGCGAGATGATCCTCGTGTCGTGAACGACTGCGCTCTTTGGCTAGTGCGTTCACCTGCATGGTCAACTTTTGCATCTGCTCGAAAAGTCCCGAAAAATCGTTCACTGCGCTAACCTGCTTGCTGGGAGTCACTTCATGTACGGTGTCTGCCAGTTTCAGGATCTTGTCGATGGCGGTCTCACTGGACGCCGCCATGACCGTCTGCAACTGTGTAGGCAGGCGCGTCCTCCACAACTCGAGGATGAACTCCTCCGACGTGTTGGAGGTAGCGTGAGCCTTCAAGGCACGGAAGAACTCGGAAGGCTTGCGGTCACCTACCTGTTCTCCCTCCAGAAGTTTCCGCACTCGCGCACCGTCTGACTCGGTGAACCGCTCGATCGTCTTTTCCTTCAAATCGCCGTACTTATTCGTGGCAGGTGGCTCAGTCAGGACATCCTCTAACTGGTTAATGGCCCTCTCCGTCAGGCTCGAGATGGTGTTGCAATATTTGATGTTGTCGTCTGTTATTCCCGCTGTGACAAACTGCGCCTCCAGGAGCGTGAACCATACCTTTATCTTGTGTTCCAAGAAAGGTGGCGCTCGGAAGTTACGTACCGCGTGTACGTTTACCACGGGCGCGGGATTATCGCCTCCTGACATTTTAAAAGAGCTTCACAACAACGCGCGAACATGAAACACGTCGAGATGACTTCACTATTTTACCCTCAGATCACGTCAGGGTCACCAATTTGTATTCGTAGGTGTGGGTGAGGTAAAAATAACGAAACACAACGTGTCCTTAATTCGACTATGTATTTATTTGAAACTTGAACTTTGTCTTGCTCGGCGGAACGCAGACTGCAGGATAGGCAGGAGGGCCTAGGTCCTTGTCAGTCTCTGGTTCGAGCGAGAGTGTTTGATGCCCCCAGCGACGCTTCCCTCGAGACCTCGGAAACGGGACGTTGGTCCCACCCCCAAGGTCCGCAGAGAAGGGATAGCTGGGGTAATTTAGGAGATCGGTGGCGCGCGTGCTTTTTCCGAAAGTACCGAGGATTATCGATCGCGCGCGGCCGATCGTTTTATTGCGGCGGCATATAAACGACGGACCGCTCGCGCTCGGCTGCCGAAATTCCGGGGACTGCTTCGTCTAGGGGATTATCGGTCGCGCGCGGCCGATCGTTTAATTGCAGCGGCATATAAACGACGGACCGCTCGCGCTCGGCTGCCGAAATTCCGGGGACTGCTTCGTCTAGGGGATTATCGAGCGCGCACGTGGCGGATCGCTTTATTGCGGTGAGGCAATAAAGCGAGGGTCCATTTGGCGAAAACTCTAAGGCCCCGCAGATGCGGAAAATACGCACGCCACAGTCCGTTTGTTGACCTTGGCTGCCGTCGTTATCTCTCGTGCCTNGTTGTCTCTCGTGCCACTGTCGCGCTGCCCGTAGCCGCTGTCGCCGCGCCGGTTGAAACTCGATCGCCGCTGGCTGGCTCCGCGTCCGCCGCGTGCGCCTCCTCGCTGCTGCGACTAGCCTCTGTTGTTGCTCCTTCCTCTTTGTGGCGCGCGACTCTCTCGGCCGCCTCCTCGCTGTGGCGCGCGATTCCCGGAATTGTTTTTCATCGGGCAATCGTATTGTATGTGTCCTACACCACCACATATATAGCATGTCCTTTTATTTTCCTCCTTTTTCTTGTCTAATGCAAAGGCACTACATTTCGAATTTCCACTATCACCATTTCTCTTCTTGAATTCTAATTCTAACTTTGATTTCACAAATTCTACCGTTTTGTCCTTTTCCGGTAATGCATCAACTATATCCACTATATGCGATAAACTTTCTGGCAGTGCTAATAAGAAATAATTCAATCTATCTTCCTTTGTTACATTTTCTCCTGCATTTTTCAGTTCGTTCACAAGTTTTTCAAAAACGTTATAGAAGTATGTCGAGTTTTCACTTTCTTCCATTTTTAAATCGAGTAACTTTCTTTTACACAACAATTTTACTGCACTGCTTTTATCAAATCAAAAAAAAAAAAATAATAAAGCAAGATGGCCGTGGCGAGCGGAGGCTTGCCGCGTGGTGATCCTACCAAATCTTATAAAAATCATCCTAATAAAAAAGTTAAAGTAGTAGTGTGTATTATTTGTGAAGAAGTTTACTATACTAGTGATTTTGTGAGAAATGACAAAGCAGTGCTATTGAGTGAAGTTCTAGGAATCTGTCATGAACACGAGGACCTAGACCTAACCTCAAAAGTAGATAATAAATTGCTGAGTAATGATGCGAGGATTGTAATTGCTCAAGTAAAGCACTTTGAAAAACAAGAAATTAGGAAACAGATACTAGAAGACTTTCAAAATGTTCTAACAGAAAGTAATAGTGAATCATTGGATACCAACTTGAAACTTGAAAATGCCTTTTTAAAGGAGATAAATACAGAATTAAGAGATAAAAATCAATTATTAAAGGAGTTATTAGATAAGAATAGAAATGAAATACCGACGATTAAAGGTTTTTTTTTTTTGGGTAAAGGCGCTTTAAAAGTTAGGCAAAGATATTTGAGAAAAATCTTGTACAATAGTTGTATTATTTCTAATGGAATGCAATATCATATCAGAAAAAACAATTTGGTTTGGTTAAAAATAGAGGCAGCACGGATGCGTTAAATTATATCTCAAACATAATATATAAAAAAAATCGACAAATCGGAAGCCAATTATAACTACTTCTTAGACTTTAGCTAAAAGCAATTTGATACGGTAGGAAGTCAACAAAAAGCTATATGATAAAAACTAGAGAATTATGGAAGTAAGAAGGCTAGTGCCTTAAATTTAATAAACAGCTACCTCTCTGGTAGAGAAACAACTGCGTAAAATAAAGAAGTTGAAAAGTGAAAACAAAGAGTATACCTCATCGAGTTCCCCAAGGGAGCCATACTAGGAACACGTATTTTTTATTTTAACGTAATACCTACACTGAAGTATGGCAAGATGATAGCTGTCCCGATTTCTTAGCTGACGGGGGACACCGTTATCATCTGCTATGATAAGCAACTGGGAGTCAGGCTGCAAGAGACAAATCTAACAAATATACTTAGGGAAGTCGCAAAGTGGCTTACTGGTAAATAAATTACTTTAAATGAAGAAAACGATATACTTGCTTAATGTAGCTACTGCCATAGTGTTCCTGTCCTGCACTTAATATTGAGAGTAGCAATAATTACGCAATAAAAAGAGGAAGAAAGTATAAATGATCTAGGTGCTAATTTTTGATTATAAACATGAAAGTGATAAACATTAATTATTTTGGTTAAAAAACAAAATATTTAGTTTTTTATCTTTGCCCAAAATTAGCGAATAACATGGACATAGAAACTGTTAAACTAGAGTATAGCTATGCTTTTTACCAAAGTTTAGTCAATTATGGCATAATTGCTTGGGGGTGAGCGTACAATTAATTGTGTTTATCTAATACAGGGTATTAGAGAGAAAATAATGAAAATTATATAGCAAAAAATAATTTTCAAGGCTTCAAGCCCTGCGGCCACTTACAGTAAAGGGCAATTATTGCCATTTAGAAGGCTATATTCTATGATTAGTGCTAGGGCGCTGTTAAGAAAAGTAAATATATCGATAGCAAAC
>CM053170.1:22624750-22644414 GCA_012977825.3 Pteromalus puparum
GCTGGTTTTAATTGGTCTCACTAACCCCACCAAAACCACCAATTTTGAATATAAGCTGAATGCGTTGCAGCACAGAGACCACAGTTCTCTCTCGCCCGTAAGAAACTAGTAAGGAAGTTTGCTCTCAGAGGAAGAAGATGGCTGGACAGAAGAGACAGCACGCTGATAGTCAGGCCCAGGAGACTCAGGTCAGCAAGTATCGCTGCCATCAAATCCTACCAATGGTGTTTGGCTTGAACAACTCCTACGGGAAAATTATTCACGTAGGACTTGAAAATACCTCTGTCGGCTCTGGCGACTTTAACCCTGTTGTCCGACTGAGTAATCAGGAGTTTTATGGTCTATCCTTGCCGCTCGCCACCTGGATACAGTTCCGGGAGCAGTTTGACGAGATTGACCGATACTTCCAGGCATACAGTGAGGAAGAAATGCTGGATCAACGAATCACCATTACTGGGTTTACCATAAGATTCATGATCAGCTACTCGGATCGGGCGTTTGAATTGGTGATGGAGGAGGCCGAGGACAGTAAGGAGCCTAAAGCAAAACGACAACGTAAGCCTTCACTTGTATTTAAAAGAGTGACCTTTGACAGATTGAAGGCATTGTCTAAAATAATAGATCATAGAATTAAGTATTTATTGAAGGTTAAAGAAGCTATAGAGATTATTGTGAGAGAGGTGGGTGACTATAGCAAAGAAAAATTGATGAATAGCGAAAATTCTCAGTACACATACTTCACCGCATATAATGTTGAGTGTGCAATGAGAAATTTTGATCAATCGCTTGTAGATAAGATAGATAAATTGTTAAAAGATAAAAATATACACTTAGCTATAGAAGATATTTATATTATTATTTATGAATTTATTAATCTACATTTATATAATCTAGTTGCGTACTTAAATACAACCGTATATAAGGATAAATGATCATAATTGTATTTAGTTTAAGTTTTCATGAATAAATATAATTGTTAAATATATAATACTTGTACTCACTTACCGTGTTACTCTAACCAACACCACCTATCCAGTAATCCTTCATATTCATTCTAGTTTTAAAACACACATACACACACATATGACACACACACACACACACACACACACACACACACACACACAAACACACACACACACACACACACAAAAGTGCGTTAAGGAGTGGAGAAGGGAAGGGAGGGCTCTACCCGAAATGGAAAGGGTAATATGCTGAGTATGTGCGAAGGAGGCATAGTAGTAACGGAAACCACCCCTCCCGCATCGTACACCAGTCGTCAGTCAACCGTCGGGGAAGCAACACCTCAAGAAGTCACTCCGACGCTCTCCAAAGTGTCTTGATAACTCCGAGACACTTTGGATAAAAAAAGGGTAAGGTGGGGGGAGTCTCTATAAAGTGCCTTGAACTATCAGAGGCACTTTGGATAGACAGAGAGAGTGGGGGTTCTCTCTCTCCAAAGTACAAATGGCACCATGGAGAGTAAACAATCTTGACCTTGACCTCTCACTAGCTCGGGTGGGGTGGGGGGAGTCTCTCCAAAGTGTCTTGAACCATCAGAGGCACTTTGGATAGACAGCGAGAGTGGGGGTTCTCTCTCTCCAAAGTACAAATGGCACCATGGAGAGTAAACAATCTTGACCTTGACCTCTCACTAGCTCGGGTGGGGTGGGGGGAGTCTCTCCAAAGTGTCTTGAACCATCAGAGGCACTTTGGATAGACAGCGAGAGTGGGGGTTCTCTCTCTCCAAAGTACAAATGGCACCATGGAGAGTAAACAATCTTGACCTTGACCTCTCACTAGCTCGGGTGGGGTGGGGGGAGTCTCTCCAAAGTGTCTTGAACCATCAGAGGCACTTTGGATAGACAGCGAGAGTGGGGGTTCTCTCTCTCCAAAGTACAAATGGCACCATGGAGAGTAAACAATCTTCGATACTCTTAGTGCACTTCGCCTGTACACGGTAGTTAACTTTCGTGCATACGTAGTAACCTTGTCTTCTGAGTTAACCCTTCTAAATTTGCATCAATCGTAATACGGCAGCGCTTTAGCTGCTTTACCACTGACTAATTCCAGATGTTGTTTAAAACTTAGTCTTGCATCTATGGTGATGCCCAAGTATTTGATGGTTGGTTGAGAAGCGATCTCATGTCTATCCACCGTCAGTGTGATTTCCTCTATCTTCTTCCTACTAGTAATAAGAATATCTTCCGTTTTGTGACTGGCTAGTTCCAGACCCGTTTTCGTTAGCCATTCGTGTATTATGCGGGTAGCTTCTTCAGCTATATCAGTCACCTCGTCTTTATGTTTCGCTACTACCATTACTGCTATGTCGTCAGCGAATCCCACGACTGTTGCTCCTTCCGGTAATTGTAGCCTTAGTATCCCATCGTACATGATGTTCCATGTCGGTGGGCCAAGTACTGACCCTTGGAGGACGCAAAGAGAAGTACGAGTCGCTGTTTCTTTCAGTTTGTGAGGAATGTTCCCTCTTCTAGACATGCATTGTATAAGTCTACGAAGACCTCTGGGTGAGCGTATATGGCATGCTTTGATGCAATATTGGGAATGCCATCCAGCCCTGGATGGCATTCCCAATATGCTCAATGCTTCTTCATTCACACCTCCTTCGATGACACTTGGCTCTACCAGTTGCCTGGGGAACAGTGTGGTCACCACCTTGTGTAATAGTTCTGGGCATTTTGGAGGGGGCACGGAGCTTCCTTTAATCTTCTTCATTACTGTTTTATACGGTCGACCCCAAGGGTCCTGTTCGACCTCGTCCTGTAGTTCCTTAAGGTACTGTCGTTTGTTTTCGCGGATTTTTTTCTCAAGACTCCTTATAGCGTCATTCATTTCATGTTCACGGGCATCTACTATTTCCTGGCCTATACCAGTTTTATAGTATTTCTTTCTTGCCCGTTGTTCTCGTCTTCTGCTCCAGTGGCATTCTTTACGTACACTCGCAACCTCCTTGTCCCACCAGTACACTGGTGGTCGTCTACTGTTTGCCACTCTTCGAGGCATAGCAGCGTTACATGCTCGGGTGATGTTTACCGTTAACTGCGCCGCCTTGCTGCTCGCCAATCCAGATAGTTGCATTTCCTCTAGTGCTAACAGGAACATCTTTTTATTATAATCCTTCGTTTCCCAGCTAACTCTATTGGTCGTTGTACTCGTTCTGGGTACCTGTTTTAATAATCCTACCTCCATTATTATGGCCTGGTAATCACTATGTGTGTAGTGCTCACTTACTGTCCATGTGTCAACTGAGCCAATAAGGCTGCTGTTAACAAACGTCAGGTTGACAATAGACCCAGCGTCTCCTCTTCTGAAGGTGTGGGTACATCATTGGTTTACCAGGACCAAATCCAAAAAGGAGAATGCTTCTAGGAGTACTCGTCCTCTGTGGTTAGTCCTTATGCTGCTCCACTTCACCGCCCACACATTGAAATCGCCTGCAATAAGTAACGGTTTCTTCTCCACTGCGTCTTGTACAAGCCGATCTAGCATTTGCTCGAACTGCTCGATTGGAGCGTCAGAGGAAGCGTAGCAGCTGTAGACACCCGCTACCTTAGTCCATATGAATCCTTCGTCGCGGGTCTTCATTTTTTTACGGAAAGCAACGTCTTCACATTCCCAGATCGCTACCTTACTCGTAATGTCCATTTCCCACGATGGTTCATCTGGATCCTTATATTGTTCGCACACAATGGCGATATCTACCTTTTCCTCACGGACGTACTGGTTTAGTAGGTCTTGTGCTGTCTCACAGTGGTTTAGGTTTAACTGCACTATCTTCATTTTCGGTGTTTGTTTAGTTCTTCCAATGCGGCATGGTAGACAGGGCATGCATAGCCACCAGTTGCATGGTCATTTTCTCCTTGCGCGCCTCTTTCGCGACAGAGTATAAAATTAGGCTCGTTTTTGCAGTCTTTATGTTCACTGATCCAACACCTGTAGCAGCACTCACTTTAGTGTGTATACTTTCAGGTCCTCCTTTGTCTCCCCTTCAAGTTCATTTTTCTTCTCCATGTTGCAAACAGTGTTCTTCGTCCCGGCATGTGTCCGACCCCCTGGATCCCCCCGTCTATGGAGGCAGCTGACATGGCCCTGGTACCTGACCGATGGCGGTGCCAGACTAGGTACATCATACCAAGGTATAGCGCGCGCTGTCGCACTAGTCCACCTCTGCTCTCTCGAGCCCTTCACCCCGAACCAAGATGATTGCCTCTCTGGAGAGTTTCCGACGGGCGTCACACGACAGCACGCACTCGCTTAAGCCGATTGACCGGTACTAGCTAGGTAACCAGCCTCCCGTCTTGCCGTCAGCAGAAGCCAAAGATAGTTCAGGTCACTTCGGCGCGCAACCTTGGATCGCCTTCCTATCCAGGATCTCCTTTTGGCAGCTCACGGGTCGCACCGCGCAGCAAACTTGGCGGTCTGTTGGTCCACAAACCATATTTTATTTTTGCTCTATCCTGCAGGGCTGGCGCCGCGGCGAGCACACCCCCATCCACCACCAGGGGGACGCGCCGCACACGGGGTTACAGGCTCCCCGCGCGGGTGTGTGTGCATGTATGTATGTATACCGTCATGATTCTAGAACGACGCTACCGATCGTAATAAAATTTGACAAGCATATATGTTTTCTGATTCTTAATTCGAAAAAATTTTTTTTTTTTTGATTCTGACCATTTTATAGCCATACTTTAGCCATTTTTTAATTTTTGAAAAAATTGAATTGGTTTTTTCTAAGCTTTTGATTTATACAATATCTCTAACATCAGTGTATATGAAAGAGCATAACATTTCCTACTTTTTTCCGCAAGATTTTCCAGATTGACTGTTGCGTTCAATTTTTATGATTAAGAACGTGTTTTTTAAAAAAAGTCAGTATCTTTAAAATTAAATAGTCAAACGTTCTGAGAAAAATCATGACTATAGAAAACGATAATATCTACTTGCTGAATAAATTTTAAGCCTTTTTATTGACTAGTTTTTGAGCTAAAAATCGAAAACAAAAAAAAATTGGTTTTTCTATGTCGTACGGTTACGGGAGTAAAAAGACTTTACTTCGGCTAAGATCATTTTTGCAGGTTATGAAACAGATTAGTTTAAAATATATTAAGATCCAAATGTTTTGTCTCTCACCCTGTACACTGTATACACTGATAACTGACGTATTCTTCAAGTTTACATATAGAAAATTAATTTAAAAATATTTTAAAAAAGCATTAACATACTACTATATATTAATACAATATTCTATTTATTGGAACTATAAATAAAGTTGAAGGAAGCTACGTATTTGTAAGTGAGTCGCTCTGCTATCTTTGTACTTTGCTAATATTTTCAAAAGAAAGGACTTCCCAATCAGCTCTTACGCTCGCGCTAAAAAATCAACTTTCTGTGCTTTTTATGAGCCTGGAGGAAATTTTCCGCTAACCGTTGAACATAACCTCCAATTTTTCCGCCCCTGTCGGCGAATTTGGGACTCTACTTTCACCGCTTTCGTCGCTCTGACGGGATTTCTGGCCAGTGGCGCTTCTCATCGCAGCAATATCTTGCTTTCTATGCGTCTTGCATTTTACTTCGCTTTTCATGAGCCGCATGAAACGCAAGACGCATCGAAGCGAGATGTTGCTGCGTTGAGAAGCGCCACTGGCCAGAAGTCTCCTCAGAACGACGAGAGTAGATCACTGCAGTTGTCCCAGACTCGGCGACAGAGGCGGCACACAGTGTTGGAAATTGGACAAAATTCACGCAGTATTTATACGTATAAATGGATTGTTCTCTGTGAAATCAAGAGCTAAAAAATTAATATAGATAGCCAAATGGTCTTATGAATTTTTTCAGATGATGTGTATATATATATATATATTATATATTCTATATATATATATATATATATCGGTGGTTCTCTGTTAAATCAAAGATAAAAAACATTTTTTTAGTTCAAACGATATATATATGTTCTATATGACGCCTCTGATTCGCAAAAAAATTTTCAGCACGATCCCTTGACTTGGCTTCGAGTTATAGCTGGTCAAAGTTGGTGTTTTAAGCAATTTTTGCATTTTTTGCCTATTTTCAATAGTTTGTAGCTCATAAGGGATGCATTTTGAATAAAAACTACCCAAATACTTTTGTTGTTAAATTTTCTGAATTTTTTGAAATAAAAATAATTTTATTGCACTGTGTGGCATAAATCCGCATCTATGTCACGCCTATCCGTGGCATAAATAGTCGATTATTGCACCGTGCTGATCGCCCTCGCTACGCTCGGGCGCTAACTTCACGGTGCAAAAATGGACTGTTTAGACCACGGATAGGCGTGACAGCGGATTTATGCTAGTCAGTGCTATAAAATAGCGTACGATACTAGTGGTATAAATAGTCCGATACGGCATGGCGTTTAGCTCCCTCGCTACGCTCGGGTGCTAATATACGCCGTGCCGTAATGGACTATTTATGCCACTTGTATCGTAATATACTATCAAAGTCATATATATATATAAGTTTCGGCTAATTTGCATTTTACTGTATTTATTTATCATTATTCGGCTATTTTTCAGTACTCTATCATTGATTGCAAGAAGACTAAGGCCTAAGCGAAATCAGGTTTTTACAGGTACATTTGCACTATAAAAAGGTGTCTGCATTAATTTTTTGGTGCTCGTAGTCATGATCAAACCCTCAAATTTTCACATTTTAAGGTTTAAAATAATAAGGTAGCCTAAACATATAAATATATATATGACTTTAAAAATATTTTTATTAAAAAATTCAGAAATTTTAACAAAAAAAGTATTAGGGTAGTTTTTGTTAAAAATGCATCTCTTATGAACTGCAAACCATTGAAAATAGGCAAAATATGCAAAAATTGCTTAAAACACCAACTTTGACCAGCTATAACTCGAAGCCAAGTAATGGGATCGTACTGAAAATTTTTTTGAAAGTCAGGGACATTCTATAGAACACATATATAGAGTTCAAACTAAAAAAAATTTTTCATCTTTGATTTGACAGAGAACTACCCATATATACATGTTAGGGTGGTTCAAAATTTCCCGACTTTCTAGTTTTCAATTTGTTACCCCTTGAAAAGGTTAAATGCATGAAAAAAATATAGTTGCTGCAAGGAGGGCGCTGTGCAAAGAATTTTAAAGGTCTCTACCTTCGAAAGAAAATCGTTATTTCTAGTTTTTTTCAGTATTTTCGTTCTTTTTTCGATTTTTGCTATTAAAGCTATATAAAAGTTTTCTTAGGTTATCAAAAGTGTTTTTTTCAATACACTATAACCTATTATATAAGTTCCGACCCACAGCTAACCCAAGACAAAATTTTACCCGTTCAAATTTGATCATTTTTGTCAATTTTGGACGAAAAATGCGGGCAATGCGACAATTTTCTTATTCGCCCATTCTTATTTCTTAGTCGGAATAGGTAAGGGCTCGTTTAGAAGAGAATTTGTACTACTATTTACTGAAAAAATGCGAGAGAATGTGGGATATAATATGTTTGAAACGCCGAACGTTTGATTATATTCATTTTGTAACCATCAATGGTACTGTATTTATATTTTTTTTTTGTTTGATTTTCTACGAATCAGTTTGCTCCATTCATCAAAGAGCTTTCTTACTTTGATGGTTACGTGCCTAATATAAAAAAAAAAAAAAAAAATAATAATAAAATGGGTGGCTTTTTCGAACTCGAAAGTTCATGGCCACACAACGTATCGTGTTGTGTTTCTAGATGAATTTTAGTGTTCGAAAGTTTCAAGGGTAGGCTCATCACACCTACACCTTTCTCAAACCCGGTGTCGTGAGTAAGATTTCCATCGGATCTGAAAAAACTGATCGCGCTGATGGGGGCTCGAACCCACGACCCCTTGACCGGGAGGCAGGTTACGTGCCCAATATACCTAAATTAAATTAGATGTAACTACTGAAAAACTTGATAATATAGTTATTGTGAATTATTGTATCGCATAATAAATTACCTTAAAGATATATTAAATGTTGTCCAAAGATTTATCAAGCTAGAGCTGTTCTTAATTGTATTTTTTTTTTTATTTTTTTTTATAAATGATAATATAAAAAATTGCTTGAAACATCTCTAGTTGTTAGTAAATAATTATCATCAAAGTTTAACTTTTCATTTCTTACAATATAAGTCTTGTTTTGTTTTGTCAGTGCTGAGTTAACCTTGAGAGACTGAAAAAGTATTAGGAACTACCTATCCTCTCTTAAATAAGAGATGACCGGATGTTGTGAATCCTTTTAAAACTCGGTTTGATTGGTTATGGCTAAGCATCTGGTTGAATGGCGCCAAAATTTGAAATGTTTAATTATGGTTTAAGTTCAATATCTTGATTTTGAGTCTATTATTCCGTTAATTCTTTTTACGACCATTAATAATATGATTGTTTTATTTATAAGTATTCTAGCTTATTTTGTATCATATTAATATTTTAACCTCAAAAACTAGATTGCGTTATAATCTATACTGCTTTGTTTTAGAAAATACTACTTATTTTCTTATGAAAAAACATCAATCAAAAACAAATGTGGACTCAATTGTGAAATATATGTTAGCGTTTTGAATACTTTTAAGATATTGTAATAAACAAACCGCGTGCCATTAATAATGAGCGCGCGAAGCGCGCTTAAATTTAGCTAGTTAGTATAAAAATAGTATATTACGATACGAGTATCGTATACTATTTTTTGATACGAGTGTGCAAATCTACGTTCTAAATTCGGAGTTTCGCACACGCTGTTCGTGAAAAGCAGGCATTTCGCGCACGCTACGCAGCTAGTAAAAATCGAATTTCACACACAGACTGTCAAAAAGTACGTTCGTAAATCGTGATATAACGCTTAGTGCATAAATAATAAGTTATTAACTTACAATAATATTAAAATAAACTAAGGAATAAATTGCAGTAAACGTCGTTGGTTGACTAATGCAATGAAGTATTTATTCCGCCCGTAGAAACAGACAGTTTTATAACGACTAGTATATTCGAATATTTCAAAAATAACGAACTGCCGCTCTTTTTTCATGTCCGATAATGCATTAGTATGGCCCGAAATTCAAAGGACTACGAAACGCTTATTTTGGAAAAAACTTTCTCGGGTTCAATTATTCGTCGAAAAAATAGAAATATTTGTTTGGATAGAGTGTTGAATTATAAAAAGACAAAGATTAATGCAAATTAATTCATTCTTGTTATTTTATTGAAACTGAGGTGGCCTCTAGCATCGATACTATTGGGTACGGGACTGATGGGTGAACCAAAATATATATAATCAATCGTTCGGCGTTTCAAACATATTATATCCCGCATTCTCTTGCATTTTTTCAGTAAATAGTAGCACAAATTCACTTCTAAACGCGCCCTTACCTGTTATGACTAACAATAAGAAATAAGAATGGGCGAGCGGAGAATTGTCGCATTGCCCGCATTTTTCGTCCAAAATTGGCAAAAATTATCACTTTTGAACGGGTAAAATTTTGTCTTGGGTTAGCTGTGGGTCGGAACATATATAATAGGTTATAGTGTATAAAAAAAAAAACACTTCTGATGACCTAAGAAAACTTTTATATAGCTTCAATAGCAAAAATCGAAAAAAGAACGGAAATACTGAAAAGAATGAAAAATAACAATTTTCTTTAGGAGGTAGAGTAGAACCTTTAAAATTCATTGCCCAGCGCCCTCCTTGCAGCTACTTTATTTGTTTTATGTATTTAACCTTTTCAAGGGGTTACACATTGAAATCTCGACAGTCGGGAAATTTTGAACCACCCTAATACATATATATCTCGCTCAATACGTGCGAAATCATCACCGCGATCGAGAATCGATTTTCTGCCGCAAGAGTGCAACTCAAATTACTCGAGCAACAGTTAGCAGCACTGACTTGGCCCACGCGCATGCGCAGTCTGGTAGCTCTTCAACGCGCCAGATTTGAATTTTGCAGAGCGGGAAATTCAAATGTATGTCCGTACCCAGTTGTCTTGTCATCTATTCTTTTAAGTAATTGTTTGTCTATTTAATTATTGCTTGATGAAACTTTTGTTGTTTATATGTTTTACTCTTTGATATTATTTATTTATTTATTTATTGACTTATTTATTTAAAAATGGCACGTGACTCATGCGTAATATGTAGAAGAATACCTCGCGTAGGCGGTATAATATATAATTGTAAAGATTGTTCTGCGACATATCACAATGTCTACTTAGCCTGGCATGTGGTAGACAAATCTAACTACATATGTCATACGATTTACTCAAAAAGAAATAAAAGCAATAACTGGTTTAGAGCACAGAAGACTATTTCTGGTGTAGACAAGGACAAAAGTATAAATAATAGTAAGAATAAAAATAAAGATAAAATAAGGACAAAGATAAAGATAAAGATAAAGATACGAATAAAGATACCAAAGATAGCAATGATAATAATAAAAAAATACTACGAAAAATGAACTAAATAATACTGCAAATAATACTGTAGGTGATACTGATGGCAATAATACTGATGTAGGCAAAAATGAGGACTCGTATGCGACTAAACTTACGCATAATAACATTACAAATATTAATGTATCCCTTAAGGAAACTATTTCTGCTTCGACTTCGACCGTCCCTGCTAGCAAAAATGCTGATAGGAAGTGCACCCAAGCAAATTCATCGGCATATATGAGTGCACTTCGCTACTGTACACTGCCGTCATCAATGCTTAGTCTTTTTAGCAATCAGTTTGACCTCTTTGAGAGAATAGTGGGTGACTTAATGACTCTTTTTGTGGGAAAGCTTGACGCCATCAGTCAGAGGTCAGAACCTGGCCCAGCGGAAACAGAAATGATTGGTAAACTGGTGGATAGTCTCGTCACTTGAAGAGGAACTGAAATGCATAATTCTAAGCTGGAAGAGCTGCATGAGGATCGCTATCTGCTCTTGCAGGAAAATAAAATACTTAGAGAAAAACTTGAAGAGCACACGCGAGTAATGCTCAAGGTGAAAACTTTTGTTATTGATAGTGCTCAGGCTGACTATGATGATGGCAATTCTAGCTCTAGTCTCAGTAATGGTACAGGAGGTGATGCCTAATTAAAAAAATTGTGATGCTGATGCTCACAAGTCACAAGTCTTCATTTCGCTTAGGGGTATCGAGTCAGTTAATGCGAATGGTGGCGCTAGCGCCTCCACATCGACTGATACAGACAATTTTGAGGTCTGTAAAAGACGGCGTCGCATTGGGGGTCGCAAGAGTAGAGAGAGGGTTTGTGATCACTCTGCTAGCGAGTGATCCTCTCCGACGGACAGGCTAAGTAGTGGTGAGTCTACTGCGGAAATAATTGTTTCCAATATCTTTGATGGTTCTAAGGAAGAGCGTGGAGACGTGGCCCACGCAATTCTCAGCACTGTTCTGCCCTCCGTCACAAGAGATAATATATTATCCACGCGGTTGCTGCGTGCAGATTAAAAAATAAAAGATAACTGCGATCATCTATCGCCGTGGGTTCGTCTTTCGAGCGGCACCATCGTAAAGCATATAATGCGAGCGAAGCATACGATCACTGGTTTAAATGCGCGACATATCAACGTCTCGCATTTGCCTCTGGAAACGAGTAATAGCCTGATACAGAGTAAAATCTTTATAAATTAAATGTTAAGTAAGGAATTATTTGTGCAATTTAATAGTCTCAAAAGTTTAGCGCGCGGTCTTGGTTTCAAATATATTTGGCATAGAGGCGGTCGTTTCCTAGTAAAAATGCGAGATGTGGAAATGTCACATTCGTTTAAAACTGCAGCTGACTTGCACGCAATTGCTGCATGCTATGACTGTGCAATAAGCACTAAAAATGGTGTAAATAACGTACGTAATGGTAATGTTAGAGGTACAGACGTGGTGAGCATGGACTCACAGTCGGTGGCTAGTGAGGATTGACTAGATCGTGGAAGGGTCGCGGGAGCAGAGTGTGGCGGGTTGAGGGCGGGTTTCCTTAACGCTACCTCTCTCTATGCGCACATGGGGATGTTTCGTCAATTCCTGGATACTGCTCGACCCTCGTATCACATTTTCGGCGTGTCTGAGACGCGATTCGGGCATGAGGTCGATGACGTGTTCATTCAGATAGATGGGTTTTCGGTTATGAGGAAGGACAGGAATAAGCGTGGTGGAGGAGTGGGTCTGTATGTTCGGAATGATTATAAAGCTACACTACTGTGTTCATCACCCACACAGCTTGAAGGAAAACTGGGTATTCCGGAATACTTAATGTGTAGCGTACAACAGGGCACCATGACGCCGATTTTCGTCGCTGTGATTTACCGTCCACAAGGTATCTCTATCGAGAATTCAAATTTTACAGACGATTTACAAAACTATTCTGCAAGATATGACTGTAGGATAGTTATGGGAGATCTGAACGCTAATATGCTATCGACCTCACGCGATGCTGAATTTTTCCGAGAACTCGATTGTGAAATGAACTTAAAGTTGGTGAATCATGGTTAGCGAGTGGTTACTACAGCAAACGGGGAATCGGATTGGCTAACTACCAACCTTGGCATCTCACAGGGCTCTATTCTGGGGCCTCTCCTGTTCAGTCTTTACATAAATGGCCTCAAAGACGTACTGACTGACTTCAAGAGATCAGAGAGACCGGAAGAATTCCTAATGAATAGTGTTGCGCATTTGCTATATGCGGACGACCTGCAGACCTACACACAATGTACGAGGGACAATCTTCGTGATGGTATAGATCGTCTGTCGGCTGTGGCAAAAGCTGTGTCGGGGTGGGCCTCTGATAATGCTCTGCATCTTAACACTGGCAAGACCAAAGCTATAATCTTTGGATCAGAGTATAACATTAATCAACTGCAGGGCTTGAACTTGCCAGGTGTTGAGGTGCAGGACGGCGTCTCTGTCCCATTTGTCAAAACGGTAACTAACCTTGGTGTGGTCATGGATTTTAAATTAACGTGGAAAGCGCAGGTTGGTGTGGTTAGCCGAAAGGTTAACAGAGCCCTTTATGGGCTAAGGTATTTTTGATCCTGTACCTGTGTATGTGTGTCTGTGTGTGTGTGTGTGCGTGTGTGTGTGTGTGTGTGTGTGTGTGTGTGTGTGTATACCTTAATATTTCTAAAACTTCTTCGTCAATTTTAATAAAATTTGACATGCTACAAATATCTATTTTTGGTTTCTGGATTCTGGAAAAACAGTTATTTTTTTATTTTCTCAACTATTGCTTCCTCCTCAAGAGGAAGCTTTGTAATAGTAAAATTTTCAGTTTTGCTAATATTTCGTGGAAACGCATTTGGAGGTGTTTGGAGTACGAATCATACGTTTTTAGAACATGTCCGTGCGGATGGCTGTGTGTGTGTGTGTGTGTGTGTTGGTGCTTGTTGACTAACCGCCAGAATTTTGAACATGCGACGACAGTAAAACATCTACAGCATATATTATTTCTAATCAATTTATCCATTTGTTATACGACCATAATGCAATATTAAGCCATTTGCATTTGAAAAAATATTTTTCTTTTATAATATCATGAATTAACCATAATTCCAAACAAATGTATCAAAAGAACAAAATTTTCACTTTTCCCGGCAAGATTTTCAATTACGATCGTTCATTATTACTGATAAAAAGTAATTCGATAAACATCAAAACGCAAAAAAAATAGTGAATATTTGCAAAAATTCAGACAAAAAACAACGATACACGGTAAAAATTTTAACAAATTTGCGACAGTTTGAATAAAACAAAAACTAAAAAAATGTTTTATGCGTAGCAATGACGAGAAGAAAAAGTTAAATTGAGTTGAAATTAGGAAACAGATTGACTGATAACTCGGCTACTTCTTTGGAGCTATGAAACCTTAGTTAAAAAGATAGAAATTCAAATTCTCCAACCTCTCCACCCTGTAACCTGTGGACGCCAGTATTACTTTTGTTAAACCCAATACTTGATAATACAGTCCTAAAGATATCTTAGAGGGTTCAATGCTTTATAAAACCTCGTGCGAAATGTTTGGTCGGTGTGTGTTAGTTGTTGGTGTGTGTGTGTCTGCTCGCTCCATGCATGCGTGCGTACGTATACTGTTATAATTCTGGAACTACGTGATCGATCGTAATAAGATTGGACGTGCATATATGTTTTCTGATTTTGAATTCGAGTAAACCTATCCTTTTAGTATCGAATAGTAGCGAATATTTAAATCAAAGAATAAGTTGGTTTTCCCATGTAATTATCTTCCACTAGCAAAATAGAAGGAAGCTAAGTGCCAATGACTTGACAGCGGTTTTTTCTTTTTATGGCCATTTTTTGATTTTTGAAAAACACTATTTTGCGTTTTTTTCAATCATCCCACTGTTACAAACAATTTAGCTAAAATGCATTTGAAAGACAATAAAATTACCTACTTTTTCCCGTTTGGTCCTCGGGATCGATCGCTCCATTCGGCAGATAACATGAAAATGGTAATTTAAAAAAAAAATTCATACCTCTAAAACTAAACATCATAACCACACGAAAAATCATTTTTTATGGTTCACGTGTGAAACTATATTCCGTCAAAATTTCTAGTGATTTGACTAATTATTTTTTCAGTAATAAATCGAAATCTAAAAAAAGAGTTTTTTTGTGCCTCGATTACGGGCGTAAAAAGGCCTTATTGCACTTGAGATTTTTGGGAAAGGTAGATATTTTATGTGGTTTGGCTAAGTTCATTTCGCAGCTTTAAAAGCCCTATGGTTCTTAAGATATCAAGGTTTAAATTTTTTTATTTAATTTTCTGATTCGTCATATCTCTAAAACAATGCAGTCAAATGCTTCAAAATTTCATTTGGTAATTCACTATAAACAAAGCTATCTGCTGTTAAAATTTAAAACGATTTCGTTGAGCAGTTCTCAAGTAAAGAGCTGAAATATAAAAACCGATTTTTCTCAAAAGTCAGGATGATCTGCTCCTCCAAGAAGTAGCAGAAAAATGCTGCTAGATAAAAATCCATCGCAATCCAATTTCTGCGCGATGTTGCTGTTGCGACAGCTTGAGTAAGACGACGTGAAATACTTTGATTTACTTTTTTTTTAAATTATTATTTTCATTGCCACGCATTTTCCATAGCCACTCGTGCGCTACTCGTCAATATTTTTTTTATGTTATTGTTTTATGTTTATTAAAACTCATGACGCATACAGTTTGAGAGTTTTCGCTTTATATTTATTCCTCGCTTGTGTTCAACTTCTTACGATTTCTAAAAATACACATCTTTAAAATTAAAACGATCTTTTAAATTAAACGATCGATTCTGCAATTTCGCTATTTTAGAGATTTTGATCGGATCTTTCTGATTATTATATATCTTTTGCTATAAGAAAATCGCTTTTACAGCAAAATAATTAAACTTAGAAATATTTAAATTAGGATTCATATACTGTATTTTAAAACAATATTTTTTTTATTGGATCCATAAATTTCATTGCAGGAAGCTACGTGCTAATGAATCAGCAGCGGTTTTTCCACAAGGAGTTGTTCTTTACAAAGTGTTATTGTTTACAAAGTGTAATTTTTTGAAAGTGTTATTTTAAATAATCAAGTGTTATTTCAGTTATGAAATTGTTAAAACGGTAAGTTTTTAAATTTTGAAAAATAAAAATCTGTCGCCAAATATGATACTTAAAAGAATATGATTCTGTGGCTCGAAAGCAAAACGATATAAGGGAGTGTGTAACCCAGTTTCTACTGACTAAGTCGATAGTTGGATGGATAGATAGATATAATAGTTTATTCATGTAAGCACAAAAACAAATTTTAGTATGAGTTCTCGAGGGAAAATTAGTTGAAACTAAAAATATACAACGAATTTCGCAAAACCAAGACATCGTTGCCCTTCGTTTTATGAACATCTATCACTGTGCAAAGTTTTAAATAAACCGCTGCCAATTATTTGGCACATAGCTTTCTTCAACATTACGTATCGCTTTAATATCTGAATTGTTTTTACTTCATATATAATTCTATGAAGTTTTTGTACTTTTTCGTTTGATGGATAAAATATTTTGAATTAATTATTTATACATAATCAATGCGTAACTGAAAATCTAGTTTTTAAGGATTTGATAAAACAAAAAACTTTTTTCAGTTTTTGATCTTTTTCTCAGGATCTGCCCCATAAAATGACTTAAAATTAAAGTGAAATATAGTCGTAATAACTTTTAATAATCATGTTTTCTTTTAAAAAGATTCGACATTTAGTTTTCAAGTTAAAACAATTTAAAAAATTGCGCCTCATGATGTATAATAAAAGAACGACAAATGGTAATATAAATTTTCTGCAGTAAAAAGATAGGTTATTTTATTCTCTTTCAGGTGCATATTAAGCAATTCACTTTTATTAACTTTTCCAATAACTTTATTAGAAAAAACTGAAATCTCAAAACTAAAAAATCACTATAAAAAAACCGCTGCCAAGTCATTGGCACTTAGCTTCCTCCTATTCTGCTAGTGGAAGATAATTACATGGGACAATCAACTCATTCTTTGATTTAAATATTCGCTACTATTCGATACTAAAAGGATAGGTTAGGAAGACACTTGTAGGGGAGGGGTATCAGGGGATGGGGGTTAAGGTGGATATCAAAAGGATAGAGCTCGTAACTCCTTGAAAACATGAAAACTCTCAAATATACTAAGCTTTAATTACAAATTAAGATGGTTAAATAAATAATAAATGTTCAGTTCACACAGAAGTTACTAAGGTGAGAGTGAAAATTATGAATTTAATATCTTTTAACTAAAAGGTTCAATAACTAACAAAAGAACCTATGCCGAAGTGTAAAAGAATCAATCTTTTCTAAAATTTCAATCAACGTTAAACCTTTTACAGCCCGACATTCGTACGCACCATTAAAAACCATGTTTTTTTAGTTTTGATTTTATTCCTCAAAAACTAGTCGCGCCGCAAATTGCCTTAAAATTTTTACAACTAGTCGATACGTTGTTTTTTATTGGCATGAATTTTTCTCAAAATGCTTTAACCTATTTGTTTTTGAGTATATATGTTTATCGAAAAATAACTTTTATATCAATATAAAATGACAGATCAATCATTGTTATCTCCTAAACTAGGATAGTTGTCACCACGACAGTAACTCTAATGGGTTGTAAATCTTTCATAAGTACCGGGGGAGACAAAGCTGATACACAATGCTGTAGCCCCGTCGGTCGTGCCTATTCCTTTCTGGAAACGGCCTCCAGTACGCGCCGAGAAACTTATTCTGATCTTAACGGGGAGAAGCATTGGCAATTTGCTGAGGCGACGGATGAAGAGAGTAGACAAGCGGCGACTGCGTTATATAAGCATTAAGTGCAATGCAGAAATAAAAGTGCGGTAATTGTTGTAAAGAGATATGCTGAAGAGAGAGAACGAGAGAGCCCTATCCTGGATACCATGTAATTCTAAGGACTTTACCTTTTGATGAATGCAAACGCAGTCAACCTAGATGAGGACAAAGCTCCTTCCTCCCTTCAATCGGAGGTGTTAATATGTTATATGAATATGTGTATGATATTAGAACGCAGTTATTCTAATTTTGCTACGATCCTTGGTATCGTTTGTAGTAGGGAGTGGGGATGAGTGATGACTTTCTTTTGAACAACTGAACACCTCGATTACTAAAGCGGATGCAATTTATTCAAATTAATAAAATTGAAAACTTCAACGCACTAGACTCCGTATTCTAACGATGAGAATATACTTTAATACCTCTATATAAGGAAAAAAGAATCCGGACGTGCACATGAATTTCAGCGCAAGAGGCGACTATTCCGACAATCTGGTGATAGACTGAGCCTGCTCCCTTGCAGCAGGATTGGCTCGAGTACTAATTTTAAATATATCGTTCTTTGCTTGTGCTTTCCAAAATTATTGTCGGCTTCTATGTAAATGCCGGAAAGAAAGAAAGCGGAGTCGCGACTGCCAGTACCTGAACTCTGATAGCACGACTCTACTTGTCCCGATTCCAGATGAGAACCGACTCTTGTCCGTACAGAGGAACTATATAAGAATTAACATTTACAAGCTCTAAAATTTAATCAATTGTTTAAGTACATGACCCTACGTTTTACAAAATCTGAACGCCGGACTCGGCTCGGGCAGAGCTTCCGCCGCATCGTTTAACCGAAATAATGCAGCAGCGGGGAGGAGCTTCGCCGTGCCGAACTTGTAGAGAGATCGGTTTTTAGCCCGCGGACGAGGGCCTTATATAACTCGAACATCGCACACCGATACCCTTACGCACATAGGTAGTAGTCGAACATTCGGAATGAGTACATCACAATCAGAGAGCTTTAAATGCCGCTATTTCCTCTATGTCTCTCTAGGTGTTGTGTAGG
Source organism: Pteromalus puparum (assembly GCA_012977825.3). Taxonomy (NCBI): domain Eukaryota; kingdom Metazoa; phylum Arthropoda; class Insecta; order Hymenoptera; family Pteromalidae; genus Pteromalus; species Pteromalus puparum. The sequence goes on from CM053170.1 coordinate 22,643,167, forward strand.
CATTTAAAAGGCATCCTGGCTTGTTAGCGCAGATGGGTTTTTTCCCTCGCTCCTAAGAAGTGTTTTCCTTGGGAAGATCAGCCGCGTTGACTTTCGTGATATCAACACGAGTGCACAGTGTGCAGGATTCCTTCATTTCTGCTCGATGGATCATGCCGCGCTCTCTTGTAACTGAGGGGAGGCTCATGCTCTCGTTTCTTCTGCGACTCAGCTGAAACACCGCCGGCCCGACCTCGTGTAGGTCATTCTCATTGGTTTGGGGTTGCACGGTGCGGCTTCGCCTGTTCGTCGACCGCCTTGTTCTCAATCCATAAAATCTCGTAGATTTAAGACGTAAGCCCTCCGACTGTGTGTGCAGGGTGGCAGGGCGCTCGACTAAGGTTACGAAAGCGCTGGTTCTTATCTTCGGCCAGAATTGCCAAGGCTCTCCTCGTCATGAAATTTATACACGTCGTATCCGCCCTGTTGAGTAGGCATCGCTCGTTTTTGATACTCTTTAGCAATTCTCATACTAGTTTGCTATGGCCATGATTGTATTCATGTACACAGTGAGCTCGTTGACCCGAATTATGGCAGAACAGTCTCGCGTGATTTTAATTTTATGATAATATTTTCCATAGTCTCTGTAATGAAACTCATGACGTTACAGTATCTATTCCTTATGTCGGATTAAAATTGCTTAGTCCAGCGACGTTCGCTATTGCATTTTGATATTCCGATTTTGCGTGATAATATTTTACGTGTTATATGAGCCCTTTGTATATTAGGTTGTTTTCGTGGTTTGCTCGTGGGTCGGATCCGCTCTCTTCTCTATTTCCTTAATTATTCAAGGCTACGCTTTAGAATTTTCCTTATGACGCTATTGGGTGGTCGGAACACCTGATCCTTAGCCCGCCGCGGCGGCTTGCTCTCTCTTTCAGCACCTATAGGGAAGGGGCACTTGACCTGATATTTGAATCTTGACCCATAGAGTCTTTCTCGCTGACCTTTGTTTAAATCGAAACTGAGGCACACAGAAACAATGCTAGAAAAATCTTGCGGGATAATAAGTAGATCAAATGATGTTCTTTTAGATCAGGACACTATATGTGAATAAATTATATCATATCATATAAAAAAAAAAAACGACCGCTGCCCAAGCTCATTGGGCCTCATATTCCCTCTCACCTATTCTGCTAGTGGAAGATAAATTACAGAGTACTATCAACGGGATCTTCTGAGTAATATTCGCGCTAACTATTCGATACT
>CM053170.1:22644439-22660907 GCA_012977825.3 Pteromalus puparum
GCGAAAAGGATAATTAGCAATCGGGACATCAACTCTTTCTATTGAGTTTAATTAAAAAAAAATTCGCCTACTATTCAAAAGATACTATACAAGGAGTAGGTAGCGAAGACACTTATTAAGGGGACAATAGGTATCAGAGGGGGGAAAAGGGAAGGTAAGGACGATATCAAAAGAGATAAGAGGCTTCCGGTGACACTCCTTGAAAACTGCATGAAAAACTTCTTCAAAAGATACTAAGCTTGAATTAGAAATTATATGGTTTTAACAAAAACAAATAATGTTCCAGTCACACAGAGTAGTACAGGTAGAGTTGAAGGAATGTGAATCTTCAATATCTTTTTTCAAACTAAAAGGAATTTCATAAGCTCAAAGAACCATAGCCGACAGTAAATCAAAAGATCAATCATTTTCCTAAAATCTTCAACGTCAATTTAAACGCTTCTCTCCGTAATCGTACGACATAAAAAACCATTTTTTTTCGAGTTTATATAGTTTTTGATTTTTATCTCAAAAACTAGTCGCCAAAATTGCTTAAAATTTTTACAACTAGTAGATATCGTTGTTTTTTATTGTCATGAATTTTTTCAAAACATTTAACTATTTATTTTTTGAGTTATATATGTTTATCGAAAAATTACCTTTTATATCATAAAAAATGAACAGATCAGTCAATTGTTATGTCCTAAACTTATGATAGTTGTCACCAGACAGTAACTCTATGGGTTGTAAATCTTTATAAGTACGGGCGGAGACAAAGCTTGATACACAAAGCTTAGCGCCGTCGGTACCTGCCTACTTTCGCGATTCCTTTCTGGAAACAGCCTCCAGTAGACGCCGAGAAACTATTCTGATCTTAACGGCGAGAGCATGGCAATTGCTGAGCGAGGGATAGAAAGTATGAAAAGGGGCGACTCGTTAATATAAGCATTAAGTGCAATGCAGAATAATAAAAGTGCGGTAATTATTGTGAAGAGATATGCGAGAGAGAGAAAGAGAGAGCCCTATTCTGTATTTACGATTGTAATTAAAGGAACTTACCTTTTGATGAATGCAACTGCCGTCAACTAGATGAGGATAAAGCTCCCTTCCTTCCTTCCTTCAAGTCGGAGTCGTTATATGAATATGTGTATGAATATTTTAGAACGCAGTTAATTCCCTCTTTTGCTACGAATCCCTCGGTATTCGCTTGTAGTAGGATTGGGTGGATGGAGTGATGACTTTTCTTTTGAATAACACTGAACACTCGATTTTCTTAAAGCGGTGCAATTTATTCAATTAATAAAATAGAAACTTTTTCACGCACTATGACTCGTAATTTCTAACGATGAGAATATACTTTATACTCTATATATAAAAAAAAAAGAATCGGACGATGCACTGAAATTTCAGAGGCAGAGAGGCGACTATTCCGAGCAACTGTTCGAACTAGACTGAGCTCTGCTCCTTGCAGAGCGATATGGCTCGAGTACTAATTTTTAATATTATTCGTTTTCTTTGTTTGTGCCCTTTCCAAAATTTTGTCGTCTTCTATGTAAATGAGCGCGGAAAAGAAGCGGAGTCGCGACTGCAGTTACCTGACTCTTGATACACGACTCTATTGTCCCGATTCCATTATGCAGACCCGACTCTGTCCGTACAGAGGAACTATATAATGACTTAACATTTACAACCTCTAAAATTTATCAATTGTTAATACATCGGACTCTACGTTTTACTAAAATCTGTGAACCCGGACTCTGCTCGGGCAGAGCTTCCGCGCACTTTACCGTAAATGAATCCTAGCACGGGGNTACGATTGTAATTTAAGGAACTTACCTTTTGATGAATGCAACTGCCGTCAACTAGATGAGGATAAAGCTCCCTTCCTTCCTTCAAGTCGGAGTCGTTATATGAATATGTGTATGAATATTTTAGAACGCAGTTAATTCCCTCTTTTGCTACGAATCCCTCGGTATTCGCTTGTAGTAGGATTGGGTGGATGGAGTGATGACTTTTCTTTTGAATAACACTGAACACTCGATTTTCTTAAAGCGGTGCAATTTATTCAATTAATAAAATAGAAACTTTTTCACGCACTATGACTCGTAATTTCTAACGATGAGAATAGACTTTATACTATATATATATATATATATATATATATATATATATAAAAGAAAGAATCGGACGATGCACTGAAATTTCAGAGGCAGAGAGGCGACTATTCCGAGCAACTGTTCGAACTAGACTGAGCTCTGCTCCTTGCAGAGCGATATGGCTCGAGTACTAATTTTTAATATTATTCGTTTTCTTTGTTTGTGCCCTTTCCAAAATTTTGTCGTCTTCTATGTAAATGAGCGCGGAAAAAAAAAAAAAACGGAGTCGCGACTGCAGTTACCTGACTCTTGATTCCCGACTCTATTGTCCCGACTCGATTATGCAGACCCGACTCTGTCCGTACAGAGGAACTATATAGTGACTCAACATTTACAAAACTCTAAACTTTATCAAATGTTAATATATCGAACTCTAAGTTTTACTAAAATCCGCGGACCCGGACTCTGCTCGGGCAGAGCTTCCGCGCACTTTACCGTAAGTGAATCCTAGCTCGGGCAGAGCTTTCGCGTGGCGAACTTGTGAGAGAGACTCTTTTTTAGCCCGGCGGACGAGGGCCTTATATACTCGAAATCGCCCTCACCGATACCCTTTACGCACATAGGTAGTAGTGAACATTCGTGAATAGTACATCCAATCAGAGAGCTTAAACGCTGCATATTTCCTTCTATGGTCTCTCTAGACTTGTTGTTGTAGGCATTTTTTAAAAGGCATTCCTTTGTGCTTGTAGCGACGATGGGTTTTTTTTCCTTGCTCCCCTGTAGAGTGTATTTCCTCTTTTGTGGATAGAGTCGCCGCCGTTGACTTCGTATATCTATACACGAGTGCAAGTGGTCTAGGATTCCTATTTCTGCTCATTAATATGCCGTCTTCTTGTAGCTACGACGAAATTCACGTCTACTCTCGTCTTCTTCTGCACTCACGACCTCGGTGTTGTCTTCTCATTGGTGTTGGAAGTGCACGTGCGCTTGCTGTTCGAGCGCTTGCCTTCTCCTTCATAAGACGAAGCCCTCCTGCTGTGCTGTAAATGTGTCGGCGCTCGCAGTTCGGAAGCGTGGTTCTTTCTTCGGCAAATTTTCAAAAGGCTCTCCTTCTGATGTTATATATACACGTGTACTCACTGTTTGGATGCGCATCTCCTTCTTTTTTGGTATTCTTTCAATTCTCCTACTAGTGTGCTTATTGGCAATGTATGTGTATTCATTGTTACCAGTGTAGCTCGTTTGCCCGAATTTATGCAGATCAGTCTCGCGTGATTTTAATTTTATGATAAGTATTTTCCATAGTCTCTTAATGATAAACTCACGACGTTACTCTACTCCTTATGTCTGGATTTAATTTGCTTATCAGACGTTCACTATTATTTTGATATTCGATTTTTCGCGTGATAATTATTTACGTGTTATATACCCTTTGTATATTATTTGTTTTCGTTGCTCGTGTCGTCGGCTCTCTTTCTCTTATTTCCTTAATTTATTCAAGCGGCTACGCTTTAGAATTTTCCTTATGACCTATTGTGTGGTCTCGACTACCTGCTCTTAGGCCCGGCGCTTGCTCTCTCTTTCATGTCATCCTATAGGGAAGGGCATTGACCTATATTTTGAATTTGACCCATGTACATGTCTTTCTGCTTGACTTTGTTTAAATGCGAAAACTGAGCATGTGTCAACGACAAAGGATAAGAAATCTTGGCGGGAAAAAGTAGACAAATTTTGGTCTTATTAAGAATACGCTATTCGATTGAAAATATACTCGGATAAATCTATATCATTATAAAAACAGTCTGCTCAAGTCATTGCACCTTAGCTTCCTCCTACTTCGCTAGTGAAGATAATTAACATGAGACAATCAACTCATTCTCTTGATTTTAAATATTCGCGTAACTAATTCGATACTAAAAGGCATACGAATGGAAGACACGTTGTAGGGGGGGTATGCAGGGAGTGGGGTTAAGGTGATATGCAAAAGGATAGAGCTCCCGGTGAACTCCTAAAAGTAACTTCCTACTATCGATAAAAAAAATACTGGGAAACAACTCATCTTTGATTTAAATATTCGCTACAGTCGATACTAAGATAGGTTTAGCTCGATCTCAAAATTCAGAAACATATATGACAGTCCAATCTTTTACGATCGATCACGTATATATGCACGCACGCACGCACGCACACACGCACACACACACACACACAGAAAACCATCTGCACGGACATTTTATAAAACCATGAAAACTCTCAAAATTAACTAAGCTTTAATTATCAAATAATATGGTTTAACAAAAATAATAATGTTCATCACACAGAGTATAAGGGTGAGAGTTGAAGATTAAATCTTAATATCTTTTAAACTAAAGGTTTCATAAGCTACAAATGAACCTAGCGAAGCGATCAAAAGATAATCTTTTTCCTAAAATTTCAACTCAATTTAAACCCCTTTTTACTCCGTAATCGTACGACATATAAAAAACCATTTTTTTTAGTTTTTGATTTTTATCTCAAAAACTAGTCGCCCAAATTTGCTTAAAATTTTACAACTAGTAGATTACGTTGTTTTTTATTGTCATGAATTTTTTAAACATTTAACTATTTATTTTTTGAGTTATATATGTTTATCGAAAAATTACCTTTTATATCATAAAAATGAACAGATCAGTCAATCTAGAAAATCTTGCGGGAAAAGATAGACAAAATTATGTTCTTTTAGATACACTATTGTTTAATATATTGTATAAATCATATCATTATAAAAAGCAAAAATATTTTTTCAAAAATAGAAAAATGGCTATAATATGGCCATAAAATGGTCAGAATCAAAAAAAAAAATGACCTAAATTCAGAATTAGAAAAAATATATGCATGTCAAATTTTATTACGATCCGTCGCATGGTTCCAAAATAATGGCGGTATACGCTACATACACACACGCACACACACACACCATAACACACACACACACACAGCCATCCGCACGGACATTTTCTAAAAACGTATGATTCGTACTCCAAACACCTCCAAATGCGTTTCCACGAAGTATTAGCAAAACTGAAAATTTTACTATTACAAAGCTTCCTCTTGAGGAGGAAGCAAAAGAAAAACCATCTTTGGCTTCTGCTGACGGCAAGACGGACGGCCGGTTACCTAGCTAGTACCAGCCAAACCGCTCGAACGAGTGTGTGGTGCCGTGTGACGTCCGCCAGAAACTCTCCAGAGAGCCAACCACTTTTGTTCGGAGTGAGAGGCTCGAGAGAGCAGAGGTGGGCTAGTGCGACATCGCGCACTATACCCTGGTATGATGTACCCAGTCTGGCACCACCTTCAGTCATGTGTTGGGGCCATGTCAGCTGCCCCCATAGACGGGGGGATCCGGGTGGTCGGACACATGCCGGGACGAAGAAAATGTTTACAACCTGGAGAATCAAAACGAACCTGAAGGAAGGATACAAGAGGATTCAGAAAGGTATGCACTAGGATGGCAAAGTAGTGTATACACAATCCAAACTCACTCAGAGGCCGCTAGCCCCATGGCTAATGGGGCGAGCCCAATTCACAAAGGGTTAACTGGGTCATTCACTCAGAAACCAGACAATAACAACAGTCTGGAAAAACTTGGCGACGAAGGCAGGAGAATGTTCGATACCTGGGATAGAATCCAGGCAGCAGCAAGTACCGAGCAAAAGCTGCTGGATGCCATCGAGGAACGCCTAGAAAGCGCCTACGGAGTTGCGTTCACTGCACACAATTTCCACAAGTGCGTGAAAAGGGATCTGAAGCAGGTGCAGTCGACCATGAAACGCTTTACCAGCGCAAGTGAAGGAACAAGAAAAATAATGGAGAGTTTTAGACTGATGCTACAGAGCAAGACGAGCGCCAGGCCGACGCTAACGCTTGCCCAGCCACAGAGCCCGCTCACACCCAGCAGTATGAAGAAGAGAAAGGAGCGGTCACCTGAACAAGAGATTTCCTCTAAAAAGAAGAAAGATGAGGAAAAGAGGTTGCAGTACCGACAGGAGACGACAACTGCCGACACGCCACAGCTGCCAGAAACCCCGTCAGGGATAACGACGGCATGGCAAAAGGTGGAAACAAAGAAGACCAGGAAGAAAATAGAAAAAGAAGCCGGAAAGGGAGGCAGCGCAAATGGAGATCTTAAAGGCGGCAAGAAACGCAAGCCACCACGGGCAAAACCAACCCGGCCGGAGGCCCTCGTCATAAAGGCTGAGGACGGAACGTCGTATGCCGACATCTTAAGGAAGATGAAAGCGGAGCCCAAACTGACGATGCTTGGTGATAGTATCAATAGGATACGCAGGACAGCAACCGGAGACTTGCTGCTGGAACTCCAACGCACAGCGGAAGGAAAGACGTTGCAATTTCGACAAGCTGTGAAAGAAGTTCTTGGAGAGGATACTAAAATAAGGACCCTGGAAGACTTAGTGGCCTTCGAGATAAAAGACCTGGATGTACTAACCTGCAAGGAGACGTAGTGGAAACACTACGCAGAGAGTCACCAGGTGATGATCTACCAATGGTAAATGAGACGGTGGTAAAGTCACTGCGGAAAGCATATGGCTACACGCAGACTGCCGTCATTCAAATGCCAGTAAAGATGGCACGAAAGATGATAGCCAAGCAGAAAATTAAAATCGGCTGGGATGTCTGCAGAATAAGGGAAGTGGTAAAAAACGCAAGCCCACTTAAATGCTACAAGTGCCTCGGTTTTGGCCATATCGGCAGAAACTGCACAGTAACTGAAGATAGGAGTGGGCTCTGCTATAAGTGTGGAATAGACGGGCACAAAGCGAAAGAGTGTAAGAATAAATCCAACTGTGTACTCTGCAAAGAAGACGACACAGGGGGAAATAAAGACCATGCAGCTGGTAGCTACGCATGCCCAGCTTACCGTGCTGCAGTAGAAGCCATTGAAAAACGAAGAAAATGAAACTAGTGCAGTTAAACTTAAATCACTGTGAGACAGCGCAAGACCTACTAAATCAGTATGTCCGCGAGACAGAAGTTGACGTAGCAATTGTATGCGAACAATACAGGGACCTAGACGAACCAACGTGGGATATGGACACTACTGGCAAGGCAGCGATCTGGGCATGCGATAACGCTGCTTTCCAGAGCAGAATGATGGCCCGCGAAGAAGGATTTGTGCGCGTGAAGGTAGCAGGCGTATATATTTACAGCTGCTACGCCCCTCCCAACGCACCAATCGAGCAGTTTCAACAACTGCTAGACCGGCTTATACAAGATGCGACAGGAAGAAAACCGGTACTGATCGCAGGCGACTTCAATGCCTGGGCTGTAGAGTGGGGCAGCCTAAGGACAAACCAAAGAGGACGGGTGCTCCTTGAAGCATTCGCTCTCCTGGACTTGGTCCTCGTCAACCAAGGATGCACTCACACCTTTAGAAGAGGAGAAACAGGGTCTATTGTAGATCTAACGTTAGTTAGTAGCGGCCTTACCGGTTCAGTTAGCTCGTGGAGGGTGAGTGAACACTACACACATAGTGACCACCAGGCCATAATAATGGAGGTAGGTAAACCAAAGCAGGGATCCAGTGCGAGTACAACGACCAATAGAGTCGGCTGGAAAACAAAGAATTATGATAAGGAAATGTTCCTGTTATCACTAGAGGAACTGCAACTGTCTGGAACGGCGAACAACAAGGCAGAACAGATGATGGAAAACATTGCCCGAGCCTGCGACGCCGCTATGCCTCGAAGAGTGGCAAATAATAGACGGCCGCCAGTATACTGGTGGAATGATGATATTGCTACGGCCCGTAGTGAATGCCATCAGACTAGGAGACGGGAACAGCGAGCTAGGAAAAAACTCTACAGAACTGGAAGAGGCCAGGAAGTAGTGGACGCTTGCGATCAGGAAGTGAAGGAGGCTAAACGTAAGCTGAAAAAGGCAATATGCGGCAATAAGCTGCTTTGCTTAAAGGAGCTACAGGACAAGGTAGACCAAGATACCTGGGGTCGACCATATAAAATTGTTATGACGAAAATTAAGGGAGGTCGTGTACCCCCTCCCAAGTGCCCGGAATTCTTAAACCGGGTCGTGACTACACTGTTCCCCGGACAATGGGATGAGACAGGTGTTACTGAAGCATGGACAAACCAGGAAGATATCCCCAAGATAACGACGGAGGAGCTGTAAATGGCCTGCAAAAGAGTAGGAAACAAGGCTCCGGGGCTGGATGGCATACCCAATATTGCACTGAAGCATGCTATACACGCACACCTGGAGACCTTCGTAGACTTGTACAACACATATATCGAGGAAGGGATATTTCCCATTAACTGGAAGAAACAGCGCCTAGTGCTATTGCCAAAGGGAAAGAAGGTACCTGACGACGCTACGTCATATAGACCACTCTGCATGCTGGACACCCCGGGCAAGATCTTAGAACGTATAATCTGCGTCAGAATGGATCAAGCTATAGAAACATCAGAAGGACTTTCAGAACACCAGTACGGATTCCGGAGGCAACGCTCTACACTGGACGCAGTTAGCCTAGCGATTCACACTGCCCGAAAAGGGGTGGAGGGAACAAGATGGAAAGGAGGCAAAAAGGAGTACTGCGCTATTGCTACACTGGAAGTAAAAAATGCGTTCAACTCGGCTAAATGGAGCAAAATACATGAGGCACTCCGAAGGAAAGATGTACCTTTGTACATAAGAAGGATGATGTCCGACTACCTAAAGGACAGAATCTTGCTGTATGATACTGAGAACGGCACTAAGTCCTATAAAGTCACAAGAGCCGTCCCCCAAGGTTCGGTACTTGGTCCACCGCTTTTGAGCATCATGTACGTCGGAGTACTACGCCTACCACTACCCCAAGGGGCAGTGGTCATAGGATTTGCGGACGATATAGCAGTAGTAGTTGCAGCAAAACACATAGAAGATGTGAAAGAAATAGCGGACGAGGCAATTCGTATAATACACGAATGGCTAATAGAAACAGGCCTAGAGCTAGCCAGCCACAAGACCAAAGCTATCCTTATTACCTCTAGGAAAAAGCTAGAGTCGATAACATTGACAGTAGATGGGCATGAGATTGTCTCCCAACTAACGATCAAATATCTAGGCATAACCATCGATGCGAGACTTATCTTTAAGCAGCATTTGGAAGCAGTGAGCGATAAGGCAGCAAATGTTGGCATCGCGATTGATGCCAAACGTAGGAGGGCCAACTCAAAAACGAAGGTTGCTTCTAGTTAGTGTGACCACGTCAATTATGTTGTACGGAGCCCCAATATGGGCAGACGCCATGAAGGTGAAAAGCTACGCGCGGAGCGTATCGGCAGTATACCGGAGAAGTGCACTAAGGGTTGCGTCTGCTTACCGTACGGTATCGGATGAGGCGGTGTGCATTATAGCAGGCATGCATCCCATTGACCTCCTAGTGGTGGAAAGGAAGGAGACCTACGAGGTAAAGCAAAGAAGAAATGACGCCACACGGCCAGAAAACTGGAACAACGCGCGGAAACGGACAATGGATGAGTGGCAACAAAGATGGGATGCTAGCAGGAAAGGGCGATGGACACATCGCCTTATACCAAAAATAGGGGACTGGATTGAAATGAGACACGGGGAAGTAGACTTTTACCTTACACAGTTTCTTAGCGGGCATGGATGCTTTCGAGACTTTCGATGCTATTTAAAATAGACGACCGTCCAAACTGCCCAGTATGTTTGGATGCGAACGAAGACGCGGAGCATGTCTTCTGCGACTACTCGCGCTATCAACAAGAGCGAGAAGAACTCGAGTGCTACCTACAGACAAGAGTGACGCCAGAGTTAATGATGGCAGCTATGCTGACGCCGGAGGCCGGATGGTACGCAATAAAGACATACGTGAAGACCATTCTCAAAAAAGTCAGAAAGGATGAAGAGAAAAGAAGGGAAAGACAAGGCGTAGACAATCGAGTACAAAGTTGCCAGTCGAAGGCCACTAAGTCGTAAATACGAAACGCTCCTCGGACTGATGCAGAGGAACGTAGGTCACAGAGTTGAGCTATCACTCCCCTGCCCGATGCAGAGGAACGTAGGAGCGAGGGTTGACTGCCTATAAGTGCTCCTCAGACCGATGCTGAGGAACGTAGGTAACTGAGTTAGAGCCCAGACTCCCTCACCCGATGCAGAGGAACGTAGGTGTCGGGGTTGAGTCTGTCCAGAGGATAACCGGACGATGCTGCTAGAAGAAGACGGTTGGATGAGGCAGAAAGAAAAAGACGAGATAACAGACTACATCAACAGAAGTGGGCAGTAGCCACGCGCCCCCCGCGAAGCAATACTCAACGGTGTTACCGCGGGGAGGCCATATTGGAGAAAGAGCCAGGTCCAACTTACCTAGGGTCGGTAAGGAGGACGGAGAGGATTCTGCTGCTACTAGAAGTTAAAAACTAACAGTAGCGAAGGGTTTAGTGGGTGAGAGTCCTACACAGGTGGTATCAGTCGGTGCCATATCGTCCATAATGGATTTGCCTTTAACCTCTCTCTATAAAGGAAAAAACACACACACACACACACACTCGTCCAGGGAGAGAGTTCGCTTCCTACGGGTGTTGGCGTCCCCGGACTGCCCGAGCAAGCAGGGCAGTACAAAGGTCGCCTCGTGTGTAACTGGAGGACTGTTCCCTGCGACATTAGGGGGAGTGCCGTGGACTTTGGTCTGCACGCTCCACAGGAATTGCGATCCTGAGGTACCCAAGCTACGGTGCGCCGTGTAACCGGGCGGCCTGACTGCTTTCTCTCTTGGCTGCTTGCGTCCTGCTCAGTCTTCCGGGCTGGGCTTTTAAGCCTGAGCACGGAGAGTACAGCTTGAAAACTGGGTTGATGGCGCTCCCAGGCTGCTGGACAGTACAGGGGCCCGAGTCCGTCTAGCCAACAGGACCTGGCTGCCCTATTAACCGGCGAAAATCTTCTTGGCCGTAGTAGTGCCGAATGGCGTCCGTAATAGGGTCTCGCTGCGGCCAGGGGGGGGGGCTTGCCGAGGCCACCGTAACTGGCGAAGAATGCCCTCGATGGGATGCGAGGCAGGGGACAACGCGAGTGGCCGGGGAGCAGCGGAACGGCTTAAACGGCACAGGTGCGTAGAGGACACAAGGAGGAAAAGGAAATGGAAGCGAATAATAAGAAGAATCTGTTAAAAGTGCCAGAACCAACGACATTGTCCCATCCCAACCCCCAAATCAGGAAAGCAAGATGACCAATTGAAGGCCCTGAAGGATACAATCAGGGAAACAATCGAGTACGCTGAGGAAAGAACTAACGTTCACGGGCCGATTAAAACGGGCCTCGCGAAGGCGTTGGAAAAGCTAGAAAAGATAGACGAAAAAAGTTAGTCCTTTTTAAAGGTGCCGGAGCATCGCCTGGGATTAAGAACGACCAGTATGCAGAGTTTAGCGAGCATTGCCAGTGCTAGGAACATGGACAGCACCTCGTCATTGGCACAAATAGCAAATTACAAAAAAGCTCGACAAGAGGCCATAGAAGTTCGCAAGGAAGAAGAGGATATAAAAAAGCTAGAAAAGGAAGTGGATGAGCTTATCGAGGAATGTCAGTCAGCACCAAAGGACGTAAAACGCACCACAGAACGTGCTAAACATCTTTAAGTTCTACTGATCCAGTTAAGGAAAAAGCACAATGAAGGAAATGATAAAGATAGACGCTATGAAGGTGACGTGGACTACTACCAAATGTGGCACGTAACACGCGAGAATGCAAGAAGATGTGCGCGAGGACGACTTTTCAAAGATGCGGTACTTGCCAGTGCCGGAAGCAAGATGCCAAAGGGAAGTCCCAATAACAGCCCAGAAGAGAAGAGCGAAGAAAAACATGTCACGAAGAGACAACGACAAGAGAAAGCGGCGATGCAAAGTGAGACCCTCAGCCCGAGAGCCCCTCACAATGCACCAGAGCCACTGGCGAAAGCCAGGCCCAAAGGGATTCTAGTGAAAGTGGGGCAAAACAAGACGTACGCAGAAGTCCTGGGGAAAATTTGAAAGGATGTAAACCCGGACACAACTGGATCAATGGTGCGTGGAGTTAAGCAAACAAGAAGTGGAGACGTCCATCTGAAGTTAGAAAGAGGATCTGACAGGACAGCGTTTACTGCGGAAGTAGAAAAATCTGTGCTGCGCCTTGGACAGGTCAGCGCTGTTGCCTGTTTCAGTCATCTTAAGACGACCCTGGGGCTGGAATCACGCTGTCTGCTGGGCTAGTTAGCGTTGCTGGTCTGTTTAAATAAGCCTGTTTAACAGCTGTATATCCAGTGTGTACTGCAGCTGCATATTGAGGGCCCACTACTGCGATTTCTATGCGTGCTGCTTGTGCTAATACTGTTGTTGCTCCTCCTGCTACTTGGGCTAGGCCAACTGCTGTTGCTGCTGTACGCCCAGGATCTACTACATCGCCTTGACCAAGGTCAACTAGCTCTGCTTCCACTATTACATCTCCTGTTATACTGCTAATAAGTATAGCTTCTGAAGCTGATTCTAGTCGTGCAGACAAAAGTTTTGTCTCAAGTCTATATGATATAGCACTGTTCTCAACTAGGAGTAGATAGGCTATAGGCATACTGGTTCACCCGGATTCTGGAGCACCCCCCTCTCCTCCCAAAGTGTTCCAGTACCCGCATCAGTGGAAGGGAGAACGATAATTTCCCTCTCCCTTACGTGAACCAGTATGCCTATAGCATTATCTACGGTGTTCCATTACCCGAAGTGGAAGGGAGAGCCCGGAGAGCGATAATTTTCCTCTCTCGAGCCAGAAATGCGTATAGCGTTATCTATTTTTTTTAAGTGATTTCGGACCCTCTCTATGCGCGCTGATATAAGTATATAGCTATACTCTCTTATGCGCTCACCACGACGCGCTCAAAACATAAGGTGGTATCTCTCTCTTATATCCAAATTACGTGTAAGCTACGTAGCTATAATTATATCTATTGGTGTACGAAGCCAGTGCTCCTACTGGATACTTTTTTAAATACTAGGATCCTCTAGCGGCTAATCGGGAAAGCGGCTATCGGGTTTTCTCGGATCTTCCCGCAGCACGCAGGATTTCGGGCCCCCTCGAAGCGCTAGCGGTGCCTTTTCATGGCGTTTCAATTTTTTTTTGCGTTAACTAGACGACGTGGATTACTTCATGCTCACTCGTTAGAAAAAATTACGTAGTCAAGTTGACGAATAAAAATTGGTGCACCATATGTAAAAGCCCCTATCGCTTTATATTTTCTCGCTCTCTTTCTAATATGCTGCACGCTCTCTCTAAGAAAGCAAGAGTGGGAGAAAGGGACTCTCGGTCCTCTGGACTCTCTGTCTCATTCTAATATATTGCGTTCTCTCTCTAGAGCGAGCATCACAGTTGCTTATGCCCTTTTTACACTACGGCGTTAAAGCGAACTTTAAGCGAGCGACATTTAAGTCGAGTATATATACATATAACTCTTATGAGCACACTAATTTTAAAGATTGCCACAATATCTCATATAACATTATATAATATAATATTCATAAACATATAGTCCTATGCTTCACATCTGCTAGACGTCCCGTGATATCTAACCTATTTTTTGAAGGCCTATAGCGTTCTCTCAATCCCTTTTCTTGCATGAACATTTTGAAGATGTTTCAGCACCTACAAAAAAGCTATTGGCTACTAGTGTATGTGGATCCATTCAGTTAATTAAAATTTTTTTTTTAAACAAAAAATAATTAATATACTCTTCTATCAGTGTGATAGTAACAAAATTTGGAAAAGCAAAGTGTGATTTTTTCAGAATCATCAGTTCTAAGCGAGGACATACTCGAATCGCATACTAAATTTCAGCTCATATATATATACTAGTGGGGCTTCGCCCCCCTGCTCGCTCCGCTCGCCAACCCCCCATTTTCAGTTTTTATTTTATTTTTATTTTAAAATTATATTCTATATAAAATTTATAGATTATAAAAAAGGATTAAATTTTCCAAATAAAAAAAATAAAAAGAAAATTCGTTACTGGAAGTAAAAGTACTGTTTAACATCCACTGTTAATGGCATTTTAAAAAGTTGTTTATTTGGAGCTTCAGAAATTTATCATTTCAATTTATATATAATTTAAAATTAATTTAATTCTTCTGGGCGTATCTATTGCTTCTAAATCTTTTTGCCAGACAAAATGATTGACTTCACACAATTTACTAATATTGTGTAAACAAAAATTTCGAGGACAGGTAATCATAAAGACACTGCTATTGCAATGGGTTTATTAGAACATGATTCTCAAATTATGGATATTTTCGAAGAAGCAAGCACTGTTATGTTACCATTTCAATTAAGACAGTTTTTTGCATGGTTTTTACTTTCAGAAAATATTCAAGGTGATAATGTATGGAATAAATACAAAAATAGTTTTACAGAAGATTTTACGGAAAATAAAGAAAATCTTGCACTTTTGCATCTTAATAAAATATTTGAAACAGAGGACAAATCATGCAAATCATTTCGTTTGCCAATGCCAAACAAAATCGATTTTCATAACATTGATAATAGAAGTTCATAGCACCGAGAATTTTATTACATAACAGTAAAAAATAATACATTAATATATCAATGTTACTACACTTTTTAAAAGAATACATTTCAGCATGGAATTGGAATCCGGTCAAATTGCTCCAAATGAACGATATTGATTATTTACGGGAAGTAAATAATCAGACTTCAGAACGTAGTATAATGAGATAAATATGAAGCTATTAATTACTTCGCACAAAGAATACGATGAAAATGAATTAAATATATTAAATCAAAGATTGAAACTTACTGAAATTTTTAATGAGAAATGTGCCAACATTTTTCCAAGTTTAGAATGAAATTTCTACTATTAACTTAAATATTCAACGTATTTTAAAATCGCGTAAAAAAAAGAATCTTACTATCTAACATCTTTGATAAATGATCCGATGCTTGTATTAGCATATATTTGTAATATTGCTAACATTTGTATATCCACAATCAAATTGTCAAAAACATGAAGTTTACAATTTACATACTTATCTAATTAAAATAATTAAAAAAACAATCCGTTGATACTTACAGTTGGTCCATTATTAAATTCGAGTCAATTAGTACATTGAAGTCAAATTATTAATTTTACGAAAGAAAAAATGGATTAGGCCCTATCGGGGTTACCACTGTATATTGTTTAAATTTTTTTTTTCTGCAAATAAATGGCAGAAAAAAAATTAAACAATAAATATAAAAAAAAACGCAGCCTGTATATTACGCTCCTGGGTGGTTGGAAAAAATATACATTTATCAATAACAAATACAACATTTATATTACACAAAAAGATCGCGGGGGCTGCGGGGAGTGTTTCGGGGAGTGGCGGGTCGGGGGTGCGGGTGGGGTGGTGCGGGTTGCGGGGGGGGCAATTCAAATTATTCAAATTACATGGAAAACGAGAATTTACACTTATTTGGGCGGGGGGGGGGCATTGCGGGGGGGGTGCGGGGGGCATACGGGGGGGGTCCGTGCGGGGCGCTGGGGGGGTGCGGGGTGCAATGGGGGGGGTGCGAGCGGGGGGGAGTATCACAGAATAAGTATATAAAAGGAAGAATATATATATAAATGTTCCAAAGTTCTAGTGAGGACTAAAATGAAGAAAAGGTATTCAAAAATAGATTTATAACGGGCGCTCTGCTTGTGTGCGGTACCCGCGCAGACGTTACTCGTGCAGGGCAGCTACCGAGGCGGAGGACAACCGCGTAGTAATCGAGACCAGTCTCGTTTCCCTCGGTTTTATCGAGTTCGTAGGTGACCTGCAAGGGTCGTATTTGGCTAGCTGCAGTTGGTTCGCACGCTGCACCGTGAAGCGATGCGCGTGCCCCGGAGCCGGCGGGGAACTATTAGGATTACGGACGCGGTGTACATCAAACACGCGCTGAGTAGCGTAGAAAATGTAAAGTATATTGTTCAGTGAAAAGGTACACGAGCACAACACACCGCGGTGTGCGAGACGCAGACGAACGAAGCAGATAGAGACCGGAGGGCACGGGTGAGAAGAGAGAGAGATGCAGAGCTGACACTTACAGTAACGAGAGTCGGCTCGCCAGCAGGACGTCTCCTTCGCAGGCGAGTGTTGGAATTGCTCGGAAGCCTCGGACGTAGCGGAGTCGCACGGAGACCTCGGCAAGCGCAGTCGATGTCTGACCCTCTGGGTTGCAGTCGTGAACCAGGAGCCTTCGCACTCGTTCCTACAAAGTTATTCGCCTTTACTAATAGAGGAATAGCGCGCGCACGATGTACTCTCTGCGAGCCTAAACGAATCTGCATTTCTTTCCGCGAGACGCGGCACGCGCGCGAGCTCTCT
>CM053170.1:22666058-22697512 GCA_012977825.3 Pteromalus puparum
ATGATGAATAATGAAGAAATCGTATATTGCAAATTTATGTTTGAAAAAATGTTTGTTCAATTAAATGATGATCAAAGAAATATTTTCAAAATTTTATGTGAACAAACTCATAAAAATGTATTTTATAGATGGTCCTGGTGGTTCTGGAAAAACATTTTATACAAAACATTAATTTATTATTTTATTTCTCAAAATAAAACATTTTATCAATGGCATGGACTGGTATAGCTTCAATATTACTTCCAAAAAGAATGACCGTCATAGAACTTTTCGTTTACCTTTAGATTTAAACAAAATCGAAGTCTCATTTTTGCAATTTGAATCTGACACAAGAAAAATTACGAAAACGATTTAATTATTTGGGATGAAGCTTCTATGATTCCAAAAAAAAGCTTTAGAAATAATTGATAAAACATTACGTGATTTATGTGATATCGAAATCCTTTCGGAAATAAACTGATAATATTAGGGGGGATTTTCGACAAATTCTCCCTGTTTTGAAAAATAGTATAAAGGCATTATATAGCGGAAACTGTTAAATCATCATATCTTTGGTCAATCTCCATATTCTTAGTTAAATATACACATGCGGACATGTCATAAAAATTTTCAGAAATGGTTACTAAATTGGCGAAGAAAAAATTACAACATTTAAAATTCGCGAATAAATGGAAAACAAATGACGTATCTCTCTCTCTCTCTCTCTCTCCACTTACCGTGCTTACTCCCGTTTCACTCTCCGCCGTTCGCCTGTAACAGAGCTGTAATACATTATTATACATTATGGTATTTATGCTGGGGAGGTTATGACGAGTTAACATTGTTCCTCGTCATAAGATATATAAAAAAAATCAAAACTAGTTAATCCTCTGGCTTCAAAAATTTCACGAGTTCTAAGTTAGGATATAGATGAATTGCATGCAGAATTTTAGCTCCTCGTGTAGATCCATTCTTGAGGTACCAATAGGATTTGGTTCACTGATATGTAAATCCATACATTTTTTGTAAAAACATATTTTTCGGACTGTAGAACATCAGAAACATCTTTAATTTGCATCGTTACAAAACTTTTTTTTCAGAAAGTATTAAAAAAGTATGAAAAGGTATTAAAAAAAGTATGAAAAAGTATGAAAAAGTATCATCAAAAAAGTATTAAAAAGTATTAAAAAGTATCAAATAAGTATCAAAAAAGTATCAAAAAGTATCAAAAAAGTATCAAAAAGTATAAAAAAATATGAAAAAAATATGAAAAAAGTATCAAATATGTATCAAAAAGTATCAACAAGTATAAAAAAAGTATCACGAAGTATCAAAAGTATCAAAGAAAGTATCAAAAAGTATGAAAAAGAATGATAGGGGACTGGGATCCATCATTGGACATGATAAGATCGGAACAAAGAAAAAGAAGGGATATCTTACTAGAGGCAATGGAAGTGGACAGAAATTGTGGTGGGGAATGGGCTATATGAACGGACGGTCGTCAACGAGGAACACATTCGAGAAATCGACGCGAACAACCAACCTTCAAGACCAAGACTCACCTAACTCTATGTAAGTTTTATCTATTCTTAGTTCTCCCTCAATACTTACCATTGAGACGTTTTTTCACTAACAAATTTTTATTTTCAATTTTTCAGAATGGATCTATCTGCACTCAACAAGATTGCCGAGTGCGAGTTCTTGCCTAAGAAAAAAGCCACGGACTTAGAAAAAGATCACCCGTACATGGTGACTGCACTCAAGGAGGTGAAGACGAGATTCGGCACGAAGGTCGTGGCCGAAATCCATGACAGCTTGNTGGCCGAAATCGATGACAGCTTTCAAATATTTCTGCCGGAGAAGATCTCATCAGCAGTCTTGAAAGATCAAGAACTATTCAATAATCTTTCTAACACAGCAAATAAACTCAGTTTATTTATAACATATCAGGGTGGAACTTCTTTTAAGTTCAGTACTTGCTAAAATGATGATGATGAAATACAAAGAATGATTAGTCAAAAAAAAAAAACTATTTATTTGTCCAAACTTATACATAATATACATGAATAAATGCAGTATTAAACTTAATTTACAATTGTTTTCTTATTTATTTGTATCCTAGATAATAAATCATACAATCTCATTTTTATCTATCCAACTATTGTGCTCATCACTAAATCCTAACCATTTAACATATATGCGTTTACCACTTTTCTTTAAAACTTTTTCCACTAGATAAATTTCAGGATTCATAGTTTTATGAATTTCCGTTTCATAAAAGCCGCCAGAGACGGGTTTATCATAATAATCTTTGAGCCGGTAAGTTAACGGATTTGTTTTTACAACTCGCGTTATTGTGAAAATTTCAGTAGACCAGTTCGGTGTGTAACCCTTTTCAAAAATATTTTTTATTTTACTTATTCGTACTGTATCTCCTACGTTAAATTTCGGTTTTTCGCTGGTGGCATTTCAATTGAAAATCATCTCTTGATTTCTTTCTCATTTGCTTGCGTAACGTTTATAGGCTCAATCCCTATTGTACGATGTTTTCTCGAATTGTAAGCTTCGACCAAGTCAGGTAGAATATCCAACCATTTATAGCTTCCTTGTTTGCTAAACTCTAACCACATTACATTTTTTAAAGTTCTATTAAAACGCTCGCATATGCTAGCATGAAGATTACTATGTGAAGAGTATAAGTTTTCATGAGTTTCTGAAAACTTGAATTGTAAAATTCTTTTCCTTGATCAGTTTGTAGATTCTTCGGTACTTTTCTTTGTTTCAATATCGACTTCATAGCTGCAGTAACATCATTACCACTCTTTGACTTGACAGGGACGGCCCATACATACTTTGAAAATATATCTATAACAGTGAGTAAATAATGAAAACCTTTGTTCTCATCAGAGTAGGGTATCATTTCAACAAGATCAGCTTGCCAAGTCTCATATATACCATGTATAACATATTTTCTTCTCTTGTACCGACGACGTGCTGGCTCATGCAGCTCTTCAGCTACTCTTTGACGTTCCAACTTTATCGTCTATAGCGGATGATAATCCTCTGGAAATTCATCCATACGATCTTTTAATTGTCTATTCACTTCTTCAATGATATAATCAACACCAGCGTAATTACGTTGACTTGTTCTATAAAGATATTTCAGTTTTGCAGCCACTTCCACTTGATGTTTTTCAACTTCCTGCCTATATTCTTCTATAACCTTACTTATTCCAGCAAGTTAAGAAGCTATATAATTTATTTCAGTTTGTTGGATAACTTTCAGTGAATGCAAGGTGATTGCATCGTTTGGATCACGCGGGGCTCCTAGATTGTAAAGCCGCTTATTTTCTAAATCAAAATCACTGTCTGATGTAAAATTGAAACCAATGCCTGGAGGACCACGACTCACTTGCGAGCCCTCAAGTTTTCTTCCAAACACATCGAGACTCATGGTGCTACTGATCCAAATGAGAAGGTTGTGTGTCAATATATATGTCCAGCTTCACGCAATTCTTCAATAATGGATTAAATTTCATTGATGTGATTGTTATTTCCAGCAGATCGTTCGGCAACCAATAATCGGAGTCGCTCGATAAGCTCGTTCGGATCATCCCGGTAGACGAGATCAATGGAAGAATTTGTCTTAGCTATTTTATATTTCGGTATGAGTCCTTCTCCGATGCTGCCGTTTTTCATTTTACGTGGAGTCCTACGGAACATTGGTGCTAAGACTAATTATTACTTCTAGAACTTCGTATAGATTCATTTTTGCTATGTTTTTTCTGATGAGCATTTATTGCTTCCAGAATCATGCGATAATTTTTACGATCTGCTGAACTCAAAAGAAGATCATCCGGATATTTTTTAAATAGCAACTCCATTGGTCAACTATTTTTAGGATAACTTTCACCTCTAACTTTGACATATTTATCATCAAATTCAATTTCTGAATCACCAATCATATACACTCCATTAACTTTCCGCACTCCGTATATATTATCAATTGTTTTGCGGCTTTTATCTAGCAATGACAAGAAGTCTTGAGATGTTTCATTTTGTTTTCCACCCGCAGATTTGAATGTAGAATTGAATATTGTATAACCCATCGACTCAAATACATCATCATCATCACCATCATCTTCATCATCGAATAAACTTGAATTATTATTATTATTATTTAGATCGTTTAGCATACATGAACGATCAAATTTTATTCTTTTTCTCGTTTTTTTACTCCTGTGTGTATCCAAAATGTGATTAGATGGATGCTGTTGTAGGCTTTCACTTTTTAAGTCAATAAGTTTCTCGAGTGGTGTGATGACTGGTTTCAGAGTATCACCAATGGCTTTTTCAAAATCATATTTTTCCTTTTTTAATAGAGTGTATTTTTTTTAATAGCTTCACGAGTTCGCAGGAGCTTGCTGAGAATAATTGTCTCTTTCTTGAAGTCTAAGCATTCAAATCAAAATCCCTTCATTCATACCAAAAGTACAAGTGTTCAAAGCATGCTCCTAAAATTTTGGATTTTTTAGCAACTTAAAGTTAGATAACAGCTCCACAAACAATTTGAATTTATAAGTTCTCTGCAACATTTTTTTTATCTTCATAAAATTCTAGAATATTCTAACTAAATTTTGAAGCAGTTGCTTTTAATTGTATTATTATTATTGTCTTATTTATTGTAAACTTATATGAATACTCTAGAATTTTATTTATATTATTAGTATTAAATCTACTATTCTTAGTGATTACAAATAACCTAAATACAAAATAATTTTTGTTTGTTTTAAATTATAAATAAAGTTTATATTATACACTCATTTATTACCTACGATTCTAGCAATATAAATATGTCAAACATTATTATAAATATCATATTGTTTACGTAGAATAACAGTAAAGGGTTTCAATATTTACAGCTACTCATTCTAAAATGGCTTCAATGAGAATAATGATATTTTCGATTCAGGTTCAGATTCTACTTTTGATTCAACTTTTGATTCTATTGGTTGATTTATATAGGTCTTTGAATTAGGTGGATGTATAGGAATAAGTGGGGATATTGCTGGATATCTTGAGGATTTGTCGTTGGTGTCTGCTTATTATCGTATACCCTCGTATTATAATATCGATTACCAATTTGGAGATATGGATAATAATGAATATCATTATTATTGCTGAGCTGATTGATTCAAATCTGACCAGTTTGTCCATAAATCGAATCCATGTGCTTTCAGCGATGATGTTCATCAATGTATTTTCGGTTAATAGGTTGGATATTAGACCTCCTTGAACTGTTTCTTCAACTTGCATTCCTCTGGCTATCGTGTTGAGTAAGGATGCTATTTCCATTGGAAGCATTATGTGTTACTGTTGTTTCTGAAGATCTTCTAGTGAATATATTCCGCTGCTTGCCAGTGCATTCAATTTTTCCGGCTGCCATGCAATTTTGGTTGACGGTTTCAAAGTCTTGATGATGTTATTACTTTTCCTTGACGCAGGCATGAGATTTATCCAGTTATCGCCAATTTTTAAATATTGAGGTACGATAGAGTTGTAGTTTATCTGTGTACCTTTCTTTAACAGTATATGGATTTTTGGCGTGAGACACATTGTTTTTTTCCTGGTGAGACTGTCAGTTGTATATAGCAATAGTCAGTATGCTGAATTTTTACTTCTACTGGCGTACACTTAATTATGTGTATAGCCTCACCTGCTAATCTGGCAATATACCCAGATTTTTGCATTAAATTGTAGGCAAATTCATCAGGTGAAATGGATGCGAGGGATAGGGAATTCTGAAACACTTTTCTTTCTAATTCACATTCTTCTTTTAGCATATTTAGGTATAAATTTTTAAACTTGCCACTACAATGTTTTTCTACGTATACAAATTTTGAGTTTACATATGTAAAAAGATCAAAATAAACTATCGGTCTTTTGTTAAGCATATCTTTTTGAAATAATAATTGATTATCAATTTCTTCGCAAATGAACAATTTCGAATGTTCTGTTTTATAAAAAATTCTACCGCAAATATTTATCTTTTCTCTACTAGTTAACGCGAACGATATTTTATTAGTACTTATTGTATAAACTGTCTCTTGATTTTGTGAGATTATTTTTGTCGATACTCCTCCATATAATATATTTTACTAATTTTTAAAACAACTATCAGTATTCATTACTGACCAAAATGTATGGCTAGCCTGTATATCGATACAATGTTGCTCCGAGAATTTACATACTGTCCTGAACTTAACCTTATTTTAGCATTAGCTAAGCTTACATCTGCATATTCCTCTAAAAGTATAATTTTTATAAGTCCCTGTACTAAAACATCACTCCTTGAACCAAAACGAACCATTTATTTTCTTTAATACTTCCCGTCAATTCAATTCCTGCTGATTTGGTGGAGTTTACCTTCAAATTAGCTATAGTGTGAAAATTGTCATATTTAAATATTCCTGTTTCATGGATTGATTTGAAATTTTCATAGTTTATATCATAAATATATTCTTCTATATGACTAAACATTTCGCAATGATATACCGTACGCTTAATTTCTATTTTAAATTGTATTACTCTTACTTCTCTAAATTCTGCCAATTGTAGTAGTTGTATGGTAGCGTTAGTCGCGTTTACATCTTGTTGATGGAAATCGCACTTCCCCGAATTCAGTAGAGGGTAGGTGGTGATGATTGGATCAGATGCCCCATAATCGAATTAATTAATCCTACTAACTCTTGGCTTGTTTTAAAAATTGCAAAAATTAGAATAATTTCAGAAATCATTTTGTCCAAATTTCCTAGAAAGAAAAATATTTTAGAATCATGTATGACAACAGCTTAATTTATTTACATGAACTGTTTTTGGTTTCCCATTATAATTTATAGTTACGTTACTATACATTTTCATTTACTTTTATAACTTCATATGGCGCCAGGTTATGATTCTTTTCGAATTTACCTGGTTTTGGTTCATTGATTAGCCATACTTTATAGCCAGTTTTTAGTTCTATTGGATTTACGTACCGATCATCATAATATTCTTTAGATTTCATTTTTGAATTGATCAAATTTTCTCTGGCAATAACTATAATTTCTTGTAATTTAGGCAATTGTTCGTTTTTCTTTAATGGTTCGCTAGATGGAAGTCTGGCTGGATAACCAAAAACTAGTTCATGCGGTGTAAATTTATGACTAGTGTGGACACTACTATTATGAATTAAATTGAGCAAATTCAAGTCATTCGTCCCACTCTATTTTCTTTGAAGTAAAGTTCTTTATATATTCGTATAGCGGATGATGTGCTCTTTCTAATGAGCCGTTGGACTGAGGTGAAAATGCGATGGTTTCTACTTTTTTAAATTAAAATCTTCAAGCTATTAATATGCTTGTAAAATTTGCTCCTCCATCCGTGAGTACAAGTTTAGGTGATCCGAAAATGCATATGAATTTCTTTATTAGAGCATCTGCTACTGATTCCGCCATTTGATCAGGCAAAGATAGAATTACTATAAATTTTGTTAATTGATCTTGTATAGATAGAATATATTTATTGTTATTTTTAGTTACATTTACCGGTCCAACTATGTCAATAGACATTTTATCAAATGTTTTTAATGGCATATCAGTGATAATCAAAGGTTGTTTAGTTTTTATTTTTTTCAGCTTATTTCTTGGCATTCCTCGTATCTTTGTATCCTTTTCTAAATGTCTACTTTTACATTTTCCCAATAATAAACGCCAGAGTGTCCCCCTATTTTAGTCGCATGTAACATTTCAAATATTCTATCTCTTTTATCTATGTCTTTATAAATTATATTATCTAATGTCACGTGTGAATATTCACACGTATATAGCATAACTAGTTATAACGCACTAGAGTACAAATCGCCAAACACGTGCATGGCAACAGCTAAGGCGCACCCCGAGGCCCGATTCTTCCGACTCAGCGCGACTTTCCCTCCACGACTTCGGACATACAGGCGCTCGGCCTGTAATATATAATAATATATATTAATTATATTATTATATTATTATTATATATTATTATAATGTAATATATAGATAATATTTCGAAACTACACATAATTTATCAAAGTCGTTTTGCCGTAAATCCACAGAATTAGGCTAAGTTTTTGATAACACTCTTTATTGTGGTATTTTTTCGATAAATTTCTGTGGCATACGATAAATAATTGCTTAAAATAACTAAATAAAATAAAATCACATTTTCATCACAGCAAAAATGCACATCTTTTCGAAAATATATTGTTATGTTGTTTTTTGTATATTAAAATTAGGTGCAAAAATTATGAGAATAAATCGTGAGTTGTAGGAGTTGTCACTTTATCGTGTGCTCCGTAAGAGCGGTCATGTGGTGGGCTCGTCGGGGTCTATCGCAGACGTCCTGTAACCGGGGCGGGAGAATGGTGCGCCGAAGTCGACCAGTTAGGGCCGCGGGTGGGGTGGGGGGCGGGCGGTTGCGCGTCGATTACAGCGTGTCGGCTCGCCGCCGCTTCGGCTTTGTGTAGGAGCCGCCCGAGGCGTTGGAATCTCGGTAGAACTGGGCTCTTCCCCGGGTCGGTCCGGACCTCGGGGTTCTCGAGAACGGTCGGGCGGACCTCCCGGACGCTAAGGACAACTCTCCATTGCGTTCGGAAGGAGGCGTAATGGGTACTACATCCAACCCTCAATCCCATTGTGTGAGAAACCGTGCATAGGGGACTGGTTGGCCACGGGGTCCAGTGGTCGCAAACGGTGCCCTCGGGATACCAGGCGCCCTCCCGAGGTGCGAAAGCCTTCCCACTGCAAGCGGGGCTCTGCAGTGGGTGACCTTTATTTCCCTACTACTCGTGGGAACAAAGTGGATTTGCAAAAAGAAAAAGAAGGAAAAAAAGTTGAATAGAAGACCGCCAACACCCAACCGGCACAGACTGGGGACGACGAACTGGGCAGAAGCGTTCCGCAGGAACAGGTGAATTCAAGGGAGACTGACCCACTGGACCGGATGAAGGTGGAGGCAACTGCAATGGTGAACCCGACAACGGAGGAACCAGCGGTAGGGGACTCCAAGGGTCCCCCCAAAACTGCCGCCCGGCAGCGGAAACGGCGACCGGGAGCACGTGAACGCAAAGCCTAGAACGCCCAAAAGGCGAAAGGAGGGACGAGCGTGAACACCCTAATCGAAAACAAGAAGAGACCAAAGACTGCAGCGGACATCCCCCCCCCCCGAAAGGGCAGAAGCCTGCCAAGAAACCGAGAGAGAGGGAAGCTGTGGTACGGATGCTCTCACTGGCCTGGTGCAGAGGACCAACCCCTTGACGATGGTCATCGTGGAAGAGGGATACCCTGAGGCGCTAATAACCTTAGAAAGGTTTAAGCGCTTTAGGAACGCGATAAGGAAAGAGGTGGACAAAATCTCCTTTGAACTGCCGCTACCCCACTTCAAGGAGTGCTTTTGCAAGGGGGGGGGGGCATTGTGATGGTGGCGACCGACCAGTACGCCAGAACCTGGGCAGCATCCTGCATCCCTAAGCTGGACATCTGGGAGGAAGCTAATATCAAGGTGGGAGGGGTTGAACTTCTGCAGAAAGTAGTCAGGACCGTGGTCTGGGTCCCTGGGAAACCAGAGGAGGCGGTAGCGATACTGGCGAGACTGCAGAGGTACAAACCCACCCTAAAAACAGGGGCGTGGAGCATACTCAACGCTAAGAAGAAATCTGGTGAGGAGGCCGAAGGCACCTTACTGGTATTGGGCATCTCCGAAAGCGGAATAAGAACGCTTTCGGCGATGGACAATAAGGCCTACTGCGACATTGGGAAGGTGAGCTTCAAATACTCCGTGACCGAGTTGTAGTAGTGAATGCCAGGCGTTAGGGGAGCTGTTGCGGTCAATCATAACTTCAACAGATATTCCTGTAACGCAGATTAACTTGCACCGCAGCAAGAACGCCACGATGATATTAACCAGGCATTTGACAGCGGTGCACACAGCCATGGCACTAATACAAGAGCCTTGGTTTTACAGAGGAACGATCAGAGGGCTTGGACAGGCAGGCAAGGTCATTAAGGGCCTAAGCAACGAGAGAGCAAGGGCGTACATCGTGACGAAGGGCCTGGAGACAACACCACTACCGGACCTATGCACAGCTGACCTTGCTGTTCTAGCCTTGGAGGTAACAAGAGGGGAGGGCAGACAGTGGGTGATCATCGCCTCGGCCTATCTCCCCCTTGTTGTCGGGTGTGACGCCAACGCACACCATCTGGTGTGGGGAAGCACGAACACTAATGACCGGGGACGACCCTACTCGAGTACCTGACTACCACAAACCTGGAGATCATCAATAGAGATAACGAACCAACCTTCATGAATGTAAGGATGAGAGAGGTAATTGACATTACACTCTGCTCGAGGCAGCTAGTAAGACTTATTAGGGACTGGAGAGTGTCGGACGAACCCTCACTCTCCGACCAAGCACAAATTTGTTTTATGATTACAGGGGAATCGCGACAACAGGAAACATGGATCAGAAACCCCAGGCGAACGAACTGGGTGGAATACAGGAAGGACCTAGAGGAGAAACTTAAAACAGAGTTCCCAAAGGAGATACACACGATAGAAGAGCTAAACACTGCGGCAGAATTGCTGCAGAGGCCCATCACCGAGGCATATGAGGCCAACTGCAAACTGGTAAGGGGCAGAGGCAAATATGAGGCACCCTGGTGGAATGACCAGCAAGAAAAGCTGAAGAAAGTAACCAAAGCTCTACTCAAGAAAGCAGTTAAGAGCAATGGCAACCGGAAATGGATAGCCTGGAGAAGTAAACAGAAGCTGGCAAAGAAGCGACTAGGCTTAACAAGATCCTAGCACGCAATCCTGAAGCCCGGTTAGAAGCGATTAGGCTCCCCACTGGCAAGTATACGGAATCGGACGAGGAGACGCTGGCGCACGTCATGGAGTCGGCTCGAATTTCACCGGCTTTATGATAGCAGGAGATACGTGCGAGACGGCGGATGACCAGGTGGAAACCGGTGGTGAAGGATCTCGCCACATCAGTAGCTGCAGGGAACTCGCTAATCTGATTGTCTCGCCGGCAAAATTGAGGTGGGCCATCAGCTCCTTCGATTCTTACAAGACGCCGGGAGAGGATGGGATCCTCCCGATTCTGCTCAAGGAAGGAGTCGATACAATCATCGGACCTTTGGTACGACTTACAAGGGCCAGCATTGCAGCCGGATACACGCCAAACTGCTGGAGGACAGCTAAGGTGGTTTTTATCCTAAAAGCGAGAAAAGGAAGCTACAACACCGCTAAGGATTTCAGGCCTATCCGCCTGACCTCATTCATGCTCAAAACTCTTGAGCGACTGGTGGACAGGTATATAAAGGACTACATCTTGAAGGATAACCCACTGTGCAATGAGCAACATGCATACAGGGAGGGAAGATCGATAGAATCAGCCCTACACGTGGCTGTCTCGCTCATTGAAGAACAGATCGAAAGTGGAGGATACGCCGTGGGAGCCTTTCTCGACGCAGAAGGGGCTTTCAACAACACTACCACGGATAGTATCTGCAAAGCAGCCAAAGATAAGGGTATACCTGATCCGTTAATTAAATGGATCACGAACATGCTAAGCAATAGGAAACTGACGGTTACAAGAGGAAATACCACCGTTAAAGGCTCCGTCAACAACGGATGTCCACAAGGGGGGGGGGGGGCTCTATCCCAAACTTTGTGGGGTATGGCGATAGATAGAGCACTAAGGATGCTGACCAACCTGGGAGTATCAGCGGTTGGCTACGCAGATGATACACTCATAATCACCAGAGGTAAACATCTAAACACCCTACTGGACATTACCGAGTCGACAATGAGGCACCTAAATAATTGGCCTATCTGTCAATCCTCGGAAAACGGAGGTTGTTGTCTTCTTCAGAAGGTACAAGGTAGGATCATTACGAATGCTAACCATTCAGAAATTTCGGGACAGGAAATACAAATTAAAGAACAAGCAAAATACCTAGGTGTAATTCTAGATAAAAAACTGTACTGGAAGCCTCAAATAGACCAACAGTTCAGGAAATTAGCATCGGCCTTCTGGATGTGTAGAAGAGCCTTTGGGCAGGGTTGGGGCTTGAGCTACAAGACCGTCCTATGGATATACAACTGTATCCTGAAACCAAGACTGACCTATGCGGCAACAGTGTGGTGGAAAAGGACAGATCTCAAAACAGTACAAATGAAACTGGAAACGCTCAGAGGGTGGATCCTAAGGGCAGTAGCAGGGGCTATGAAAACCACACCAACGGTGGGTCTTGGAGCTATCACTGACGTCGAGCCCTTCCACAGAATAATCCAGACGGCAGCTTTTATAGCAGCACACCGCCTGAAAAATTACGGACTGTAGAGAGAGAAAGGAGAACACACAAAAGAACAGATTAAAGGAAACGATTACGCTGTATTGTCAATAAGACTTGATAAGACAGTACGTAGGTACAACTTCGAGAAAAGATATCTCATTCAAATCCCATCAAGAGAAGACTGGAGCGAGCACGACCCTGGCCCATCTTCAGGTGAAACCTGGTACACAGATGGAGCTAGGAAGAAAGGCAGGACAGGAGCTGGAGTCTTCCGGAGAAGGCCCGGAAAGAGGCTTATAGTACAGCTCGGAGAGCACGCCACCGTCTTCCAAGCGGAAATAACAGCCATCCTGCTCTGTGCGCAACTCGCGCTCGAAGAGAAAAGACAGGACTGTATCAACATCTGTACGGACAGCAGAGCCGCCCTCGCAGCGCTAGACGGCTCCAGCACTTCCTCCAGACTGGTATGGGACTGCATAACGGTCTTAAATAAACTTGGCGGAGAAGTACGCAGACTCACCCTCTACTGGGTTCCAGGACACCATGGAATCAGAGGAAACGAGATTGCGGACGAACTCGCCGGAATAGCAGCAGGACAAGATTTACTTGGACCAGAACCCGCTCTTAGCACTCAGGTGTGCACCGTCAGAGAGGCGGTGCATGGCTGGCTTAAAGAGCGACACCTAAAAGAATGGTGCGACAGCACCGGGTGTAGACAGGCCAAAGCACTGATAGGATCATGCATCAAAGAAAACTGGGCGTCGGAGTTGCGGGATCTAAGCAGGGCGGAGGCAAAGATCTTCACTGAACTAATTACCGGACACGGGACGCTGGGATATCATCAGCACATAATAGGTCGAGTGAACTCACCAACGTGCAGGTGGTGTAATCAAAATGAAGAAAGCAGTATATATGTATTATGCCACTGCTTAGCCTTAGCCGAGAAGAGACATAGGGCGCTGGGAATGACGACTTGCGAACCAACAGCGATCCAAACACTGATCGTTAGGACGGTGATACACCTGTACAAGTCACTAACGGGATAAGATACACCGGAATGGAGCATACCACATGACACCTTTCACCCTACAGGATAAGTAATACAGGAATGGTGCATACCATCTGATACTCTGATCCTCAAGGGACGAAACTAAACTGGTACAGCCACTAGTTAATTATCGGGAATGCAAAGGGCGCAAGCCTAGGCATCAGGACCTAACGGTCCACCCAATTTAACAGTAATAATAATAATAATAATAGTTATAAATNTTTTTACAAAAAAAAAAAAAAAAAAAAACGAAGAAAAGGCAAAATTTCTATTTTAAAAAAGATGCACAAATTAAAAAATTTAGCTTAAAAATTTTTTATTGCAGAAGGCTAGAATTAAATTTCTTTGGCACACCCCCTGCATACATTCAATTTATTGAAGATCATACACGCTATTCATAAAATCATACATCATTATAATCCATAAAATGGGCGGACGAAACAGAAAAAGTAGGTTTAATAGAGAATGACCAAGAAAAGTCAGAAGAGGTTCGGATGGTGGAAGATATACTTGTCGAATACAGACCGAGTCAAGAAGAGAAGGAAGAATTGGAGCGCCAAATAAAGCAATTGCTAAAAGATGGTGTAATCAGACCAACAGATTTGCCCTACAGTTCTCCTACATATATCATACCTAAAAAGCCCGCAGCAGACGGTACGAAAAGATGGCGATTAGTTACGGACTTTAGGAAGCTGAATGACGTAACAGTGAGAAACAGCTACCCAATACCTAACACGGCGGACATTATCGACAGTGTCGCCTCGGCTAGATACATAACCACCATAGATTTGAGGACTGGATTCTACTAGATACCGATGGATCCCGCAGATGTCCACAAAACAGCCTTCACCGTATCATTCGGACATTACTGCTATCAACGACTAGGAATGGGACTCAAAGGCGCTCCTTCGACATTTCAGTCCTTGATGGACTTAGCCCTTTCAGGTCTGCAAGGAACCGAACTGTACGTTTACCTAGACGACATAATTGTGTTTGCTAAAGATCTCGAGGAGCACGGAAAGAAGTTCCGACGCCTGATGAAGAGATTAGACGATGCCAACTTAACAATCGAACCTATGAAGTGCCAATTCTTACAGAGAGAAGCACACTTTTTAGGACATATTGCCGGAGGAGGAAAAATTCGAGCTGATCCCAAGAAAATAAAAGCAATTTTATCCAGACTGCTGAGGAAAAACGAACCTTTTGAGTGGAAGAAAGAGCATCAGCAAGCCTTTGACAAGTTGCGAACAGCACTGTGCGAGGAGCCAGTAATTAAAGCACCGGATCTAACTATGCCCTTCCTAGTAATAACTGACGCATCTGATTACGCCATAGGAGCCATCCTGAGTCAAGGGCACCTAGGCAGCGACCAACCCTGTGCCTACGCGTCACGAGTTCTCAAGGGACCGGAGATAAGATACTCCGCCTACGATAGGGAGTTGCTTGCTGTAGTGTATGCAAAAGATCAATTTAGACGTTACCTGGCAGGACGCAAGTTTACAGTAGTAACGGATCACGAGCCCTTAAAACATTTCTTCACGACCAAGAAACCCGATCTAAGGTTCAACAGGCTAAAGGCTGAACTCAGAGGCTACGAGTTCGACATTGTATACAGACCCGGAACTCGAAATGGAAACGCAGACGCACTCTCAAGGAATCCTATCCTCGAAGAAGGAGAAGATAACCCAGAGAGACCCAAGGCAGAATTATACGAGTTGGCAGACAAACAGGAAAATGAAGCTACGGTACTTCGATTTAGAACAACAAAAAAGCGAGGGAAGTCCAAAACGCGCCCAGACTCAGCTGACATCGCGGATAAGGAGAGAATATCGACAGAACTGGAAAAACATACCCCATATGCATATACCCCCAGCTATCAGATCCCGGGGAAACATCCGAGCCTATTCTTAGTCAGGCGGACCCGAATAAAGATTTAGGAAAACTATGCAAGGAAGAAAACATGAAACTCGGAGTACAAGCAGCAAGTACACCGCAATATCAGGGAATGGAGTGCATTAATGACCCTAAGAGGCTTATACGAAAGCACACCCTCAATAGAAGTCCACCTAAGTTTCACCGAGACGACATGGACATAAGCGAGGAAAGCGATAGCAGTCTAGGCAACAACGCTGAGGATGAATTGCTGAACAAGCAGATAATACCAGATCACGAAAAAGGGAAATTATCAAATAATAATTTCGAGAGAGTATCCTCTCTGGGACACCATAACTTGTCACCACCACAAACACCGAAAAGTATGCCTGGCACCGAAACTAGTCATGAAACACCGAGACAAATCCCTCCAAGAACGGACATCGCGCCGAGTAACATGAATTCCAACGCTAAACCAACGAGCACCGAATCACCGCTAGCAAATCTTCGACAAACAATATTCGGCAAACAAAACAAATTTAAAAATCGTCTCACCGTAGATATAGAGGAGATAAGTAAACAAGACAAGCCTGGTGTTCAATTAAAAATTTGGAAAACCGGTACTCAGAGCAACAACGACTTGCCCGATGAGAGAAACATCGACAGAAGAAATCCTAGCACGGAAACACCTTACGAAAGTATAGATTCTCCACAACCGATACTTCTTACACATGTTCCATTAGCTCCACACGACAGCCACCCTAGCATTCTGAAGCGCACCCTTCCTCCGTGCAAGCCAAGGAAGGATTTCTATCACATTACTCCGAAAATAGATGATCGAGCTAGTGCAAGACCGATACCCGCCAGCAGTGCGTCAGATTCACCGATCGAAGACGCTCATCCACACCCTCACGATACGAACCATCACAATAGATATAGCCCTGCGAAGAAGATAGACAGCTACAAATCTATGGATCGAATGGAGCCAGCGATGGACCAAACGGGCGCGACTATGGGCACAACACCTGGGGCTAAACGCACCCCAAGACCATATTTGGGTACAGCCCTAGACGAAATGACCCAGCGATTTTATGTATACTCGCAGCAAGACGATTGTGCAGAACCACTCAAGCGACTAACGCACGATAGAAATATACCGACGGACCCACCTGGAAACTGCCTGTTTAATTCAATAATACAAATCTTGAATCTGCAAATGACAGTGAGTCAGCTAAGGTATCAACTTTTATGCAGCCCGCACGTAGAGACCTGCGGCGATCCAGAAGAGGCACGCCGGATCTTGCTATCAGAAGTGGAATATGGAGATGCGGATTACATATATGTGTTCGCAAGGGAGTTTGGTCACAATGTGTGCGTACACTTCCGAACAGAAAACCGCAATAATTACTGCCACTTCAACCTAGATAAAGAGAAAGAATTCATACATCTACATCTAGCCGGCAATCACTTCACGCCATATATACAGACAGCAGACGAATCTGACGAAGATTCAGAATCCGAGTCAGAATCAGAACCAGGAGAACAACCTTCAAGTAAGCAACGAAATCAGCACGTTAAAGAAGCAATGGCGTGCTATTTAATAGCTGAAGCGCGGCCAGATCAAGGCGCACCGGCGTGGGAGAGAGGTCCCGATGACAGTGGTCTGTTTACCGGAGTACAAGGTTTAAACGATCACCCATTTTCGCATAAATGCAATCTCGTTTACATATTAGCAGAGGACTTAGTCCTCGACACAAAGGTGCTGAATGCCTTGATAGAAAGACGTTACATACACGTAGAAGATCTACTAGGAACGCAACAATCAGTCGGCGAGATAATAGTAACAAAACATAGAGATATGTATATGTTCGGCATAGTTTTGAAAAAACACCTGCACGACAAGCCCTTAAGACCGGACATTACGGGGTGTATAAAGACACTACAACTACTTATCGAAAAACACGGAATAACGACGTTTGGTTTTATCAGAGACTTAGGGATAATTACACTCGCAGACTGGGAACACGTAATCGAACAGTGTAATAAAATTTTCAAAGGGAAAGCAATATCGATTGTTCTATTCAAAAATAACCTGCCAGTACCAAAAGTCGAGGATAGATACAGGCTTATCAAAGAATATCACGAGTCATCAATCGGCGGCCATAAGGGAACGAATAAAACATACAACCGGATAGCCGGCGAGTACTATTGGCGAAACATGCAAGCAGACGTTAGGCAATTTGTTCGAGGATGCGCGGGATGCCAGGAGAAGAAACTAGTTCGAGTAAAAACAAAATTACCAATGCTCATAACAGACACCCCGTCCCATCCCTTCGACAAGATATCGATCGACTTCTGTGGACCAATGCCTCAGACTGAGAGAGGAAACCGCTACATATTGACCATCCAAGATAACTTTACGAAATTCTGCATATTAGTACCAGTCGAGCACGCAACGGCAAGGGAAGTGACACGAGCACTCACGGAAAAATTAATCTGTTACTTTGGCTCACCGGTAACCCTAATATCCGATCAAGGAGCACATTTCATGAACCGAGTGCTAGAAGAATTCGCGCGCATATTTAAAGTAAACAAGTACTCGACAACCGCGTACTATCCACAGTCCAACGGAGGTATAGAGCGAATGCATCATACGCTCAAAGAATACATTAAAATGTACATTGATGGCAATGACCAGTGGGATGAAGTCGTACCATTAGCACAGCACGCATATAACTCCACAGAACACGACGGACTAGGATATTCACCGCATGAATTAGTTTTCGGCCGACGCGCGCGAACACCGTCAAGTTTCCCACCACGCGAGCATTTACAGACATACGACGACTACCTTGCTGACACGACAGAAGCTTACGCTCAATTTAGAACTATGGCCGCGATGAATCTAATACAATCGAAATACCGCTCAAAATACTATTATGATAGGAAGTTAAATGTGAAACACTTTAGGGAGGGAGAAATGGTTTATGTTCTGAAAGAACCCAAGGTAGGCCAATTTAAACCCGAATACAAGGGCCCATGCGAAATAATAGCTATAAATTACTCTACGCATAATGCAAAAATTCAAAAAGGGGATAAAACGCGAATGGTTAACATAAATAAGCTTAAACGTCATATACAGGGAATGGAACAAGAAAATAGTGATAAAGATTAAAAGACGCCAAAAACATCGGGATAAATCAACAAAAAAAAAAAAATAATAATAATAAGTAAACAGTAATTTCGGTTTCGGGAAACATTTAAACATAATATAATCACATTATACTGGAATCAGGATAAGGAGATATTGACGAATAGCTCTTAGTATTAGTATTTCAATAATTGAGCTAAGAGGTCTAAAATAATAATTAAAATAATTGATATGATTTGAGGCTAAAATCAACTCGGAATTAACAATATGAAAGGGGGAGAAAAACTTGAACATCTAGCGACCCCGGACGCCGCATAAAACAATGTATAATAAAGAGGGCATTCAGTCGAACATCTAGCTACCCCCGGACGCCGCAAAGTCCAAGTAATTTAAAGATACAACGAGAACTAATAAAAAAAATATAGAAGGAAATTCATGTGAGAAAACAAGTAGGATATCGACTGGAACGAAGCAGGGCTTATAAATGACTAAGCACTGGAATTCCCAGAAAAAAATTGAAATTATATTAACCACATATAATCACAACAAGTTATTAAAGCTTAATTATGAATGACAAAATAAAGCGTTTCACCACGGAAAATCGCGATCGTCGGATGCACGCCAGTCAATATGACGACGGGTCCTCGGAGACATAGGTCGTGGACCGTAAGAGCAAGCATCGCTATGCTCAAGCCAGGCGGAAGCCTCTGGCACCTCAGGGCAACCCAGATGGTGATGGCGACTAGGAAAGCGCATCCTAGATACCTTGAAGCAGACGGTTTCTCCAGACCGGAGTTGATGCCCGACATACAGGGCAGCTCCTGCAGCGGAACAAGCAGCGGGAACACACGGCGTGACCATTATCACACTGCCGAAACTCTGGATAAATAAAATCATCACAGATAGGGCAGGTAAAAAGATCACGAGGCAGAACCTCCGCTTCATCAGGATTCTCCGCCGAAGAAGTCGTGGGAGCAGGCGCCGCAGCAACAAGTTCGCTTGATTCGGTAACCTCAGCAGTTTCGGGAGCACCGTCGGAGACACTACTGTCATCCGAATCCAAGAACAGATTACCCAGTAGATCGTCCGGCACGGAAGCGGTCGGACTAGGCGGCACCTCAGCCGAAGATGGATCAACATTCCAGAGGATGCCGTCATCCTGAGGAAGGTCGTCCCAAGGATTCAGCAGATCCGGGCTAGGCCGCGCAGGGCCTAACGTTTGATTGGACTCATAAGGGATTCGGAGCTCTGGTCGAACCTGAAACAAGGATTGGAGTGTATAGAATTGAGTGATTAGGACTGGGAACACAAGCAAAGCACGCAATTACGAGAACACACATAATCAAGAGAAGATGAACTGTCGGAATAGCTGTCAGTCATAAGACGACGATTAAAAGTACGAACCACCGAACCAAAAGGAAAAGGCGAGGCAGAAGTAGACGACGGACCGGCAGAAGCACCCACGGGAGAAAAGGTGCAAGACTTGGCATGGAGAGTCCAATTGTCAGGCTTTAGAGATTGTGGACAGCCTAAATATCGATACCGACAAGGCTGCAGCTGCTCACCAGCTAAAGATTCCAATACCAAGTTTCGCAGACTGCCACGCGGACCGCGACATATAGCACATTCCGTTGTATTATCCCGACAAAAACTACATACCGAGTGACCATTTAAGCATTGATAAATCGGCATAAATATAAAATCGCAACAAATAGGGCAAGGTACCAGAACCGGCCCGGAATTATTTAGCGGGGAAGACGGGCCCGCGATGACTTCGGTATTTTGCGACGAACTCGATAAACTAGTTGAATATGTTACGTCATTCACCTCTATATAATGACCTCAATAAAAGAGCGTTTAAAAAACATCAAAATTCAAACTCTCCGAATAACCTACATCGCTGTATGTCAACATACGGCAAAAGAATGTCAGCACTGAATCAGCGAAACGTCAGTAATTTTAAGATTATCAATATTTTGATTTTTGTAATAAACTGAGGCTTTAAAAAGCCCCGGATTCGTTTAAACAGACAGTTCGTACGAGATCGCGGACTCCGTACGTCGCGCCGTTCGACAATAGGCTCAATTATTGCAAATCGAAACGTCGCTTAGCCGCGAAATACATTTCCTATTTAAATTTAATCCGCCTATTTGAAATTCTCAATTATATTCCGTGTTTATTATCAATATATCGATATCGCAAGAATCAGAATAAATTCCTTTCATAACAATTTCGTGTTCGTGTTAAAATTTATTTACTGCGAGAGTTCCTTTCCTTGTGAATATAGCCTACAAATATATAAATACGTTACTAACACGGTACGGGGAAGACCAGCAGCTGTCCAGATTCCAGTTCCATCGCAAAAGTAAGTGAATTACATTTCGTAATACTAACAGTGAGAGTGTTATAGGCGCGATTACTAACTATCTTTTCAGCCTAGCCATTACACTATACATTACGTCCCAGTTTGTCAACTAATCGATAGTCAGGACGTAACAAATAAATAGAAGGAAGATCATCCGATGAATCACTTGATAAATTGATCTTGATCACAGACGGCTGTGTTGATCGCGCGAGCGACGTCGGTGACGAATTCACGTTTCCGTCCCTAGATAGAGACTCGCGCAGAGGCACCGCGCGGGGGACCTCAAGCGACGGCACTGTCTCGATGAACGGAACCCGGGTGGACATAAACGCAAGCTCGCGATTTTCCAGCTCCGCATACAAGGCACCAGTGGACGTATCAGGACTCGCCAGACGCGAATCAGCTAGAATTGTGGGAGAGTACCCAGAATAAGCCAAGCTTCTTTCGTGAAAATTATTCCCAGTAGTCGACACGGGATTTGACTCGGGAACAGAAATTGTAGAGCTATTATACCAATAACCGGCCCACTCAGTTATATTCTCTCGCGGTGAATCCGACCCACCATTGTGCACAAACGTAGCTACCGAACCACGAGTAGAAGAGCGCGGAGGCTGTACGAGTGCTGGGAACACTCCAGGACCGGAGCGCTCCTCGTTAGACCGAACCGGAAGGAAGGTTGAGAAGGCACTCGTTATTGGGGGCAATGGCGCATAAGGAGCGGATGCTGCAGAGGGATTATACGGGAATTGGGATACGCCCTGCACGACCACACCGGATAGACTCGAAATTGATGACGTTGTCTCGACAAAACCACGAATAGGCGTCCGACTACGCCTAAGATATCTTGCATTTATCACGCCTCGAAAAGACT
Organism: Pteromalus puparum; assembly: GCA_012977825.3. Classification (NCBI taxonomy): domain Eukaryota; kingdom Metazoa; phylum Arthropoda; class Insecta; order Hymenoptera; family Pteromalidae; genus Pteromalus; species Pteromalus puparum. The sequence continues at coordinate 22,687,719 of CM053170.1, forward strand.
ATAAATCAATGGCAAAAAAAAGACATAGAACAGTGAGAAAAATAATAATAACGCGACAACCGGACAATTAATAAGCAGTAAAATACAAGGATCATTACTCACACGAGAACGAGGCGGGCCGAAAGTGATAGGTCCAGGGAAAGGTCGTCCACGACGGAAGACACGAGAACCAAAAGAAGAAGGTGCAAGTTCAGAAGACAGACGGAAGCCTCGACCAGCTGCTCGGACTGAAGCAGACGAGGAACCACGATCATCAGGCACTCGTCCGACAGCACCTCGACCACGACCAGTACGTCGATGGGATGGTCGGCACCCGATTGAGGTATCTCGTAGAAGACCCGACTCGATCGACCTGACCGGGACACATAGTCCGGTACGATTATAGGCCGAGTAGATTGCTGGGCGGACCGGAGGAACAGCATATCATCAATCAGTCGGTCCAGCGAGATGTTGAAAGCATCTAACCTCGCTGACATGCGGTCAATTGCATTCCTCAATTCAGGAGTGAAAGGACGTCGCGGAGAACGAGGTCCAGATCCACAGGATATAAATAACGAAGTGATGAACCAACAGCACGAAAGGCCGGAGAGCATTTGGAGAAAATACGAGACAGTCAGGCAAATGACGAACAGCAATTCAGGCAGCAGTGAGGTAGAGAGGAGCGATCGCGATCAACTTATACACGCGAGCAAGATTCCCCTAATCCCAATTTTGCGCAAAAACTCAGTCAGTGGGGATAGACCCAAAAGCATCGACGTCGCGTCAGCATTCGGGCTGGAAGACAGGCGCGACGGCGGACGGTAAAAAAGAACGGAGCGAACGTCGAGAATAAATAGCGTGAACGTATGCAAAAATATAGTTCAAACCATATTACGATACAATTATTTAACCGCGAGACAATTACGATTTTTTTTAACTATGCTACGCCTAATTGCGAAAACGGCGAGGGGAGAACGTTAACGGTATCGGTAGTAATAACAATTAGTAAATGGTCATTCGCTATGTAAAACATAGGGATAATATTATGAGGCATAAATAAAGCACCTAAATAAAAATAAATAAATAAATAATAATAAATATTAGAAACACGGCAGATGCGGAATCCGGTATGGAATAAAAAAATGGAAGTAATGTGCAGCAGACTTAATGAAACAGGAATTTCAGCGGTAAGACGAACAAAAGATGTAACAAGAACCCTATCGCTCATGACGACAACAGCAAAAGGAGGGGAACAACAGCAGATTCAGCTAAAATGCTCATCAAATACGAATACTCAAGCACGCGCCTTTCGCATGAGATACACTTTAGCGATCTTTCGATAAAATACCTTTCGATGAGTTACGACTGACACAAAAAAAATGATGGAACGAATTTCTAGCAAGGGGCCATTTTCAATTTTCCGGGAAACCACACCTTCAATGTTCCAAGTCATAATGATACAAGTTTCCGAATCTAGGAGCGAGAAGGCGCTAGGAGCTAAGGAGATTAGACACGACGAGGTGGAATAAACAGGGAAATAATGGCTACAAAAACATGGGTTTGAGGCTCTACAGAAAACCCCAAGTAGAGATATTTATTTTTTTTTTTTTACAAAGGCGTATGAGAGAATTGTAAAAAGATCGTAGCAGAACACACAAAACTTAATATCTAGATACACACACGTACAATTCAAACTAGCACAATCAAGCAACAATTACACACGTCATACTCAACCAAACGTACTCACACGCACACACGCAACTGTACTACATAGGAGTGCCCTTGCAGCTCTCAGCGAGATGTCTGTTGAGCTTGGGAGCAGTCACCTCACGCCCGCACAAGGGGCACCGAACCCGAAGGGCCACCAAAGGCGCCTCAGAATGGAGTCGAGCCATATGCCTGTTAAGATTGGCACGCGTCACAAAAGGTGGATGCCCGCATATAGCGCAAGCAAACACCTCGACCTTTTTCTCAGGAGCTTGATGACTCCGGACGTGAGCATCAAACACCCTTGTGACCGAGCTGGAGTAAGGGCACCCCTCTTTCGGACACACATAAAGGCGCACTGTCCGCTCCTTAAGGGTCACGCTCATTGGGCCGGATAAAGCTTACGCCATTAGGCCTACCAGTCGCCACACAGAACCTGCACGTAGTAAATAGATGCGCGCCGAGATTCCAGGCGGCACTACCCACGTTGACGGCCTCAGCCAGGGTGACCCCAATTCACCACCTGGTGGAAGACACCGTGGGCCACAAAGACCAGATCCCCGGGTTCCTGTCGAACGCACTGGTAGCGGATGCTATGCCGGTCCAAGAGATCCGTGGACAGGGCCCAGACCTTATGGTGAAGTGGCAAAGAACACCCCTGGCCCACGGCTGCCAACTTAGATCCAGCTTCCCGCCACGCCGTGACCTCTTTCACTACGGCCTCCATCAGCCGGTCATTGTCGCACCGATGGGCGAATAGCCAAATCTTGCAGGACCCAGGAAGACCCCAGTGAACAAGATTGCAGCTGTCCAAATACCCATCTTCACAATGCATGGGGGTATAGGAACCATTCCCGGACATATAAAAGGTCGATACGTTGATACCAGGCATGCTCGGGCCCACGCCAAAGTTGCGATCGTTCCACGGCACATCAGCTAATTGGGGCGTAAGCTCGGCCACAGCCTCCATATTCATCCCATACAAGGGACCAGCCTTCGGATCGGCAAATTGACCGCCGTGATGCGGCAACACCGAGTCCATGTAGTTGCCCAGATCCACTAGAGCATCAAGCGAAGCGGGAGTAACCGGCCGCGCCTGCAACGAATAAGAGAGATAAAAAGAAAAGGATCGAACTCCGAAAAGGAGAGGAAGCACATAGAATAAAAATAGTAAGAAAAGCGCCTGGCCTACCTAAAGAGCAGAAGCCAGAGCCGAACTCGATGCTGCATCATAAAAAGCAGAGGCCCAAAAGCTTAAATACAAGCCGGATCCGCCAGGCGCGGGGCGCAACCGAAGACGCTCGAAGGAAGCTCCTTTCTCCAGAATCGACGCAAGATAACGGCCCAAGTCAGTCGGTGGTTCGTTTGGATCGAAGGTCCGGCGGTACTAAATAAAAAAAAAAGGAGGAAACACTTGTTAATACAACAATAACGACAGACAATTATGAAATAAAACTGTACAAACCATGTCAGAGCTGCGCCGAAGACGCACATGACAACAAGATTGAACCCAGGGGGAAAGATAGGGAAGATATATGTACACATTTGCTTTATCGGGGGAAAGCATAGTTCCCCCGAGGATTATTGTACCACAAGTCGGGACAAATTGGATGCTGAAAGAATTCAGAGAAACATACATATAATCCCGGTAGACACATATCTCACACGCTGAGCGTAGAATCTATTTTGCAATCGATCCGAGAAGAGCGAAGGATTTAGTACGATGTCCGTACTAGAACAGCCTTCAACAAGCCTTATGCACTAGCAATGGGCAAGACAAACAAGCGCAAACACATACAGGACAGGTGTCATATACACAGGACACGTAAAAACTAAAAGCCTCGCTAAAAGCAAACAAAAAAGAACGATGCGCGCAAAAAAGTAATAAGCCAATTAGGAGTGCAGAAAACCCTAAGACACACGCGCGCACGGACACAATATAGGTAGACACTAAGACATTTAAAAGCACATGAATAGCCATAAAAGGAACTTACCACATGGACGCAATGAGTAGAATCCTTCGCGATTCCCGCCTGCATCACCTTCAGCACTCGAGCATACGGCACTCTGTCAAACTCGTGCACAAATGATTGACGGACACCACGAGACAGATTGCACTGAGACATGACGCCTGAAACTAATGTACGGACAAGCCAGTAAAAAAAAAACACTAAACACATAGATATAAAAAAAAAAATAATAAGCCAGGAAATTAAATGTATTACTCACATTAGAAGAAAAACCGCTGCCAATTCTTTGGCACGTAGCTTCCTTCAACCTTATGTATCGCTTTAATATCTAAATTGTTTTTACTTCATATATAAATCTATAAAGTTTTTATGCTTTTTCGTTTGATGGATAAAATTATTTCGAAATAATTATATTACATAATCAATGCGTAACTGAAAATATTGTTTGTACAATTTGGTTGCGTTAAAATTTATAATGATCAGGGCGGCAATTATTGGCATAAAATAGTATATTGTATATTGCAACTAGGGGGGGAAATTGGCTTTTTCTAGCGAAGGTGATATTTTGAGCACGAGTGGGAGTCGAGGGCGCCGTAGGCCAAAATATCACCCGAGTCTGAAAAAGCCACTCCCCCCTTGTTGAACACCGTACTTTTTATGATACGCGCATGAATAGACCCTTTTTTAAGCATGCAAAAGGAGTAGGAAATTGAGAACTCTTTGACGCATAGCATATTTTCAAAAATTTTGAAAATTTTGAAAATTTTGAAACATTTCAAAATTTTTAATTGCCGTAGACTACTTAAAATTAAAGTAGACTATAGAATAACATTCGATAATCATGATGTTTTAACGAAAAGTTCAAAATTTAGTTTCCGAGATATAATGATAAGGATATAGTTCGCGGAACGTATCTAAAATCACCAGTGATCGAAAAATCGCCATGAATATACGCACATGCGTAACTGAAAATCTTATTTTTAACGAATTAATAAAACAAAAACAGCAAAAAACGAGTCTAAGTATAGATTAAAATCCATTAATGGAAACTGAGATCGAAGCGATACAGTTTTCAGTTATATAGAGTATACAGGGTAAGAAAACAAAATTTTGAAACTTAATATCTTTAAAACTAACTGGTATCATAAACAACCCAAAGAAAGAGATTAAGGTGCTATATAATGCTTACTAAATCCAAAATTTTAAATTGATTATTGCCTTTTTACTCCAGTTATCGCATCACGTAGAAAAAACGACTCATAGTATACAGGGTGAAAAAACAAAAGTTTGAAGCTCAATATCATTGAAACTAACTGGTTTTATAAAAATCCCAAAGAAAGGGATCATTGTGTTATTTAATGCTAACTAAATCCAAAATTTGAACTTGATTATTGCCTTTTTACTCCAGTTATCGCGTCACGTAGAAAAACGATTTTTTTCAGTTTTTGATGTTTTTCTCAGGATCTGCCCCATGAAATGACTTAAAATTTAAGTGGTATATAGTTCTAATTACCTTCAATAATCATATATTTTTTTAGAATGATTCGCTATTTAGTTTTTGAGTTATAACGATTTAAAAAAATTGCACTGTATGGTGTATAATAAAAGAACGACGAACGATAATATAAATTTTTCACGGTAAAAACATAGGCAATTTTGTTCTCTTTCAGGTACATATTAAGCAATTTACTTTTATTAAATTTCCCGATAACTTGTGTGGCCAAAACTGAAATCTCAAGACAAAAAAATTCACTATTAAAAAAAATACGCGTGATTATAAATTGTAAAAGCTGACTTCGTCCACTATCTTCTAGCAAAACAAAGAAAATGAGACTTGGTGGGTTAAATATCCACCAAGTGAAGCTGAAGAAAGGCGTATACATACGCACCACACACACACACACACACACCACACAACAGCACACACACCACACACATCACACACACACACACACACACACACACACACACACACACACACACACACACATACATACATCCGTACGGACATTTTCTAAAAACACCATTTTTCGACTAAAAATTCATCAAAACACACTTCCCACATGTTTTTACACAAACTTCAAAAATTACTATTACAAGGCTTCCTTAGGAAGGAAGCAAAAAAACCACAACGAGGTCGAGAAAAAAAAGAGATTATGAAGAGGATAGAAACCTCAAGAATATACGAGAAAGTGATACTGTTCAAGAAATAATGGAAAAATATGAGAGACTTACGGGACGATTGTATCTAAGAGAAGTGGAGCCGGAAGATGGCATTAATTACTCATGGGACCAATTACATGCAATTGATGATAGGCTTGAAATGGATAAGTTTCATGTTATAGAACGCGCGTTGGCTTATGAAAAAAAGTTAAAATCTCCAAATGCTTATGAGAATATGTCAAGGAGACAAAAGAGGAAGCTAAGCGAAAATTTAAGAATTCAAGCAGAATTATTACGAGATGAAGTATGTCAGCATTTTGACCCTGTGGAAAAAAGCAAAAAAATTCAAGAGATAATAAAGATAATAAAGAAGGCAGGATGCCGAAGTTGAAAGTCGCAGAAGATTATAAGAATGCCAAGGATAATGATGAAAATGAAGCAATAAAAAGTTGTAACAGTAATGGACAAAATATAAAAATAAAAGACAATTGTTTAAATGAAGACATGGAAACTATATATTTATGTACTCAAGGAGAAAATAATAAAAATCATGCTATTTCAAAGAATAACGGAGATCTAAGAGGAAACATAAGTAATAGTGAAAATGTCGTAATCGACATGCAAGATAATGCATGCGAGGGACTCGAGCCAATCGACATGCCCCGAGTAACCGAGAATAGTACAGCGGAACGCCCACCTGACGAGAAAGACACAGGCGCAGCCCTAATCTCTTCAAAGGTAACTACGCGAAAGAAAAAGGTACGTTTCCGAGATAAAAAGTTAACGCAATATTGTAATTCGGGCTCCGAGTTACCGTACTTGGGGGATGACAGCGACGACAGTCATGTTGCAGAGATAAATACTCGTAAGAAGAATATTACCAGTAAGGGCGCAATTCCAAAATCCGTGAAAGTAAGAAAGAGAATTGGGAAAATGCGTCCGTCCGATAACAATTACGAGGATTTCAATGATATTTTTACAAAGACTCAAACAGGTAAAGTGTATGATACTAACAAAGAGAATGAAAACATAAAGTTATATAATTTCGATGCAATGAACGAGGCATTAACAGATATCGCCACATTTGAAAGAAAAGAAGATGAAAAACAGGATCCTTTGATGCTTTCTCGAAAAGATGACTCGCAAGAAATGAAGCAATACTTATACGAATGTGAGAAAATTGAGGAGATATTGAACGATTTCCAAGACTGCTATAAAAATCGTGAGAGTGAAGTGCAGGGAGTCTGTGTGATATCCAGCGCTCCAGCTTGGGGCGACGAGCAAAGGGATTACCGTTGCGTGATGCTCATAAACCCTGACGAGACGGAAATTTCCCGCTGTGAGAAAGTCAAGGCTTTATTGCGCCTCGATCACTTAAAACCGAAGGAAAGAGAAACTATCGAACAACTAGTCGACACATATCGCATATTATTCAACATCGTATTCCAACTGTAGATAATCGCCGTGTAAATGTCAAAGCATATCTCCCTCCTAGAGCGCATAGAGTTCCAATAATGGAGAAAATTAAAGAATTTTTAGATGTCGGGCTTATCTCGCCATCAAATACTGATTATAATAGTCCGCTATGGTGTCTGCGAAAAAAAGACGACAGTCACGGGAATCCAAGGTATAGAATAGTACTCGATTATCGAAAATTGAACAAAGTTACAATAACCGATAATTATCCACTCCCGAACATTCAAGATATTTTCGATCAACTCGGCGGCTCGACGTATTTTACGGGTTTAGATCTCGCATCGGGCTATTATCAGATTCCGTTACATCCAGAAGATCGTCATAAAACTGCATTTACTGTATGTAATGAATTCAGGATTTTATGAGTGGAATGTTTGCCCGCAAGGATTGACTTCTATGCCAGCTACATTTATGCGGTGCATTAATCGAATTATATACAATACGCCCATGAAAGAGGAAGAGAAGCCTGAAAGTACTCTCACTGTTTCACACAAGGACGCGAAAGAATTAGATTCCGGACCACTAGACGTATACGTTTATCTCGACGATATCATTATTTACGCGAAAACTGTAGAAGAACATAACGAAAAATTCGCGAAATTAATAAGAAGATTGAAACCCGCTAATTTTAAATCATCACCGGATAAATGCGATTTTCTCCGCACAGAAGTAAGCTTCTTAGGGCATTTGATAAGTAATCAAGGAATTTCGCCGGATCCTAAGAAAGTTGAAGCAGTAAGAAAATTTCCACGACCGAAAACTATTAAAAATATACGTCAATTTCTAGGATTAGCTTGTTATTATAGACGATTTATTGACGGATTTTCAAAAATCGCGAAGCTGCTAAGCAATTTGCTCAAACAAAATGTACCTTTCGAATGGAACAAAAAAGCGCAAGAAGCTTTCGATATTTTGCGAGAAAAATTATGTAAAGAACCCGTATTAATTTTTCCTGATTTTTCGAAGCCATTCATACTTACTACAGATGCCAGTCTGACCTGTATCGGAGCGGTACTTTCTCAAGGCACTATAGGACAAGACCGCCCGATCGCATACGCATCCCGAGTGCTAAACGATGCCGAAACTCGCTACGACACGTATTCAAGAGAATCACTAGCCATGGTTTTTGGTATTCGGCATTTTTCGACATTATTTATTAGGGACCAAATTTATAGTCTGCACAGATCATTTACCGTTATGTTGGTGGAAGGATTCTCGGGATCCCGATTCACGCGCAACGCGATATAGATTAAAATTAACAGATGATAATTTTGAAATTGTTTACAAACCGGGACGCATAAATCTTAACGCGGATGCTCTCTCCCGAAATCCGATCGAAGAGACAGCCGAGACAGTTATGCTGGTTCGCGAGGATGAGGGAAACGAAGCAGGAGTATCTTTCAGCGTCACCGATGATTCATCATTTGATAATTCGTCAGCAGAATCACGATCTTGTTTTCTTGGCGTCCCTGGGGATCCAACAGAATCATCATTACTTGGTTCCGTTACCGTATCTGCTTTTTTCAACATTTCCACTTTTTCTGTGTTGCCATCCAATGACTTTCCAGATTTCGAGTTGTTTTCGGTATTTTCGTGGCTAGGTGTTACTCATATTGAAACAAGTTTTCGATCTATAAAAATATTTGCTTTTTAATAACAATAATTTTTAATTTTTATAAATAACTAAAAAAATAATTAAAATTCTTACGTTTGGCAAACATAATTGGGGTGAGTAAGTACTACTTCGGCTCGATCGATTATGCTGTTCTTCATTTTACTTTAATGGCACAACAGATGTGCTCGATGCTACAGTCTCTTTAATAGTTGAAGCACTTTGTCTTTCGATACTTTTTTCACATACTGCATACTTCAATTGCAAACTCTGCAATATATCATTGGTTTTCTTCACATTTAACTTTAGCTGCTCAGATTCTTTATTACTTAACGCCACATCTAAAACATATAATGAATTATATTAGAATAATATAATAAATATAATAGTCAATAATATTTTTATTTGATCTATGGGGGTCGAATTTGCGTTTATAATGATGCTTTCGACATCTCCGAAACTCGCGATTCTAATTTCCCGGCAGTCATTCCCAAGCATCACGAAGTATGCAGCGAATTGCTCGTCATGAGTATAGACACATCACGTATAGTACTGTTGCGCGAGTAAATGCGTGTGCATGATCGCTATCCACTGTATTGTTTCAACTTTTTTCTTTGTAGAAATTATACAGTAATGTAATAATTTAAATTAGTAGCATTAATGATTATGTGGTGCGGGACAGCTTGGAGTAAATGGAATGATAGCGTAACTTCAGTGTCCTTTTCTTGATCAGCTGACGTTGTTTATGCAGTATCAAACAGTTACATTAGATTTTTATCATAAAACTTGATTGACTGTATTAGATAAATATAATTCTGACTTTTATCAAAAACCCAGTAGAATATTCATAAAGAATATGTTACTTTGTGTTTTATTTTCATTTTTCA
>CM053170.1:22706340-22755546 GCA_012977825.3 Pteromalus puparum
CCCCCACCACCAGATAGGCTGGTTTTAATTGGTCTCACTAACCCCACCAAAACCACCAATTTTGAATATAAGCTGAATGCGTTGCAGCACAGAGACCACAGTTCTCTCTCGCCCGTAAGAAACTAGTAAGGAAGTTTGCTCTCAGAGGAAGAAGATGGCTGGACAGAAGAGACAGCACGCTGATATTCAGGCCCAGGAGACTCAGGTCAGCAAGTATCGTTGCCATCAAATCCTACCAATGGTGTTTGGCTTGAACAACTCCTACGGGAAAATTATTCACGTAGGACTTGAAAATACCTCCGTCGGCTCTGGCGACTTTAACCCTGTTGTCCGACTGAGTAATCAGGAGTTTTACGGTCTATCCTTGCCGCTCGCCACCTGGATACAGTTCCGGGAGCAGTTTGACGAGATTGACCGATACTTCCAGGCATACAGTGAGGAAGAAATGCTGGATCAACGAATCACCATTACTGGGTTTACCATAAGATTCATGATCAGCTACTCGGATCGGGCGTTTGAATTGGTGATGGAGGAGGCCGAGGACAGTAAGGAGCCTAAAGCAAAACGACAACGTAAGCCTTCGCTTGTATTTAAAAGAGTGACCTTTGACAGATTGAAGGCATTGTCTAAAATAATAGATCATAGAATTAAGTATTTATTGAAGGTTAAAGAAGCTATAGAGATTATTGTGAGAGAGGTGGGTGACTATAGCAAAGAAAAATTGATGAATAGCGAAAATTCTCAGTACACATACTTCACCGCATATAATGTTGAGTGTGCAATGAGAAATTTTGATCAATCGCTTGTAGATAAGATAGATAAATTGTTAAAAGATAAAAATATACACTTAGCTATAGAAGATATTTATATTATTATTTATGAATTTATTAATCTACATTTATATAATCTAGTTGCGTACTTAAATACAACCGTATATAAGGATAAATGATCATAATTGTATTTAGTTTAAGTTTTCATGAATAAATATAATTGTTAAATATATAATACTTGTACTCACTTACCGTGTTACTCTAACCAACACCACCTATCCAGTAATCCTTCATATTCATTCTAGTTTTAAAACACACATACACACACATATGACACACACACACACACACACACACACACACACACACACACACACACACACACAAAAGTGCGTTAAGGAGTGGAGAAGGGAAGGGAGGGCTCTACCCGAAATGGAAAGGGTAATATGCTGAGTATGTGCGAAGGAGGCATAGTAGTAACGGAAACCACCTCTCCCGCATCGTACACCAGTCGTCAGTCAACCGTCGGGGAAGCAACACCTCAAGAAGTCACTCCGACGCTCTCCAAAGTGTCTTGATAACTCCGAGACACTTTGGATAAAAACAGGGTAAGGTGGGGGGAGTCTCTCCAAAGTGTCTTGAACCATCAGAGGCACTTTGGATAGACAGCGAGAGTGGGGGTTCTCTCTCTCCAAAGTACAAATGGCACCATGGAGAGTAAACAATCTTGACCTTGACCTCTCACTGGCTCGGGTGGGGTGGGGGGAGTCTCTCCAAAGTGTCTTGAACCATCAGAGGCACTTTGGATAGACAGCGAGAGTGGGGGTTCTCTCTCTCCAAAGTACAAATGGCACCATGGAGAGTAAACAATCTTGACCTTGACCTCTCACTGGCTCGGGTGGGGTGGGGGGAGTCTCTCCAAAGTGTCTTGAACCATCAGAGGCACTTTGGATAGACAGCGAGAGTGGGGGTTCTCTCTCTCCAAAGTACAAATGGCACCATGGAGAGTAAACAATCTTGACCTTGACCTCTCACTGGCTCGGGTGGGGTGGGGGGAGTCTCTCCAAAGTGTCTTGAACCATCAGAGGCACTTTGGATAGACAGCGAGAGTGGGGGTTCTCTCTCTCCAAAGTACAAATGGCACCATGGAGAGTAAACAATCTTGACCTTGACCTCTCACTGGCTCGGGTGGGGTGGGGGGAGTCTCTCCAAAGTGTCTTGAACCATCAGAGGCACTTTGGATAGACAGCGAGAGTGGGGGTTCTCTCTCTCCAAAGTACAAATGGCACCATGGAGAGTAAACAATCTTGACCTTGACCTCTCACTAGCTCGGGTGGGGGGTCAAGGTCAGTTTTGTTTACTCTCCATGGTGCCGGGGTACTACTTACTTCAATCACATTGTTGTTATTCATATAGTCCCACATGATATCTTTATCATACAAACTCATAAATTCACGTAACAACAACGGACGTGTTATAAACGGTACATCTTCTTTTGCCTTCTGTCCTTGTTCTCTCAATAGAATATATTTCACGATACTCATTTTGTTCTTAACACTTATAAATGCAACGGAGCACAAAGTTTTTATATTGAAAAATCGCGTTCCTCTAGTTTTGAAGCGTATAGGACTGTCTTGTTCTACAACTAGACGAGTAACAAAACAGTGAACACTTTTATAATAACTTTAGCTCTATTTTCATATTTCAAGCTAAGATACGTCGCTAAAATTTGTAAGACCTCGTTATGTTGACACCAATTAATAATTTCTTTATAAATTTAAAAAAAAGATATTTATTAAAAAAGGACAACGGTTATTCTAACGCCAACAAACGTGAAAATATATGAAATCAACGACTAATGCATGAAAAAATCTAAGCACACTACTTAAATATACTAAATATTGCAAACTTTCTTTTGCATACTAAGCTTTTCGAACTCGATTCGTTCACACACAAACTTGTAAGTGTATCGTTAGGTATCCTCTCTCATACACTTTTAGATAAGTTTCCATAGTCTCCACTCTGACGCATTGCATCAATTCTCTACAGCGCGTGCAGGGCAGCTAGATCTTTGAATGTTTCGACTACCCTCTCTCGTACCTTTAAATGCGTTTCCCATAGTCCCCACTCTAGCGTATTGCATCGATTCTCTACAGCGCGTGCAGGGCAGCTAGATCCTCGGATTTTTTGACTACCCTCACTCTCATACTTTTAAATGCGTTTCCCATAGTCCCCACTCTAGCGTATTGCATCGCTTCTCAACAGCGCGTGCGGTGGAGTCGAAACAGCTAGATCCTCAGATTTTTCGACTACCCTCTCCTCGTACTTTTAAATACGTTTCCCATAGTCCCCTCTCTGGCGTCTGGAAGCGTATTTTCGTCCAAACCGCACCGATTTTCGTGATATAGCTAGACGTTTTCCATAGACGTAAAATGTTACCCCCTCTCTCGTACTTTTACATAAGTTTTCATTGCCCCCACTCCTGCTCCGACTACGGAGTTTTCCATAATGGCTTCTGCTTCGATTTTTACACTTTTCTTAACTCTAAGCATACACCTCCACCATCATCGCGCTTTCCGGCTCATCTGTGGATCTCTCTCCCCATCCATAGCTTGACTATACTCTATATAAATGCTTCGTATTTTCAACGTGAAACTTTATTCCATCAATAGTTTTTGTACGCGACTGTTAACAACATAAAAAGTAACTATTATTTTCTTTTAACTCGCGCGCACACACGTAACAACAATATATACATATACACATAAACATACACTAAAATGATTACATTCAATAAAAAAATTCTATTACTTTTAAAAAAATTCTATTTGCAATTTTTGAAATCTCTCAGCACTACTGGTATATGGCATGTAGCTCGCTTATTTTTTATCATCATAGTTAACTACCATTTCAAAATTTTTCTGTTATTTTTGTTAAGTTCTTGGAAAACAAGAACGTTTATAGTTTGTAAAATTAATTTTTTCGTAAATAATTTATGTATAACTAAAATAAAAAAATTGATAATTCATAAAACTTTTACATGCATTTATATTAACTAATTCTCTCTCTTTCTTTTACGGATAAGTATATTAGAAGTTCTTTTTATAAAAGTCAGAATATTGCAAATTATAAGTTTATATATAAGCAGGGTAAAATAGAAACTGATGTGCACACGCACTCACACACACACACACACACACACACACACACACACACACACACACACACACACACATCTTCATGTCTCCTTGCCAATGTATTCGAAAACTTTAGAACCATGTGCATTGATACCTATCAGCTAGATCCGGCACACTATTATACTACTCCAGGTCTCACTTGGGATGCTATGTTAAAATTTACTGGTATCGAGCTTCAGCTTTTGACCGACATAGACATGCTGCTTTTTGTCGAGCGAGGCATCCGTGGTGGTATAACTCAGTGCTGCAACAGATATGCCAAGGCCAACAATCGCTATATGGAATCAGGATACAACCAGGATGAAGAGTCAAAGTATCTGATGTACTATGACGTCAACAACTTGTACGGGTGGTAAGAACACCTTTTTATTCGAATAAATTTATAGATTAATAATAATATACTGATTAATCATTTATTTCCAGGGCAATGACTCAATCCTTGCCTTACAATGGTTTCAAGTGGATAGAAGAGCTCAGTAATGACTTCTTTAACATGTCTGATGATACTCCAATCGGTTATATTCTGGAAGTCGATCTTGAGTATCCGGAAACACTACATGATACTCACAAGGATCTACCGTTATGTCCGGAGCATGTTGCACCTCCAGGCTTGAGGCAGAAAAAGTTACTTACAACATTGACAACAAGGAGCGTATATCCTACATTATAGAGCGCTTAAACAAGCTCTCAAATATGGCCTTCGATTAAAGAAGATTCATCGAGCCATCGAATTCAATCAGAAGCCATGGTTGAAACCATACATCGATCTTAACAGCGAGCTGAGGAAAACGCGAAAAATGAATTTGAGAAAATGCTTTTCAGTTCTTCAATAATGCAGTGTATGGTAAACCATGGAGAATGAGCGTAAGAGAGTTGATGTGAAGCTGGTAAATAATAATGGGAAGGTCGCTATGGTTGTGAAGCGTATATTGCTCAGCCCAACTTCCACAGCTGTGCAATCTTCGACGAGAATCTTGTTGCTGTTCAGCTTTCTCGTACAGAAATCTCAATTCGTAAGCCAGTTTACATTGGATTGGCAGTACTAGATTTATCAAAAACGCTTGTTTACCGCTTTCACTACATGCAAGAGCGAGTGGGAGATAGGGCTAAACTCCTCTACACAGATACAGACAGTCTCATCTATGAAGTTAGTAATGTGGATATGTATGCTTTGATGAAAACCGATCTTCATGAGTTCGACACTTCTGATTATCCTGCGAATAATCAGTTTAATATCCCTCTTGTCAACAAGAAAAAGGTTGGACTTATGAAGGATGAGTGCAATGGTAACATCATGACGGAGTTTGTTGGCCTCCGTAGCAAAATGTACTCAGTCAAAGTACAAGGTCAAACACCTATTAAAAAGATAAAGGGTGTGCAATCATCAGTTGTCAAATCAACTATTGAGTTTGATGATTATATCCATTGCCTCCGAGAGAATGTATGTATTAGTCGTGAGCAAATACATATTCGCAGTCGTCTCCATGTCATTCGGACTGAGAAGGAGCATAAGGTTGTCTTGAGTCCACATGACGATAAGTGGTACCTGATTTTTGATCAGACAGACACGCTACCGTGGGGTCATTGCATGATAGAGGAATATCAGCTTATTGAGGCGTCTAAGAGAGTTGAAGCGAATGAGGAAGAACCCATGGTAAAAAAACCAAGAGTAAAGCCTTGCTTGACGTAAGCAAGTGTTTCTTAACATTGATAATTATTGTTATAATAATTTTTTTCGTCGTTGTTGAGTTAATGTAAATACTTTTTGGTTTGGCAAAAAAATAAAGATTTGTTTTGAAATAATTGTTGTATAAAAGATTAGTTTTAGTATAAATTATGTAACTGTATTTCTTCTCAAAATAATAATAAAAGAGTTAATTAAAATATTTATTATACGCTGATTATCACAAAATAAGAATGTTAAAGTTGCAAATATTTGTTTTCCTAAATAGATTATTTATATAAGGTATGAGTTTATAAGAAGTTTTGAATGCATTAGTTTGTAAGATTCATACATCTTATACGAGTATGGTAATATGTTAACGTCAAGTTTATTCTAATAATAATTATTCATTTATGAAAGATAACCGTTTAAAAACAGTTTTGTATTGTTTAGTTATTATAATTAAGAGTTTTTGTGTGTTTCTACGAAGTTGAAGCAAGAATATAAATTAGTTATGTCTAGCTTGAATAATGAGACAATAATATTATTGAATTCGAATAATGTTTTTCATGGATAAGTACTGTTCCCTGCTTGAGGTACATATTTATATACTCCATTCAGATGATCGCATTGTATTAGTAGTAGTCGCGTCGCTGTATAGGCTAAGTAAATATGTAAATTCTTATAGTTGCATTACATAGATGATTATAATTGGTTTTAGTATAAATATATTCGTGGTATTCTATATTTTTTCAGACAGTTTAGAGTTGTATGTATATGCAAAGAATTTATGTGTTTGATATAAATAATCCAATGTATCTATATACTCATATAATAAGGATTTTTTCATATTAAGCATTGAAATGAACGATATTTGACTTATTATTTACATTCCTACCCATCCCCAATTTATCTTCATATACTTGAAATTGGAATCTCGCTCGGGACGCAATCAATAATACAAATCAATCAGCCATATTAAATTTTAAGCCAATCGCATGCAAGAATTTTGTACTGTGCTTACGTCAGCAGAGATCCCACAATTAACAGATCCAGCATCAAAAATTCTCTATATACCTTATTATTGATAAAACAGATCTGCAAAAAGCAGAGGAGATTGATGCAGGGCGGTTAGCTGGGGCAGCTGGCAGGGGCCAGGGGACCGTAGCATTTAACTGGGTAGCATGGGCTAGTTGGAGGTAGCACAGTTAGAAATTGGGCGTAGCAGGAAATCGAGGTATCAGGAAATCGGTGTATCGGGAAAATCAGGGGTAGAAGGAAATCGGGGTTAGAAGGAAATCGGAGTCAAAGGATATCGGGGTAAAAGAAAAATCAGGGTAGCGCAGTTAGAGGATAGCGTAGCGCAGTTGGAGGATAGCGTAGCGCAGTTGGAGGATGGCGTATCGCAGTTGGAAGATGGCGTAGTGCAGTTGGAAGATGCGTAGCGCCAACTGCGCCAGAACCGGCCTACTTCACCTACTCGCAGATTCAGTTCTCGCTTGATGGTTATTCCATTGGCCTTCCTTATCGGGATGCATTCGATCCATCTCGTAAATAAGTCGATAAAAATTAGTAGATGTTCGTGTCCCCGGGTTTACCTCGGAAAAGGTCCCATAGTGTCGCCAGCGACTATCTCCCAGGGTCGTGTAACCACGTGTTTGCCCATAAGCCCTGCGGGAGCGAGTTGCTCCGCTTTGACTTGCTGACAAATGTGGCAGTTTCTTACGAAGTGGGCTGTATCCTTATACATATTTGGCCAGTAGTACCGGAGCGCTATTCTCTGATGGGTCTTGAACCTTCCTTGATGTCCAGAGACTGGCTCGTCATGACACTCGGCGAGAATCCGTTCTCGCTGTTCGTGAGGTACCACCAGCTTCCAAGCGTCGTCATCTTTTCCGAGTAGATCGTTTACCGTCGGATCTGGGCGGTAATGATAGAGTCGGCCACCCACGACCTTCCAGAAGGGATGTGCCTTCGGATCTTTGACGACTTGTTTCGCCATTTCTGGTACCAAGGATCATTGATCAACTCGTCCACAGAAAGCGAGGCTATTACAGCTGTTTCGTCTTTGTCGGTCTCGTACATACGAGAGAGCGCATCGGGCACGACGTTGTCTTTACCTTTACGGTGAACGATCTCAAAGTCGTAGGACTGGAGACGCAGAGACCAACGGCCCAATTTTCCGTTTGGATGTTTCAAGTTCTGTAGCCACACAAGGCTGTGGTGGTCCGTTACTACAGTGAAGTGGTAGCCTTCGATGTAAGGTCTAAATTTTTCTATCGACCAAATAACACTGAGGCATTCCCTCTCTGTCACCGACAGCCTGCGTTCCGTCGCAGACAAGACGCGGCTCGCAAAGCAGAGCACGCGGTCTTCTCCCTCAATGCGTTGCAGAAGGACGCTTCCCAGTCCTGTATCGCTGGCATCGCATTCTACTATGAATGGAGCGCTGAAGTCAGGCCTTGCTAAAACTGGAGCGGTTGCGATCAGAGCTTTTACTTGCTCAAAAGCTGCCTGTTGTTCGTCCTTCCACTCGTATTTTACATTTTTACGAGTGAGTGCAGTGAGCGGTTCGCATAGTGTAGCGAAGTCTTCTAGAAATTTACGGTACCACGAAGCCATCCCAAGGAATCTGCGCAGTTGCTTTAAGTTCTTGGGAGCCGGGTACTCGACTATAGGCCGAACTCGTTCTGGATCGGGGCGACAGCCCTCACGATTCACAAGTACTCCTAGGTAACGCACTTCCGACATTCATATTTTCGACTTCTTCCTGTTTATGGTGAGTCCAGCTTCGTTTATCCGTTTCAAGATTAACGTTAGCCATTTGACATGGTCTGAGAATGTGTCGGTTGCGATTATGATGTCGTCTAGATACGCAAAGGCATACGGTTCCATTTCTGGCGTGATCAGCTGGTCGGTGAGCATCTAGAACGTCGCTGGCCCTTCTGCGAGGCCGTATGGCATCCTGACGAATTCAAATAATCCGAGTCCAGGTACAGTGAAGGCTGTGATAGGGATGGATCGCTCCGTAAGAGGTATTTGCAAAAACACTCCTGAGCAATCCAGCGCCGATATATATCTAGCATGCTGTATCTTCCGCAATATCATATCCATGTAGGGTAGCGGGTAAGCAGCTATTTTCGACACAGCGTTCACTTTTCGGTAATCGGATAACTACTGGACTAGACCAATTACTTTTGGATCTACTGATTATGCCGGCACGGAGAATCTTATGCACTTGCTCGTGCATTTCGTCCTCTAAAATTTTCGAAACAGGGTAATACCGCTGTTTGATAGAGCACGCACTGACAACGTCGATATCGTGGTGTATCCATCACGTGCAGCCCAACTGTTCACAGACAGGATCGGGTAGCAGTTCTTTCATCAGATTGTCGATTTCGAGGCGCTGCTCATCGGTAATTGCTTCAATTCCGAGAGAGGCAAGCGATAAAAGCTCCTCAGCACGCATAGATGAGAGGACGGCCGGAACCTCAACATCTGTGCCTTTGAGCAGTAGCTTATTTGCTATAGGATCAAGCATCGCCGAAAATGCGCGAACGAAGTCGGCACCTAAAAAGTGCACTCAGTGTCGGCTTCATTCAAGATAAGAACGTCAATCGAATGAGTTACTCCACCGATGGTGAAGGGCAATTTAACGCTACCCATTATAGGCACCAAATGACCATCGACTGCCCTAGCCCCTGGGCCCACATGTGGTCTCACGCGCCTATTCAATGAGGCAGCGAGAGATATGCCGTTGGGGCCAAGGACGGTGCGTGAAGCTCCGGTGTCGTACAGTCCTCATAATTTAAATTGACGGACCTCCACGGCCAGCCACCAACATGGAAACTTCTCAACCAAAGCCTGGCAACAGTACCTCCATCGCAGAACGTCTCAACATCGGTCGAGCTACTCGTTGCTAGCGGTGAGTCGTTCGCCGTGCCGTGAAGTGTTTGCACGACTCCTGTTACGCTTTCAGCGTCGAAGGTCCGCGGTTGTTATAGAGCGGTAGGAATTTGTTCAATTTGTTTCGACGTTTACCACACTAAAAGAAAAGAATAATTTCTTCCACCAAAAGCCATTATTTCAAAAGCAAATATTCAGAATTGAATCACACTTAGTTGACGTTTAGAAAAATTGTCGGCCATTTTGAATTCACTATGCTTATTTTTCTAAATGTGATTTCAGATTCGTTATCAGCGACCCCGAAAACCCCTGGAAGTCAAATTTGGCCCAAATCGGTTGACTTTTGAAAAAAATGTCCGCCATTTTGAATTTTCCAAATCGAATTCCAGATTCGTCATCAGCGATCTTAAAAACCTAAGTATACAAATTTTGGTATGAATTAGAAAAATTTTGAAAAAATATGATTTGTGCGGTCATTTCATGATGTCACAAGCGCCATCTTGGAAAATCTTGGAGGAAAATTCGCAAAAATAAAATATTTCAACAATAATATCATTTGCATTATGAATCTGTATCACGAATTTCGTTGAAACCGTTCAAATTGTAATAAGCATGTTAAAATGTTGAAAAATTTATTTCTGAATTTCGCCTTTTGCATGAGATACACTTTATCGATCTTTCGATAAAATCTTTCGATGAGTTACGACTGACACAAAAAAAAATGATGAAACGAATTTCTAGCAAGGGCCCATTTTCAATTTTCCGGGAAACCACACCTTCAAAGCTCCAAGTAATAATGATACAAGTCATAATGATACAATTTTCCGAAACTAGGAGCGAGAAGGCGCTAGGAGCTAAGGAGATTAGACACGACGAGGTGGAATAAACAGGGAAATAATGGCTACACAAACATGGGTTTGAGGCTCTACTGAAAACCTCAAGTAGAGATATTTATTTTTTTACAAAGGCGTATGAGAGAATTATAAAAAAAAAAGAGTACTTAACACTACAACCTTACAAATATCTATAGAGTATATATAAATTAACACTTAAAATACTACATACTACCAGAGGGTTAAACAAAAACACTTACATCATTGCAAGATCGTAGCAGAACACACAAAACTTAATATCTAGACACACACACGTACAATTCAAACTAGCACAATCAAGCAACAATTACACACGTCATACTCAACCAAACGCACTCACACGCACACACGCAACTGTACTACATAGGAGTGCCCTTGCAGCTCTCAGCGAGATGTCTGTTGAGCTTGGGAGCAGTCAACTCACGCCCGCACAAGGGCTACCGAACCCGAAGGGCCACCGGAGGCGCCTCAGAATGGAATCGAGCCATATGCCTGTTAAGATTGGCACGCGACACAAAAGGTGGATGCCCGCATATAGCGCAAGCAAACACCTCGACCTTTTTCTCAGGAGCTTGATGACTCCGGACGTGAGCATCAAATACCCTTGTGACCGAGCTGGAGTAAGGGAATCCCTCTTTCGGACACACATAAAGGCGCACTGTCCGCTCCTTAAGGGTCACGCTCGACGCCTCATTGGGCCAGATGAAGCTTACGCCATTAGGCCTAACAGCCGCTGCACAGAACCTGCACGTAGTAAAGAGATGCGCGCCGAGATTCCAGGCGGCACTACCCACGTTGACGGCCTCAGCCAGGGTGACCCCAAAATTCACCACCTGGTGGTAGACACCGTGGGCCACAAAGACCAAATCCCCGGGCTCCTGTCGGACGCACTGGTAGCGGATGCTATGCCGGTCTAAGAGATCCGTGGACAGGGCCCAGACCTTATGGTGAAGTGGCAGAGAACACCCCTGGCCCACGGCTGCCAACTTAGATCCAGCTTCCCGCCACGCCGTGACCTCTTTCACTACGGCCTCCATCAGCCGGCCATTGTCGCACCGATGGACGAACAGCCAAATCTTGCAGGACCCAGAAAGACCCCAGTGAACATGATTGCAGCTGTCCAAATACCCATCTTCGCAATGCATGGGGGTGTAGAAACCATCCCCGGACATATAAAAGGTCGATACGTTGATACCAGGCATGTTCGGGTCCACGCCAAAGTTGCGATCGTGACTAATGTTCCACGGCACATCAGCTAATTGGGGCGTAAGCTCGGCCACAGCCTCCATATTCATCCCATACAAGGGACCAGCCTTCGGATCGGCAAATTGACCGCCGTGATGCGACAATACCGAGTCCATGTAGTTGCCCAGATCCACTAGAGCATCAAGCGAAGTGGGAGTAACCGGCCGCGCCTGCAACGAATAAGAGAGATATAAAGAAAAGGATCGAACTCCGCAAAGGAGAGGAAGCACATAGAATAAAAAAAAAAGTAAGAAAAGCGCATGGCCTACCTGAAGAGCGGAAGCCAGAGCCGAACTCGATGCTGCATCATAACAAGCAGAAGCCCGAGAGCTTAAATACAAGCCGGATCCGCTAGGCGCGGGGCGCAACTGAAGACGCTCGAAGGAAGCTCCTTTCTCCAGCATCGACGCAAGATAACGGCCCAAGTCAGTTGGTGGTGTTACGGATGGACAGTGGATTGGTCCTGCTCTGTGAGCGAGTAATGAAGTAGGCAGCAGTAACGGTTGATGCTTGTTTATTGTCAAACTAAAGCTCCGCTCGGTTTGGCAGTCGCCGGTGATCTGCCCGCTCCGCCGTCGACGCGACTCGTCGATGGCGAGCGGCTCCGCGTGCAGGAGTGCATACGCTGCACTTCTGCACGGAGAGACTCCGGGCACCGGCTCTGTCTGCTTACGCTGCACCGCACGTGTCGCGGTGCCACCGGATAGCCCACGTCTCGTCCGTGACACGTCCGCGGCCGCGCGGGTGTCCGACCTCGGCACCCAAAAAAAAAACAGTTAATAGCCGTGCCTAGAGCGCTGGTGTGTGAGTGTGTGTGTGTGAGGCGGTGGGGCGCGTGATAGCGCGTACCGCTGGTGTGTGAGCGTTGAATTACTCGCAATTTGAATGATTGAATAAAATAAAATTTTTGTCCCTGGATGCCAGGTGCACTGCGTGCACCGATATGCGTAGCGCATTGGATCTCCGCCGAAGGCGTGTTTGTCCATGATTAGCTATAATGTGAGTGTATGTGTGTGTGTTGGCGCGGATGTTGTCGATGAGCCAGCCGCTGCTGCTTTACATAGGTTTGCGAGCGGAGCTCATCTTATACATTAATATATATATATATATATATTTAAAAAATATAATCCCGGTGAAACATCCCAAAATAATAGCGCGTGGCGCTTAGATATATAATAGTATATTATAACATACATGGCTGAGAAAGAAAATGCATTTAATTATATGTACTGTATTATATTATATGCTATATTGATTATTGCAATTTGAAACAAAAAGAAAGAAAAAAAAAACGAGGAAGACGCTTGGCTGCACCGCGCGGGTGCATTGCGCGCGCGTTGGTCTTTTCGCGCTTTCCGACCAGCTTGGCTTTTTCCTTATTGTTTCAATTTTCAGCTCTACGAATATTATTCGATCTGGCAACGCTGCTTGCTTAAAAGAAATAATTTCTCCGCTCGCTTTGAAATAAGGCCGCAAGTCGGTCTTTTGGATTATCTTCCAGTCCGTACTGGATGTCGCGAGGGGCGCGATTTTCTCGGTAATCAGGCCCAAGTTTTCCTTCAGCTGATGGATGAACCGGCCTGGGCCACTTTCGGGCTTCGGGTCGACCGCCCCTTCGCAGGTGTGCACGCGAATCCTGAAACCAAATGCTTTGGTTAACGCTATTAGGAACGATAATCTGGAGCAGCCGGCTTTTCGTTGCGTGAAGCGTATTTTGGGAGTATGGGACGTTTTTTGTTTTATTGCGCGGTCCACGTCCGGGGACGCGCAAAAAAAAAACAGTAAAAAAACGTCCTACTCCTCGGGGTTCGCTGCTGACGAATCAGCTTCCCTGGCTAGTGCGCTTGGTCGTACTAGCTTATTAACGTGCACTACTCTTGACATTTCGTCGTTTTTGATCGTAACGTTGTTCGTTTTTCTATTTACTTGAATTATTTCGAAAGGTCCGTTGAACTCTTTCGAAAATTTCCCTTTTTTGGGTTCTTTGAGTAGGAAGACTATTTCACCTTCGCGGAAATGCTTCGAGTTTAGCTTCCGGTCGTAATAATGCTTAGACTTATACTTAGATTGGACTAAATTCATCGCGGCCATCGTTTGCAGGGCCGTGAGATTAAGAGTCATGTCATTAATATACTCATTATACGTTATGCCGCTGTCGCTTCGCGGAAAGCTCGAGGGCGTTCTGGGCTTAACGCCGAATAATAGCTCGTGCGGGGTGTACCGCGTGCTCTCGTGTTCCGTGCAATTATACGCGTGCTGGCAAATCGGTGTCCAGATATCCCATTCGTCGGTATTTCTCACGTATTTACGCAGGTACTCCGTGAGCGTATGGTGCATCCGTTCTATGGAGCCATTTGCTTGCGGGTGGTACGCCGTCGTACAAAATTTCTTAATCCCAAAAATTCTTGCGAGTTCCTCGAGAACTCTATTCTGGAAGTGCGTGCCCTGGTCGGTTACGATCGCGGCTGGCGGCCCGAAGATACAAATAATTTTTTCGGTGAGCGTGCGCGCAACTTCCTCCGCGTTGGCGTGTTTCGTCGGCGTCAGGATCGTATATTTTGTGAGCATGTCCTGTGCGGATAGGATGTACCTGTAGCCGCGCTTTGTCACGTCAAGAGGCCCGTAAAAATCTAAGGCTATTTGCGCGAACGGAGTGGACGGCGTGTTGCTAATGAGAAGCGGAAAACGCGTTTTCACGCGGACCAGCTTGTTGCTTTGGCACGTGGCGAATCTTGCAACAAATTGCTTTATGTCCGGGCGCATGTTTCGCCAGTAAAAATCAGCGGCGATTTTACTGTACGTTTTTGATACGCCCCTATGTCCTCCCATTGCTGCTTCGTGGTACTCTTTAATTAATTTAAACCGTTCGGATACCGCGGGCACCGGCAGGTTATTTTTATAAAGGACTGCAACAATGGGTTTATTCGCGAAAATCCTGTCGAATAATTCTATAAAACTGGCCCATTGCGATAACGTGAGCATCGCGAGGTCTCGGATTATGGCGAAGCTGCGTAAATTTTCCCTTAAAGCTACGCGTTTCAAGGTGCGTAGGCATTTGCTTAGGTCTGCTCGTAGCGGGCGGTCCTCGAAAAAGCTTTTTATATAAACCCCGATAAGTTTGAACCCTTTGCACTCTGTTACGTTAACTTCGCCCAACTTAAAATCGTTCTCGGTTAACGCGTTAGGGTCTAGATATCCTCGTTCGACCAGCGCTTCCTGTATCTCAGTAGAAATAAATTTATCTGCTGAGATCAGGTAGACTAGATTTTCATGGAACCGGAACGGGTGCTCATCGAGCGACTGCAGGTGAATAAACGGAGGGGGCTCCTGACCGTCGGGAGTTGCCCATGGGGGTTTTTCGCGTGGGGGCCTCGCTCCGGCTACTACGTAGCGTTTCATCTTGCTGTTGTTTAAAGCAGCTGCGGCAGCGCTTGCGCTTACGTCGACGGCCGACGCTGCATCGCTCTCGCCACTGACGTCACGTGCAGCTGACGGTGTAGTTGCGTCGGGCTGCGGTGAATACGGACTGACTTGAGCTGCGACCTTGGCGGGACTATCGCCGTCTTGGCTTTCGCTGAAGCNTTTCGGATACCGCGGGCACCGGCAGGTTATTTTTATAAAGGACTGCAACAATAGGTTTATTCGCGAAAATCCTGTCAAATAATTCTATAAAACTGGCCCATTGCGATAACGTGAGCATCGCGAGGTCTCGGATTATGGCGAAGCTGCGTATATTTTCCTTAAAAGCTACGCGTTTCAAGGTGCGTAGGCATTTGCTTAGGTCTGCTCGTAGCGGGCGGTCCTCGAAAAAGCTTTTTATATAAACCCCGATAAGTTTGAACCCTTTGCACTCTGTTACGTTAACTTCGCCCAACTTAAAATCGTTCTCGGTTAACGCGTTAGGGTCTAGATATCCTCGTTCGACCAGCGCTTCCTGTATCTCAGTAGAAATAAATTTATCTGCTGAGATCAGGTAGACTAGATTTTCATGGAACCGGAACGGGTGCTCATCGAGCGACTGCAGGTGAATAAACGGAGGGGGCTCCTGACCGTCGGGAGTTGCCCATGGGGGTTTTTCGCGTGGGGGCCTCGCTCCGGCTACTACGTAGCGTTTCATCTTGTTGTTGTTTAAAGCAGCTGCGGCAGCGCTTGCGCTTACGTCGACGGCCGACGCTGCATCGCTCTCGCCACTGACGTCACGTGCAGCTGACGGTGCAGTTGCGTCGGGCTGCGGTGAATACGGACTGACTTGAGCTGCGACCTTGGCGGGACTATCGCCGTCTTGGCTTTCGCTGAAGCTAAATCTCAAGTTCGGTTCCGGGGACCTGGCCGCGCTTAGCGAATCTCTGCCTACGATTAGCGTGAGGTTCATCGGCGATACATTTCCCGTATCTGACTGATTTTCACGACGCGGAGACTGGTTCGATTCTACGGGTGACGCACAGTGGGGCCAAATGCCTTAAAATGGTACAAATTCGTGATTAGATAGGGTATGCACGGAAAATAATTTTTTTTTTTTGTAAAAATGATCCCTATGTAATTTACTTGAAAATAGGATACGGCTTTTTTATCCCCGAGGGCAGGGAAAAAAATATATATTGCGCGAAGTTGAAGAATATTGCAAAAATTATTTTAAACTTTTCGAAAATCATTCAGACTTGGATTTTATGACGATATAATAATTATTTTGTTTTAATAAAATAAATAATACGAAGAAAAAAATACAAAAATTATTATATATATATATTTAAAATTATCAAAAATTATTATATATATACATATATATAAATTAAAGTGTTTTCAAGAATCAATCAAAAGCTGTCAAAGGTGCAAAAGTTCAATTTATTCGTGCAAAAGCATAAAAAACTTAAAAATTGACAATTTTGTCATCTTTGGCTACCTAAAAACTTTGACATATAGTAATTTAAAATATAAAAAATACAAGGTACACAAAGAAACACTATTATGCGAACATAATAACAGAGCTTATCAATAAAAAAATAATTTTTGGCCTTCCTCTTCAAGAGGAAGCTTTTGTAATAGTAAAAATTTTCCCAGCTTTTGCGAATACTTCTGGAACGCATTTGAGGTGTTTTTGGAGCTACGGAATCATACGTTTTTAGAAAAATGTCGGTCGCCGCGATGGTCTGTGTGTGTGTGTGCTGTCTGTGTGTGTGTGTGTGTGTGTGCTTATGTACGTATACCGCCATAATTTTGCGAACCATGCGACGGATCGCTTAATAAAATTTGACATGCATAGTATTTTTTTAAATTCTGGAAATTTAGGTCACCCTTATTTTTGCTTTTATGATTCTGACCATTTTATGGCCATATTATAGCCATTTTTCTATTTTGAAAAATATTTTTGCTTTTTTATAATGATATGATTTAATACAATATTTCAACAAATAGTGCTATCTAAAAGAACAATAAATTTTCTACTTTTTCCCGCAGATTTTCTAGCATTGACTGATCCGTTCATTTTTTTATATATAAAAGGTTAATTTTCGATAAACATATATAACTCAAAAAATAAATAGTCAAATGTTTTTTGAAAAAATTCATGACAATAAAAAACAACGATATCTACTAGTTGCTAAAATTTTAAGCACATTTTGGCGACTAGTTTTTGAATAAAAAATCAAAAACTAAAAAAAATGGTTTTTTTTTGTCGTACCGATTACGGGAGCTAAAATAGGTTTAAATTGAGTTCAAATTTTAGGAAAGATGATTTTGATTTATTCCGGCTAAGTCTTTTTGATAGCTTATGAAACCTTTTAGTTTAAAAGATATAAGATTCAACTTCGGTCAATCTCGCCCTGTATACTCTGTGTGGACTGAACATTATTATTTTTTTAAACCATATAATTTGAATCCATTAAAGCTAGCTATATTGAGAGTTTCATGGTTTGTCTGTCTTGTTGCTGCTGTTGCGTGCGTGCAGCTGCGTACGTATACGTAAAGTCTGGAACTACGTGATCGATCGAAAGAT
The DNA here is from genome assembly GCA_012977825.3 of Pteromalus puparum. Classification (NCBI taxonomy): domain Eukaryota; kingdom Metazoa; phylum Arthropoda; class Insecta; order Hymenoptera; family Pteromalidae; genus Pteromalus; species Pteromalus puparum. Next base: position 22,723,986 of record CM053170.1, read on the forward strand.
TGGACGCTGCATAATGTTTCTTGCCTTCTGAATTCGAGAAACTATCCTGTTAGTATCGAATAGTAGCGAATATTTATTCAAAGAATGAGTTGGTTTTCCATGTAATTACTTCCACTAGCCCAGAATAGGGAGGAAGCTAGTCCCAATGCATTGGCAGCGGTTTTTTTCTGACTTTATAGAGAATCGCTCAAAAAATTCATTATTCCTGTATTAAAAAGTCCTGAAAACATAATAAAGAATCGTATAAAGTCATCGAAAAGCTATAGTAATAGGTATTTTAGAGTTATTTTTCTGAAGAATCCACAAGGTCTCCAAGTTTCTGAATAGATTTTCAAAAAGTTTAAGATGATGTATTGTTAATATTCTTCACTTCGCCGTAATATAATTTTTCTCTGTCCTCAGGGGTTATAAAGCGGCTATCCCTATCTTCAAGTAAGTTACGACCAGCGGATCATTTTCCACCAAAAAAAATTCTTTCCGTGCCATAGCCTATCTAATCACGAATTGTACATTTTAAGGATTTGGACCCCACTGTGTCTGACGCGCGCGTCTCTGGCCCCGAGGCGATTTGTCCTGGACTCGCCGTGGATTTTATTATTCTATACCGGCCGTACAGTCGTGCGCGACGTTTCTTTGCTTGTCGGGCCTTCTCCCTAAAATTGGAGATTTAGGCCTTTCGCTTCCTCGCTGCCTCAAGAAGATGAGTTGCGTCTAGGCTTCGAGTTTTTGCGGAGGCTTTTAGGTGCCCTCTACCCGTACTATAGGGCTGTAAAAGTGCTGACCGGTTAGATTTAAGCTGAATCGTTTTCCGATGCGCCAGGCACTACGATACGGCCAGAAACATGCGCGTCTCTCATAATTTGATAATTAAAGCTTAGTATATTTTGAGAGTTTTCATGGTTTTGTCTGTCTGTGTGTGTGTGTGTGCGTGCGTGCGTGCATGCGTGCGTACGTATACTGTTATAAGTCTGGAACTACGTGATCGATCGTAATAAGATTGGACGTGCATATATGTTTTCTGATTCTGAATTCGAGTAAATTTTCTTTTAAGATTTAGNGTAGCGAATATTTAAATCAAAGAATGAGTTGGTTTTCCCATGTAATTATCTTCCACTAGCAGAATAGGAGGAAGCTAAGTGCCAATGACTTGGCAGCGGTTTTTTCTGACTTTATAGAGAATCGCTCAAAAAATCATATGTCTCTGTATTAAAAAGTCTGAAAACATATAAAGAATCGATAAAAGCATCGAAAAGCTATAGTATAGTGTATTTTAAGTTATTTTTCTGAAGAATAAACCACAATCTCCAAGTCTGAATGATTTTCAAAAAGTTTAAAATGATTATTGTAATATTCTTCAACTTCGCGTAATATAAATTTTTTTCTATGTCCTCAGGGGTAAAAAAGCGGTATCCTATCTTCAAGTAAATTACACAGTGATCATTTCCACCAAAAAAAAATTATTTTCCGTGCATAGCCTATCTAATCACGAATTTGTACCATTTTAAGGCATTTGGCCCCACTGTGNGACGTTTCTTTGCTTGTTCGGGCCTTTCTCCCTAAAATTGGAGATTTAGGCCTTTCGCTTTCCTCGCTGCTCGAAGAAGATGAGTTGCGTCTAGGCTTTCGAGTTTTTGCGGAGGCTTTAGGTGCCTCTACCCGTATATAGGGTGTAAAGTGCTGACCGGTTAGATTTAAGTGAATCGTTTCCGATGCGCCAGGCACTACGATACGGCAGAAAATGCGCGTCTCTCCGGGGAGATCATAGTGGACGCAGACGTTTACGCCGAATTCATTCGCGAGAATAAATGCGCAATCGATATTACCGTACTCGGTGTTTGACTCTAAAATTCTTTTTGCCTCGGCCGGTTCTCCGCATGATCCTGATAATGGTGAAGCGAGCAATCGGCGTCTGAGGCTAGTCGCCGAAGTCTCAAGCTTGAGCACCTTCATTAATGAATAAAATAGACAATTTCCCGGCGGCGCGCTGGGAATATTGTCGGATCGGCGTAATTTCGCACGTGGCTCTGCGCACTGCTTTTTGCGAATGTATGTATACATGCAGACGTTACCCGAACTTGCTGACGAGTTTTCGTCCGACGGCGCGGGTTTCCGGTCGTAGTTTCGCGGTATACCCGAGAAGTCTTCGCGAGGGCCTTCGGAGTCAGCAGATGGTTCGGGATGCGCTTCGTAGGCTTGGTTCTGGTTACTATTCGGCGCGGAATTCATGCTAACTGCGCTTTCTTGACCGTCGGCGGATTTTTCGGGCTTCGAGTAACTTTCCTGTACACCCGACTCGTTCTTTCCGTCGAAATCGTTTCGTTTTCGCGGACGAGTTACTCCGATTACGCTGATCGAACTGCGGCTTGCTGCGCGCGCGTTTTGTTCACCTGCGCACATGTTTTCGTCCCGCGCGTGCGGCGATGTTCTCGCTGACACTGCGTCTGGCTTGCTGGCCTCCGGCGCGACCGACGAATTCGCTTCCCACATGTCTATGCGCATGCCGCCCTTGCCCTCGAGTTCTCTTCCCTCTACTTCGACTCTTAGCTTCTTTTTGAAGTTCTCTCCGGGCCACGGCCATGCTGAAGCGTCGTGGCTCTTAAGGGCCTTGGTTAGCGGATCTTTGGCGTGCGCGGCTGGGCTCGCGGCTTCCGGGCCGGCTACTGCGCTTACGCGCGTTGCGAGGGAAATTGGATTTTCGGCGGCTGGCGGTGTACTTAATGCGCCGGGGTGTTGCGCCGGATTCGGGGAGACCGCATCCTGTGTTATGGGTCCGAGGGGGAAGCTAAACGTTTGAAGTGGCTCCAGGTTGCTGGCTGCTTTGCCCGATGGGGGAATCCGTGTGGCCTGGTCTTCGCTGCTCGTGCTGCTGGGATCGTACAGCTTTTGGGATAGCGGGCCCCGCGTTCGCTGGGAGCTACGGGCTGCTTTGACCGTCGATGCCACGTACTTTACGTACGGCCGGATTTCGGGTGGGATACAATGAGAATTTGTACTGTTCGAGATCGTAGATCTTACCGAACGCATGGACTCGTCGGCGCTCGTCATCTCGTCCCGATTTGGGCTCGAAGCTGAAGGCCTCGCTGCGGGCGCGTCGGCGCAAAATTCTATCGACTCTTTCAAAATTTGTTTTATCCTCGCGTTTTCCGCCCCGTCCAAAAAGTACCTATTTTTGTTTGCCCTTTTCAGCGTTACGTTCGTCAGCACGCAATTATATAATGTTACATCGCGGTAATCCGGAGTGTAGACGAACTCGCAGCCTTCTACTGCGGAAAACCATTGAATTTTCAATTTCTCGTCGCCGTGATACACGTCGTGTAACAGGCGGCATATGTAAAAATCATCGAATTCGTTTCTCACGGCGAGAAACTCACCGCGCTTGAAAATTATCGACTTATCATCGCAGGGCTTTTTCGCTTCGTCGCGGCTTATCGAGCTTTCCGAGTTAGATGCTTCTCGGCGCGTTTTTCTGTTTCCGTCGGCGCCCTGCGTTTTGATCGCGCGGGCCCGGAATATTCTGCCCGGTGGCGCGCCAGCCTCCTCGTCGGGATTTTCTCTGATTTGCTTGTCGGCTAGCTCGTACAGCTCTAAACGCGGCAAATCCGGATTCACTTCGCCTTCTGCAATCACCGGGTTTCGAGAGAGCGCGTCGGCATTCGCGTTCTTGATGCCGGGGCGATATATAATGTCGAATTCATATCCCGCAAGCGCCGCTTTCAGCCGGTTGAACCGCAGGTCCGGTTTTTTGGTAGTATGGAAGTGCTTTAAGGCCTCGTGATCAGTGCAGATTGTGACGTACTATCGGTACTTCGACGTATCATACGCGTCGTGTCGCAGCTTCTGTGTTTCGTCGCGTAGTGCCGAGCGGCTTGCACTGTATAGCGACTTGAGCGTGGCAAGGAGGGAGATCAAATGGGGCCTTGATCGGACACCTATACAGGTGTATGAGAATAAATGATAGTATTATATTTAGTAAAAGGACTTACCTTGTAGTAGGTTGAGTACTCGTGGCGGCCAATGTAGTTTACGAATTGGTATGCAGGAGTAGTCTTTATAATTAAATTATAAAACTGGATAATGTAGTATAATTGAAATATTTATTTAATTCACTTATTTCTCTAATACATGTACTTTCACGGTAGTACCACTGAATTGTATTGGAATAAACACTGGTTAATATTTAAGAGTGCGCTTTAGTAGCGGCACCGAACTAATATAATATTTCTAACGTAGTAAAATATATGACAGCTGCTCTCGGCAGCAGGACCGCAACTATAAGATTCCACTTAAAGACTGAGCGCGCTCGCTAGCCATCGATCCGCTTTTATTAACTTTGTTTTTCCCTATTTGGGATGCCGAGTAATAAACTAGATAAATTTTGGCGTACTGAGAAAGATGTTTAGAGATCAAGCTACAGCGGCAGGTCGTAAAAGTGATAGCGCCGCAGCGGTACAAAGAAGCGATCTATAGCGCAACTCCTTATCCTAAACTATTAAGAGATCATAGATCGTCGGCCGAAAATTGAATATAGGCCGGTGACTCACGTACGACGTATTACGGAAATCGTCGCACGTGTCAATGTCATTTACATGCGGAATCATTATTTTCAGGGATCGATGTGGGCGGCTTAATTAAGGGCTAGTGATTAAATTGTACAGGTGTTGTGTGAAATTTCTATAAGTGAAAATTGGAAAATTTCGCGGTATATTACNTTGGGATGCCGAGTAATAAACTAGATAAATTTTGGCGTACTGAGAAAGATGTTTAGAGATCAAGCTACAGCGGCAGGTCGTAAAAGTGATAGCGCCGCAGCGGTACAAAGAAGCGATCTATAGCGCAACTCCTTATCCTAAACTATTAAGAGATCATAGATCGTCGGCCGAAAATTGAATATAGGCCGGTGACTCACGTACGACGTATTACGGAAATCGTCGCACGTGTCAATGTCATTTACATGCGGAATCATTATTTTCAGGGATCGATGTGGGCGGCTTAATTAAGGGCTAGTGATTAAATTGTACAGGTGTTGTGTGAAATTTCTATAAGTGAAAATTGGAAAATTTCGTGGTATATTACGAGATAGTAAATTTTCTCCCGAAGAGGTAATATCGGAATTGTTCTTTCGCGAATACGATTGCGAGGAGCTCCTTGTCGTACGTTGGATACTTTAGCTCGCTGCCCTTCAGACAGCGCGACGCGTACGCGCACGGTTGGTCCGAGCCTATTTTCCCCTGGCTTAATATTGCGCCTAAGGCGAAATCGCTGGCATCCGTGGTTACTATGAACGGCTGCGATAAATCGGGGGCTTTTAACACCGGCTCTTCCGACATTAGTTTGCGCAGTGTTTCGAAGGCCGTGCGCTCCGCGTCGCCCCAGACAAACTCCGCGTCTTTTTGCAAGCGTCTGAATAACGGGTACGCGATTTTGGAGAAATTCGGGATAAAGCGCCTATAATAACTAAATAAGCCTAGGGCCTGTTTTAGTTTTCTAGCGTCCGTGGGTGGCGGATAATTTGCCATTGCATGAGTCTTAGCCGGGTCTGTTTTTATACAGCCCCCGCCGACTATATGCCCGAGTACGTGAGCCTCTTTTTTCAAGAACTGACGTTTCTTTGGCTCGACTGTCATGTTCGCGTCTAAAAGCCTTTTTAGGCAGCGGCGCAGACGGTCTCTATGCTCGTCGAGGGTTTCACTGAAAACCATCAAGTCGTCGAGGTAAATCTCGACCTCGTCGCCTTGCAACCCGGCCATTGCCAGAGACATTGCTCTAGTGAATGTTATAGTTGCCTCCTTGAGACCCATGGCCATCCTGTTGAATTGCAACAGTTGATTGCCATGGTTGCCCTCGGGAGCATAAAAGGCCGTCAAATGCGCGGAATCAGGGTGCATTTCAATTTGATGGTAACCCTGCTTGAGATCCATTACCGTGATATAGTTCGCCGCGGCTAGGTGCTCGAGGATATCGCTCGTGAAAGGCAACGGATGGCAACTGCCCTCGGTTTCCTCGTTAAGGGCCCGAAAATCGGTTACTAAGCGAAATCTCTTATTCCCGTTCGCGTCTGGTTTTTTGGGAACTATCCATAGCGAGGACGAGTAATTCGAGTTCGAGGGTACCACGATGCCTTGCTCTCGGAGCTTGGCCAGTTCGCGGAGCATGTGCTCTTTTATCGCCGGAGGAAAGCGGAATCTGTGATTTCTAATGGGCCTGTTGGATTTTAGCACTATTTTGTGTTGCAATAAGTGAGTCGCGGGCAACGGCTCGCCGTCTAGACCGAACACTCCTGCGTATTCGTCGACGATTTCCCGAATATACTCCCTTTCCTCTGCGTTGCACCCTTCGAGGTCCGCTATTCAATTCGCTTATTCAAGTTTAGAACTTCGCGGTATTTTTCCGATTTATCGGATTCAAACATTCGGCGTAGGTTGGCGGAAAAACTCGCAACATTCTCGGCTGTGCCGTCCTCATCGGCTTGATATAAATTATTCTCTGCGGTCGTTTCGCATTCGATCAATTCTACCACCGGCGTTGGGATAGATACGTCCGCGTCACCGATATTAATACACTTCGCGATGACCCGACCGTTGATATTTCTAGATACGAAATTCCCAAACAAAGAAACAAAAAAGAATGATGCGCGCAAAAAAGTAATAAGCCAATTAGGAGTGCAGGAAACCCTAAGACACACGCCCGCACGGACACAATATAGGTAGATACTAAGACATTTAAAAGCACATGAATAGCCATAAAAGGAACTTACCACATAGATGCAATGAGTAGAATCCTTCGCGATTCCCGCCTACATCACCTTCGGCACTCGAGCATACGGCACTCTGTCAAACTCGTGTACAAACGATTGACGGACACCACGAGACAGATTGCACTGAGACATAAAGCCTAAAACTAATGTACGGACGAAGCCAGGAAATTAAATGTATTACTCACAAAAAAAAAGAAAGAAGAGCAAGTACGAGGAGAGCACGTGTTGACGTCGGATGCTGCACGAGGCAACGGGCCAGGGAAGGCTAGGTGTAGCTGCATCCCGCGAAACGCATGTGCAGTGAAGTTCGCAATCGAAGTATACGTGAGCGCGGCAACGGAACTACGAGCACAGGACTAGAAACACGCGCGGAGCGCTACCGCTCGGCCGGAGCCGGTACGACGGCCGTGCAGCCGAGGAATGTGGTGTGCAGCCGAGGAATGTAAGATGGCCGAAAGGCGGCATATTCAAATCAGGATTTCAGGAATCGACGATGTAAATCGAACCAACAATCCGATTACATCCCCCCTTCGAGTCGAAGGTACGGGTACACCCTCCGAGAGGACTCAGAACCCAAAAATTGCAAATAAATAATTAGGAGCGGATAAATAAGCAAATGAAAATTTTTTTTAGGGCAGACAAAAAATTTCGAAAAATTTTTCTACAAAGGGTAGATTTGTATGGCCAGGGGAGGTACTAAAACCACCCCTATCATAAAAATCGTCAAAGTTAATAAACAACGGAGCATTAGTTAATTTTTTAATTACAAGAAAACCACGAGTCCTAGGAGAAAATCCTCAGGGGTACGTATGGAACACTCCCAGGACACCTAATAGACAAATAGGGTGCCCCATTATTTAAACAATCTCACATGTTAAATGCCATATCTCGGAAGGTAACTTAAAGAGAAGAATAATTTCTACGGCCCCATGTTGGGCACTCCTAACAATTAAAGAATCAAGAAAATAACCCCCCAATTAGTTAAACAATCTTAGATGTTTAATGAATTCCTCGGGAAGTTACATTCACATGTCAAAGATTTTGTACATACATATTGTTATGATCGGGTTCGAGTAATAAAGATGTCAACACGTATTTATAGAAAAACACACATAAACTCAGACTCTTTATTCAAACATAAGCACAACTGTTCTCATCAGCTGTCACAATCAGACTAACTACAAACAGTAACATCCGCGACGTCGTTGATCTCGTTGCTAGGGGTCGCAATGCGCGATTCTCAGCGTTCGAATCGCGCAACGTTCGAGATCGGTCATAACATTGCCCTCTCCTTTTCAGATTGTCGTCCCGACAATCATAACCATCCATCCTTCAAGCGGGTTGATCCTCTTACAATCCAATGATGACTTACAGGAACCGACATCAACATCCTCTACCTTGACCCATCCTAGGCATCAAGTTACCGAGCAATGCTTACAGATGCGAACCAATCATCACTCACAGGACTAAGACGGACCCGTCTCTTGAACAATCTCCTTTTCATTCTAATCATCCATCTTATTTGCTCAACATAGGGTTGGTCGAAAATCCATCTTCAGACAAGAGGGGGGAAGTTGACATGCCATGGAACCTCACCTCAAGTCCCTGCTCCGGTATTCACCTTCACGCTCACGGGAAAAACCATGGCTCAAAAGAACCGTGAGCAGAGCAGTCTTCTCAATAGATTTAATTCGGTCAAATCCAGGATTATCATTCTCAATCAGGTTCAGTGTCATAATCAGGGTTTTCATCTCTATTGGCCCATATCAGCAAAGGATCATTCTCATCCAACCTCCTCCATCAAACGGCAAAGATGTGAGTGACGTCATCAGGAATTCAGACACCTCAATTAATGAAGTTCTCGTTCCGAATCTTGCGGATCTGAAACGGAACGAACCCAACATCTGCAGTATCACACCCTTGATTGACATATTTAATGTGTCCTGGAAATAACCTAAATCTGTCTTTGTGATTTTCCTAAATGTATCCTCATGTCTATGTAGTTTCAGAATAGTGTCATCAACAGCGGCATTCGTCGATGACATATTCTGGTATCTAACCGTGTTGCTAGATGGTAATACTAATTCGTTGTTGATGTGTATGAAATGTGTATCAACTAAATTCGATTCAACAAAAATTGATCCTTCAGTGATTATGTCTGTGTCTATGTCTGTGTTTGTGACGTTTGTGTTCAATTGACTTAGCTGTTTAAATTGTAGTTGAAGATCCGTTTTCTTTTCAAGCAAATCGACACAACCGTTTATGAGCAGCAAGCTTGAATGATATTGCCTTGCCAATTCCTCATTCCGTGGTTGTTCAGCTTGTGAATCAGTTCTTGAGAGTACTCTTGGGGATGCAATTGGTTGAGTTGATGTTCTTGCGGTTTTTAACAACTCAGTTTCTTTCCTGAATCGACCATCCTTCGCGATTTCCATATACGCATTGTGGATAGCCTTCTCTCTGACACTACGTACAACAGGATGTGTTTCTTGTTCATCAATCCGCGAGGCAATCCATAGCCAAACATCCAATTCGGCGTTCATGATGTTCAAATAAATTATCCCGGACGAGCCCCCAAAATGTTATGATCGGGTTCGGGTAATAAAGATGTCAACACGTATTTATAGAAAAACACACATAAACTCAGACTCTTTATTCAAACATAAGCACAACTGTTCTCATCAGCTGTCACAATCAGACTAACTACAAACAATAACATCCACGACGTCGTTGATCTCGTTGCTAGGGGTCGCAATGCGCGATTCTCAGCGTTCGAATCGCGCAACGTTCGAGCTCGGTCATAACATTATTAAGCACTTATAACAGGTAATGAAAAGCGAAAATAGTCGCCCAATTATTTAAACAATCTTAGAAGTCTAATGAATTACCCGGGAAGTTACATTCACATATCAAAGTTTCTGTACACACATATAAAGCGAATAAAAAGCGAAAATAGTCGTCCAATTATTTAAACAATCTTAGAAGACTAACGCATCACTCGGGAAGTTACAGTAAGGTCAAGAAAATTTTTGTAGAGAAGCATCGGGCATTCCTTAAGCCTAAGCCCGACGCACACCCATCCGACATAATACAAGTTTAGCATTCGGACAAAACCAAAAGAAAAGACACAGTAAGGAAAAAAGCCGCATAGAGACAGCGTCAAATATCAAGCGCCTACACTGACATAGAGGCAGTCAGACCGACGCCAACGGCAAAGTAGAGAACATCGTCGGGCCAGCAGAAAGGAATTAAACCAGCACGCACATAGAATGGTTCTCTGGGAAAGAGAATTAGCCGAGACTAGGAAACAGCTGAAAAAATGGTTCACGGCCGAACACTACGAGTACGTTTGCCCTTGCGGAACCGTAGTTACGATGGTAAATTCGACCTTCCGATGGCAAATAGTCGTCGCAGGAGCAGTTCTGTATGACTCGACGGGAGATACCTCCTGCGTAATGTCCAAGGACCCCGAGGTAAACAAGGAACGATTTAGGAAGAAGATGGACGACCAAGCAAGAGTAGAACGGGGAGAATGTTAAGTGTAAAGAAATAAATAAACGAAACAAACCCAACCAAACAACAAAAAACGAGACATGAGCAACAGGCCAGCTAGGCATTATTAGCCGACACAGCGCACTCACTTACCGACAGAGCGCGAAAAGCGAAACCAATGACGAGACAGCACACAACAAGAGACGGTAACGACAGCGCGAACTAGGTGCCCGCCTCAGAAGTCGGGGACCTGAGTTCAAGCCCAGGGCAATTTTTCATATTTTTTTATTATTTCCTTTCTATATTTTTTTCTGGACAATACCAGCTGTCCGTAACAGCTTCCACGCGGTCACTGTAATGCAGTTCAGTGAACGTTTTTTTTTACCTTTTAAATTTTTGTTTGTTTTGTTGTTTTGTTTTCGGGGTCGCTTTATTATTCTCTACTAGGATTAGGGACAGGTATACATGAAAAAGGAATGTATATTTAAAGAAATTAAACATAATCAACATCCGGCACTGGTATCCACCAATGACCAGGGAGCCTCATCATCCCAGGAACTTCATCGATGGACCGACCACATACAGAGCACGGGGCCGTATCCGCAGGGATGCCCCACTCCTCCTATTGGCACGGGAACCACGTTCCCTCAGCAACGAAGGGGATCAGCGGATTGTATATGTAATAAGATACGATGACCCCGTAGGACCGTTGCTGGACCCTGAGGTAAGACGGCGCTTCCGGAAGTTGCCGGCAGAAAACGCAACGGCCTCCGATAAGTAGTGTAGAGCCGCCCACTCCGTGGCATGGATAAACTCCACCATCAGGCCTTGGAAGCTCTTCGAACCCTTCATCGTCAGACGAGATCTAGGAGAAAAACATTATTAACACCATATCTAGAAAATCTAAATAGCAAACTCTTACTCGGCCCTCCTCCGGGTCGCCCACATGTTCCTCGCCAAGCCCCCAGAACCTTGGAAATCCAAATTCTCCAGCCATTATACACAAAACGATAATAAAAAGAAAAGATGAAGACGACAGTCGCAATCAGACTGCGAATGAATATACACCGGCAAAGCCACGAAAATTCGATAAAAAGACGCAATCATGGCAGAAAACCCCACCAAGAAAAGAGCTACCGGACGAAGAAATATGAAAATCGCGTCTCGCGAAATCTGAGCGCCCACGACACAGTGCACAGGAAAGCCACGACAAATCGGATAGACGACAAAGTTATATCACGGCTAATCTTGAAACCAAATAAATATTTGCCGGCATTAAAAATCTCGGCCAATTAAGGGGATCCCTTAAGGGAGCATTCTGTAACGCTCCTTATCTAGCACGATATAGCCTAATAATTCAAATAAATAAACAAAATTAAACGGGAATATGGGCATTAATACTACTAACCCACGGGGTAAACCATAAAAAACAAAGGGACAACCATAGGCATGAAACATGAGGAGGACATAATACCTCTAACAAACTCTATATTTTAAAATATAGCGGCCATTACGGCACTATCACGTTATTTAATAGAATGAAATTATAGGACACCCTCTTACAGGTGCGCCGTACCCAAGGATATCGATGGAAGAATCGACATAAGGGCCATCAACCATAATCCAGGGCTACTGGTCGAAAAGCTATTAGCGACCTCCAGCACGACATGGAAGATGATACAGCGCATAAATCTCGAGGCATTTTTCTTAAGATGGAATAATTTACTAGGAAGCTGTAATACTTTAAAAGCATTCTGCACTCAAGGAAACACAGCATGCCCATACGAACAGCAGCTAACCGAGATACGTCAGCAGATCGAAGAGACTACGAGGAACGCTGACAAAGTAAAAGAGCTGCTACAAGGCCATGAAACGACACAGAAACCAAGAACTAAACGAGCCTGGTTTTCTGCAATAGGAAAAATCAGCCGTACAATATTTGGAACCCTAGATGAGGAAGCTGGAGAAGAAATCAAGCAACTCATTAGCATCACAGCTAACGATACTAGGCAATTAGCGAAATTGCTAGCAAACCAGACCGAACTTATACATACAGAGTTCGGCGTATTACACGAAAAAGCCGACGAACTGGAAAGCGCCATGGAAGAATTAACGGCCAAACAGGCAAACCTGCAAAACCAAGAGGAAATCGCAGAAGCCCTAAACTTAGTAGAGAATAACGTACTACAGTACGAGCTAGATACGGAGATTTTAACGGACGCCGTACTATTTGCAACTCAAGGAGTCGTACACCCACGATTCGTAACACCAGAGCAGATAGACAAATTGGAAGCCCTTGCAAAAGAGAAAATAACCGACTCACGGTTCCCGCCTATGGGGACAGATATGTCCATCACCGAATTGATTAAAATATCCGACGTCTCAATTTTATTTCAAGACACGCACCTGGTATATTACATAGGAATGCCATTGCTCGACTTCAACGATTACGATTTGCACAAGGCCTCTGCCCTACCGATCAAGCAGAAATCACTTAATGCATCAGACACATTTGCTTATATTTGGCCAGAAACGGAATATTTCGCACTGGACCAAGGGTCGAACACATACATCCCCATCACCTTAGATGCACTGAATACATGCAAGAAGCTTAGCAACCTATACATATGCAACGACGACGCGAGCTGTGAAATTAAAATCAGCACGAGCAAAACTGCCATTAATCTCTCGGAATGTAAAATCAAGATGGTAAAATCAAGGGAAGCATTTTGGATGCGCACGAGCACTCCAAACACCTGGATATTCTCCACAAATAAAAAAGAGAGACTGTTTTCTAGTTGCAAACGACTGACGTACAACGCGATAGACATTGACGGCGTAGGCATGTTGCGCCTGCCGCACGGTTGCACCGCACGCACAATCACGGTGCGACTCGTAGCATCTCGCGAAGCACGCGTAAATTACACAACCGTAATATTTAACGAAACGGAATTGGACGTAATTGCATTAATAAATAACACGGGTAACACGCCACTAGCCTTTATTAAGGACACGCTAGCAAAGGAAAACACAGTAAAATCTTTAAACCTTAGGAAGGACATGCTAGCGCGTTCATTGAAAACGGGACGAGATTTTCGCGACATTATCGATAAGGCAAAAAGGCTAGGCGAATACAAGGACATCTATGGTAGATTTTCGTCCCTTCAATCAACAGTAACTTATAATATGAATGTTCTCACTAAAAGGGGGGCCCCACTACTAATCCGAGATAGATTGATTTCAGATCATAGGATTACTCATGCGCAACCCAGCGCAGAGCATCTACAGATGCATGAGGCCAGACGACCCGAGATGACAAACCAGATACTCCCACACTACACTCCGTGGCCATCAACAGGCCTCAGCCTCCCAAATCTGCAGCAGCTGGCCGCAGCCAATGGGATGCTCCTTCAGCCGGTCCTGATGCCAAGGGATTCAAGGTTGAATCTACAGATGACTGGAGCCAAGCACGATCAAGACAACCAATCAAGACACAATATAAGATTAAGCGAAAGTACATTTTAAGAAACTTAAAGGAAAGAGAGATTCGCTAGGTAGCCATAATGTATGATAGGACCACACAAATACAGCCAATGGCGCACTACACAACACACAATATCGTAACAATCACACTTTAGAAAAACAATATACTTATAAAACCGCTCGACCAACCTAAGCTAAAATTGTTAGCCGCTCGACCAACCTTAGCAAAGTTTCATGTGACCGGAGAATAACACGTACTATCTTAGAAATTTTAAACGAGTAAATTAGAAAAATAACACATAAATCTTAACCTAACCTAGCATATTGAATAGATTACATACACTTTCCTTTATCTTCACTCGGAATAGATTATAGAAACTTACAAGTAAAATAAGAGGGTAATTTATATGAGAAAAACTCAAGTTTTTTTCGGACGCGGGATTTTATTTGCATAATTATAAGTTTGCGGGCGAGGGCGCCCGGTAGCGACCCAAAGGACGTGTCACGTGTGAATATTCACACGTATATAGCATAGCTAGTTATAACGCACTCGAGTACAAATCGCCAAACACGTGCATGGCAACAGCTCGGGCGCACCCCGAGGCCCGATTCTTCCGACTCAGCGCGACTTTCCCTCCACGACTTCGGACGACCGCGCGGGTAGGAATCACACCACCCAGGGAGGCTATAAAAGGGGGTGCATACAGGCGCTCGGCCTCTACTCCACCACCCGCGATCCAGCACTAGACAGGTAGTTTTGACTCGGAGACGACAGATAGGATCGCATAATTATAGAGACGCGCATTCTCCGAGGTCACTTTAAACACGCGTATCTCTCTTTCACGCGAATCATTCATTGTAAATTATGATTAATAAACAAACACATTCACCGATAATCTCTCGTGTTCATCTATCGCCCCGGTATTTTCGCAGCAATCGTGAGCTTAACACCTCACGGAGAACAAAACATCGACCCTCACATGTAACAATTTCTTGACCAGTTAGATCAGGGCTCATATTGTTTGATTGATTGTTCGTATCTCAACTTTTAGCTCTTCGAATAAATTAACAGGTTACAATGATTGTATAATCAGCCTTTTGCTGTTTAAAGCAGGTTTTTGGTTAATTGATTCGTATTAATCCAAAAATAATCAAGCTTTGGACTGTAATTAAAAGTTAGAATGCCGATATAACACTTTCTCTGTAGTTTTCCTATGTCCAGAAATAGTAAACTTAAAGCTCAAAAAAATTTACCTTCGATTGGTTATTTGTATCTTTGTATCTCACGTTTTACCACTTCAAGTAAATAAAACCGCTGCCAAGTCATTGGCACTTAGCTTCCTATAATTCTGCTAGTGGAAGATAATTACATGGGACAATCGATAGATCGATCACGTAGTTCCAGAATTATAACAGTATACGTACGCACGTATGCACGCACGCACGCATGCACACAGACAAAACCATTTGCACGGACATTTTATAAAACCATGAAAACTCTCAAAATATACTAAGCTTTAATTATCAAATTATATGGTTTAACAAAAATAATAATGTTCAGTCACACAGATTATACAGGGTGAAAGTTGAAGAATTTGAATCTTAATATCTTTCAAACTAAAAGGTTTCATAAGCTACAAAAAGAACCTAGCCGAAGTGATCAAAAGATCAATCTTTTCGTAAAATTTCAACTCAATTTAAACCTTTTTACTCCCGTAATCGTACGACATAAAAAAACCATATTTTTTAATTTTTGATTTTTATCTCAAAAACTAGTCGCCAAAATTGCTTAAAATTTTTACATCTAGTAGATATCGATGTTTTTTATTGTCATGAATTTTTTCAAAACATTTAACTATTTATTTTTTGAGTTATATATGTTTATCGAAAAATTACCTTTTATATCATAAAAAATGAACAGATCAGTCAATCTAGAAAATCTTGCGGGAAAAAGTAGACAAATTTATGTTCTTTTAGATACACTATTGTTGAATATATTGTATAAATCATATCATTATAAAAAAGCAAAAATATTTTTTCAAAAATAGAAAAATGGCTATAATATGGCCGTAAAATGGTTAGAATCATAAAACAAAAAATGATCTAAATTCAGAATCAGAAAAAATATATGCATGTCAAATTTTATTACGATCCGTCGCATGGTTCCAAAATTATGGCGGTATACGTACATACACACACACACACACACACACACACACACACACACACACACACACACACACACACACACACACACACACACACACACACACACACACACAGCCATCCGCACGGACATTTTCTAAAAACGTATGATTCGTACTCCAAACACCTCCAAATGCGTTTCCACGAAGTATTAGCAAAACTGAAAATTTTACTATTACAAAGCTTCCTCTTGAGGAGGAAGCAAAATAGTTCCATCGTGAATTAAATTGCGTTTTGAGCCTTATAGATAAGGAGGGGTTGACGGATTTCTATCGGTCTCTCCGAGGCAAGGTAATGTTCCGAAAGAAAAACAACTTATTTTTTCTTTCGACGACGTTTCGGCGCACAATGTCGCCCTCATCAGGGAAAAAAACTATAGGACTCGACAGGCTCGCTGATGGAAAGTTCGAGGCTGCGCACGGTGGGGAAACGCAGCCTCGAACTTTCCATCAGCGAGCCTGTCGAGTCCTATAATTTTTTTTGCTTCCTCCTCAAGAGGAAGCTTTGTAATAGTAAAATTTTCAGTTTTGCTAATACTTGAAATACGTGGAAACGCATTTGGAGGTGTTTGGAGTACGAATCATACGTTTTTAGAAAATGTCCGTGCGGATGGCTGTGTGTGTGTGTGTGTGTGTGTGTGTGTGTGTGTGTGTGTGTGTGTGTGTATGTACGTATACCGCCATCATTTTGGAACCATGCGACGGATCGTAATAAAATTTGACATGCATATATTTTTTCTGATTCTGAATTTATATCATTTTTTGTTTTATGATTCTGACCATTTTATGGCCATATTATAGCCATTTTTCTATTTTTGAAAAAATATTTTTGCTTTTTTATAATGATATGATTTATACAATATATTCAACAATAGTGTATCTAAAAGAACATAAATTTGTCTACTTTTTCCCGCAAGATTAAACATATCTAGATTGACTAATCTGTCACTATTTTTTTGTTAGTAATTTACTGTAAAATTATCAATATATTAAACTTTTGAAACTTCGATGACAATAAAACACGATGATCTACTCAGTTGTAAAAATTTTAGCAATTTGGCCTAGTTTTTGAGATAAAAATCAAAAACGTAAAAAAAAAGGTTTATTTTATGTCGTACTATTACGGGAAAGTAAAAAGGTTTAAATTGGTTGAAAATTTTAGGAAACGATTGATCCTTTGATCACTCTCGCTACCGGTTCTTTTGCTAGCTTATGAAACCTCTTATTTGAAAGATATTAGTCAATTCTCAACTCTCCGACCTGTATACTCTGTGTTCTGAACAATTATTATTTTTGTTAAACAATAATTGATAATTGAGCTTAGTAGATTTTGAGAGTTTTCGTGGTTTTATAAATGTCCGTCGGCAGATGGTTTGTTCTGTGTGTGTGTGTGTGTGTGTGTGTGTGTGTGTGTGTGTGGTGTGTGTGTGTGTGTGTGGGTGCGGTACGTATTACTGTATAAATTCTGAATATCTACGTAATCGTAATAAGATTGGACGTGCCATATATGTTTTCTGATTCTGAATATCGAGTAATTTTCTTTTAAGATTCTAGACGATTTTATGGACCACTTCATGGCCATATTTTCGATTTTGCAAAATATTTTGCCCTGTTATTTTATGATATGATTTATACGATATCATTCAACAATGTGTACTGAAAGACTGCTACCCACAAGTGAACATATCTTGCCGCGCTGCCGACGCCCGGGCTCTCTCGCTTAAAGAGTCGGGGCCTTCAGTCCAGCGGATCTTTCCGGTGAGACCAACGCTCCCAGGAGTTATGGAAATATAGAACTATTATCGAGGGTCTAAAAGGCGACTGTGGGGCAGTACTGAAAGCTGTTTAATTTTAATAGGCGATTATGGGAAATATAGAAAACAACTTCAGCGTCTGAAAGGCGGCTGTGGGTATGTAAACATCTATGGCAAATGTCCAAAAGAGGCGACTTCGATACAGACAGACGATTACGTGGTCCTAAGAATGCGACTGTGACGACTGGGGCCGGGCGGGGGGGGGGGGGGGGGGGGGGGGGGGGGCGGGGGCGGCGGGGGGGGCGGGGGGGGGGGGGGGGGGGGGGGCGGGGGGGGGGGGGGGGGGGGGGGGAGGGGGGGGGGGGGGGGGGGGGGGGGGGGGGCGCGGGGGGGGGGGGGTGTGCTGAAATGAGGCTTTAAAATTTTAAAAAGACTATTATGGGAGTATAGAAAACAACGTCAGGGTCTGAAAGGCGCGTCTGGTGCGTATGTAGAAATCGTGAAAAATCATTTTTTTGTGACAAAAGTTAATTTTTCCAAAAAAAATGAGCCACCCGTACAGATCGTTGTAACTTCGCAGTTGCTTACGTTATTAACGCATCGCAATACCTGCGTAGTTTTTTATTACGACTAGTATCGTAAGTTATTTTAGGAGCTTCACGATTCTAGTCGCTGAATCCACCTTACCCCACTCCCCTGATACCCCTCCCCTACAAGTGTCTTCCTAACCTATCCTTTTAGTATCGAATAGTAGCGAATATTTAAATCAAAGAATGAGTTGATTGTCCCATGTAATTATCTTCCACTAGCAGAATAGGAGGAAGCTAAGTGCCAATGACTTGGCAGCGGTTTTTTTTTTCCTAATGAGGGCGACATTGTTCGCCGAAACGTCGTCGAAAGAAAAAATAAGTTAAGTTGTTTTTCTTTCGGAACATTACCTTGCCTCGAAGAGACCGATAGAAATCCGTCAACCCTTCTTAAATCACTACCGAGGGATAACTTCATGCTGAGGACTACTTCCTCTGCAAACATAATTTGTAGGTAAGGTTTTTGGTCAAGTCTGCTGCAGAAATTGGTTTCAGCGGTAAAAAATACACAAAATATAGTTTTAAGGCATTAAGACAAAATTTATTACGACTTTGCGGCATCAAAAACCATATTTTTCCGAAAATTAAGCACTTTAGGACTTTATTTTGAGGTTAGTATATCAATCTGACAATTTTCCTATAATTTTTCCATCTTCTATGACCATTAAGTTTAAAGATAAAAAAATATTTAGTGGAATTAGTCATTCCTATCTCTTGTTCTAACACTTGGCATGCAAAAAAATGGTAATAATTAGCGTTTAATTGGCTTTTGGAGTTTTTATGACACGCCGTGGCGTAAACCTCGATTTATGCCACGCTCGTGCAAAAATGACTTCGCTAAATCTCGGTTTACGCACGTTGTGTCATAAAATATCGTACGATACGAGGGGGGTAAATGGATTTCACCCTCGCTTCGCTCGGGCGATAACGTCCCCACGAGGGTAAAGTACTTTACTGCACTAGTATCGTAATATACTATTAGGTTAGGTTTCTGATTAATTATGCTGATAAATTCGGATCTAGCGGTAAAAAATACACAAAAAATAGTGTTCAAGGCATTAAAAAAAAAAGTATTACGACTTTGCGGCATCAAAAACCATATTTTTCCGAAAAATGAGCACCTTTAAACTTGATTTCGAGGTTAGGATGACAATCTGACGCTTACCCTATAATTTTCCTATATTCTAGAACTGGCGAACTTAACGCTTAAGAAATTTCACTTTAAATGGTTATTTCAATCGGAAGTTCTTTGATTTCGAAAAAAGGTCGATTTTAAACAGTGTGCAGGGGTCAGGATAAGGTTTCCTGTTAAGGGAGACTCTGAAAAGGATGTGATAGTAGCCTCAAGCTACTCCCCTTACGACTTCCGGAAAGAGCCTCCATCATGGGAAGTGCAAGAAATCGTTGAGCATTGCTGAATTGAAGGAATTCCACTTATTCTGGACTGCCATGCCAATGCACATCACATCGTCTGGGGCAGTTTAGATATTAATAGCAGGGTCGATGCACTGCTACAATATCTTGTCACTACGAATCTCTGTATATTGAACAGGAAAAGGGAACCCACCTTCTACAATTCTGTCAGAAGTGAGGTTATTGACTTGACCCTGTGTACTACACAAGGATAGAGGGGTGGCTCGACAACTAGAGGGTCTTTAACGAACCTTCGTTATCGGACCACAGTTATATCTTTTTCGAATGGAAGAAAGGAGGCACTGGGACTAAGGCCTTTAAGAACCCGAGGAGAACCGACTGGGGCTCTTATAGAGACAACCTTCGAAACGAACTCCAATCTTACAAACTAAACTTTGAAACGACGGACGGATTAGACTTCTGGGCCGGAGAACTAGAAAAAATAATCGATAACGCGTTCCCGAGAAGTAAAAGGAGTGATTGGGATAAAAATAAAGACGCCCAACGGCGTTATGAAAACCACGTTAATTCTGGTTGTTCCGGACGACGGGTTGTCAGGGAAAAGAGCAAGTGTGACGCGTTGATATTTATGAATATTTATTTATTCATTTTGCAATAGTTTATAGCGAACATTTCCCAGCTATTCGATCCTCATTGCGCGTATCGGCAGTGCGATTCGTGGCGTCAGGCCAACACGGTTAGGAGTGATTTTTAATTGCTCCTAGACTGCCAGATCTCAAATAGGGAGTTTTACTCTACGGATTGTGAAGATCAACACGGTGCGGAGAAGCCGACGGGCTGATCTGTGACTGCCAGGCCAGAGGTCAAGTAGTGGTTCAAGTCCCTTCGGCGGTCTTCGGGAAAGCCCTTTGTTTTAGCGGGCCCGAGTTTTCGGCGGCGACTAATGCGTGTTACGTCAGTTGACAGCGGTGGCTCGGCAAAGCAAGATGTCATGCAAGGACCTTTTTGATTAGATTTGACAAATAAAGTTTTGACTCAAGATCAACAATAGTTTTTATAGTTTATTTAAACCTTGATAATAGTTTTGTCCCATACACTGGTAAAAACAAAGGGTGATGGGACTACTGTGAGGGAATTAAAAGATATCCAGATGCAGCTAGGCTAATCCGAATACTTGCAAAGAATCCTGAGGTATGGCTCGGAGCAATAAAACTACTGACAGGAGAATACGCGGCTTCGGAAGAGAAGTGTCTGTATCTTCTTCTAGAAGCTTACTTTCCAGACTTTTAGCTAGTGAATTAATTATGGCCGATCCCCTCTCAGATGGGCCATCGGGAATGTTCAGCTCTTCAAGGCTCTAGGCACGGATGGTATCTACCCGAACTTTCTGCAGGAGGGACTGGAAGAACTAATAGGCCCCCTAGTCAAACTATTTAGAGCTAGCGTTGTCCTGGCTTACGTGACCAAAATTTGGAAAACAGCCAAGGTAGTATTTACCCCAAAACCTGGGAGAGCTAGTCACAAGACTGTCAAGGATTCTAGGCCCATCAGACTGAGCTCCTTTGTATTTAAAACACTCGAAAGGTTATGGACAGATATATACAAGGTGAAATCCTTGCCATCGACCCACTACACCCCAACCAGCATGCGTAGAGGGCGGGTTACTTCACGGAAACCGCACTACACTCGGCGGTCTTTTGCATCAAGGAGCAGCTGGGAAAGGAAGATCTCATGGTAGAAGCATTCCTGGACAAAGAGGGGGCGTTCAATTGCACCTCAATTGAAACCGACACTGAAGAGGCTATCAAGCAGAGCGTGTCCAGGCCACTGATTCAGTGGCTTGAGGACATGCTAAACTGCAGTACTATGGTCTCAAAACTAGGAACCACTACGGTTTCGGGTATAGTCAGTAAAGGATGTGCGCAGAAGGAGTGGCGTCCTCCACCATCAGGTGGCTAACGGTCTGCTGGAAAAGCTGAATGTTCGAAGGTGCTATGCCCAGGCCTATGCAGATGACTTCTTAATACTGATTAAAGATTCAGAAGCTAGCACTAAGAAAAGTGCAAAATTGGTGCTGCTCGACGGGGCTCTCGGTTTACCCAGACAAAATCAAGCTCGTCATCTTTACATGCAAGTACAAGATTGGAACCTACAGGGCACCTAAACATTCAGGCATAACCCTGGAGGTGAAGGGTTCAGCTAAATACGTCGGCGTTGTCCTTGACAGAAAGATGACCTGGGAGAAACACGGCACAGTGTAACAAGTTCCTAGTGGTATTCTGGACATGCCGTAGGGCGTTTAGCAGCATGTGGAGACTCAGTCCCCAAATTCTCCTATAGCTTTACAGAACTGTACTTCTTCCCAAGCTTGCGTACGCCGCGCTGGTCTGTTGGCCAAGGGTAGAGCGGAGGCGAGGGGGACCCTGGAGAGACTAAGGAGACTTGTAACGAGGGGGCTATTGGGCTCTAAGGACCACGCTCACGAAAGCAATAGGAATCCTAGTGGAAGTAGAACTCCTTCACCTCACGATCTCAAGAGAGGCTACCAAGGCCGCCCATAGACTTAATGCCTACGGGTAGTGGAAATAGGGGACGAGGCATACTCGGCTTCCGCCGAAACTCTGCCTCAAACTGAAATTCTCCATAAAATCGCACATAATAATATCGCGTTACTTTTTTGGAAAGAAATACGAGATAATCATCCCAACACGGTAAGACTGGGAGGCTAGAAGTGATACCCTGCCAGGGGAAGGAGATATCCGGTACACGGATAGATCCAGAACCGATGACCGCATGGGCTCCGGTTACTACTATCGCAGGGACGGAAAGGGCACCTTTTTCTCCCTGAGGCGGTTTACAACGGACTTTCAATCAGAAATTTATGCCATATTAAGCTGCTCACAGAGGGTCATGGAACTCCTTACACTTGGCAGGCGAATAAGTATATGTTCAGACAGCCAGACTGCGCTTAGGGCCCGGAAGACAACATCCAAGCTGGTCTGGGACTGCAAGATCACAGTTAATCATCTGGCCAACAACAACAAAGTCAGACTACTCTGGGTCCCAGGTCATACTGGGATCAAGGGCAATGAGATCGCTGACAGACTGGCTGCACTGGGAGCTCGAACTCCCCCAATCTGACCAGAACCTTTTACGGGCGCCGCAAAGTGCCTAGTAGAAGGGGCAATTCGAGAATGGGTAGAGGACGAGCACACCAGGAAATAGCGAGATACCCAAGGATGTAGACAAGCCAACGCAGTCATGGGACAGAACATTAATGTGGACCAAGTGTACTAGCGGAGGCAACAGAAGCGACTCCAGTCTCCTGTCTAAGATCATCACGAGACACATACGTCTCAGATACTATGGTTGAAAGACAGGAAAGAAGGATACAGGAGCATGCAGATGGTACGAAGAAGCAGTGAAGCCGCCAATCCATATCCTGACAGCATGCCCCAGTTTCGCTGAGCTCAGACATCAGCACCTGAGGAATCATTTCCCAACCTGCAACGACATAGAGGCAGCCTGCTCGGGGGCTATTCTAACCTTCTGGAGAAGGACTAGCTTGCCCGAGTAGGTGATTGTCTGTACGAAAAAAGGTACAATGGGTATTGCCTAAGTGCCAGGGGTGTCAACGCTTCCCTTCCTGAATAATAATACCTGAATAATAACAATAATAATAATAGGGAGCACCCAGGGGGCTGAAATTTTAGGAATAGCTGTTTTCCTAATGTATTTTAACACAAAAAGTCGGCGGGCAGAGCCCCCCCCCTGATACCTATTTGACGAAATTTATAGGAAAGACCCATTTGTATATGTATGTATTTGTTGATAAGATTATGGTTATGATTTAATAACCATATATTTTTTACTGCAGCCCATTCGCGTTTTATAAAATACTTATTTGATAAATATTTTAATCAACGAAATTGGTCTATACTTTACAAAGATTCATAAATAATAATATGGGTTGCAGGAGCTGATTATAGAACCAGTACGATATGCCTTGGACTACTATAGACGTTTAAACGAAGCTGCCAAGGACGAGCGTCATCAGCGTAAAAGTATTATTGACTTAGGTGATCATACACCTAGTAATTCAAGTAATCCTCATAATAGTGACCAGCGTCATCTTCAACAAAATTTAAAGCAACATCAATCAAATAGCGGCTTCATGAGTAGCTCATCAGGAGTTGGGCCCGAAATTTGTTCTGTTGTTAAGTCAGTATCTTCGCATAGCATGCTATCGAAACGCTCTACGACTACACTGCACTCACGCTCCCGCTCAATTGAGGATGATGCTGGTGCTATCGACAGTACCATTGTTGAACAATTGGCTGATCATGAAAGTAGTGATCCTGAAACTGCTACTGAGGTTGAAATCAGTGAGAAAACCTTAAAATTTAAGATATCTACGGAGGAAAATTGCAGCACTTCGACCCTAGGCCGTAAGTCCTACCCCAACAGTCGCAAAGGTAGTCACGAGAAATCTAGTCTTGACTATTTCAATCATGATTTCACTAAAGCAATGCGTGAATATGAGCGTGAAAGGCGATGGAGTCGGGGAGAAAATTTTTGTAGTGCTGTGAGTTCACCCATAAGCGTACGCTCAAATGATGCGGAATCACGAATTCTTGAGGAACTTGAACATGATGACCAACATTATATGGAACTTGTATTCGCAGAAAATAGCATAAAAATGGAAGCAAACGGTAATCTTATGGTAGATATTGCTCAGCACCAAAATAATAATCGTATTAGCAAACGAACAGCAAGTATGGATACCAATGCACGAGAACCAAAAACTACCACTTCAACGGAAATTGTCGAAGATGCCGTACGTATATAATTTTCATTAAACTCACGACTTTATCGACCTCGACAGTTAGAATAAAGCGGCTTTTTACTCTTTATTTCATATTGTATTCCTATTTATATACTTTATTTTTTCTTATTAATTTGTATAGCTTTAAACCAATAGGGACTTAAAGGTGGGAACGTGGTATGTGCGCAGTTTGTACAAAGCGGGCGTGTACCAGGAAATCTTAAAAGAAGCTGGCAAGCGCGAATTAGATTTAGTAGCAATACAAGAAACTCGGTGGCAAGATAGCGCGATTTTAAGAAAAGATAACTTCACCTTTACATTTAGGGGCGCGAGCGGACACTCCTTAGGTATCGGTTTTCTGGTTAGCAAAAGAATTATATACGCTGTTAAAAGTTTCAAATTCGTAAACGACAGACTCTCGTATATCATCATCGAAGGAGCGTGGTATAATTACATGGTTATTAACGTACACTGTCTTACGGAGGACAAAAAGGAAGAGGTCAAGGATCTTTATTTACAAAGCATTGGAACAATTAATCGATCGATTCGCGTCTTACGACACCGAAATAGTAGTAGGGGATTTCAACGCTAAAATAGGAAAAGAGGAAATGTTTAGGCTCACTATAGGCACGGAAAGTTTGCACGAGACCAGCAACGATAACGGTATTAGAGTCATACATTTCGCAGCGGCAAAAGATCTTATAATAAAGACTACGTGCTTTAAGCACAAGGATATACACAAAGCAACGTGGACATCGCCGGACGGAGCCACGCAAAATCAAATCGATCACTTCCTTATCGATAAGAGGCGCCACACGAATGTACTTCAGGTAAGAACCTATAGGGGGGCGGATTGCGACTCGGATCATTTTCTAGTAGTGGCCAAATTAAGAGCCAAATTAGTAGCCGGGCAAAATAGCAAACGGGTGAACAAAGTAGAAACCTTTGACATTGAAAAGCTGCGAAACGGGGTAGAGCGAATTCAGTATCAAGTAGAAATAAGTAACCGGTTTCAGGTTCTCGAGGACACGGGTGCACCGACGGAGGTAGATGACGACCCGAACAGTCTATGGGGGGCTATCGAAAGAACGGTAAAAGAGGCCGCGAATAAAGAGCCAGGTAAAACGAAAAAGCCAAAGAGCAAACCATGGTTTGACGAAGAGTGCGAACTCTGGTTTGAAAGGCGCAAAAAGGCAGAAGTGGACAGCGTTCACAATGGAAACAATAGGACAGTAGAAGAGTACAACGAACTAAGAAAACAAGTAGGTGTGATTTACAGAAACAAAAAGCGCGAGTACCAAAAGAACGAGATTAGAAAAATAGAAACTAACGGTAAGGAAAATAACCCGCACGAGATGTACAAAGAAATTAACACTATTAGGGTTTCCATAGTATATCGCAATTAATGAAAGATGAGGGCGGGAATCTCGTTACAAGCGAAAATGAACTGCTGAAGCTGTGGAAAGGATATTTTGATAAGTTACTAAACGTACATGAAAACTGCGAGGAAACGGCAGACGAAATCCACACTGCGAACTCCATATGGAAGAACCGACCTACAAAGAAGTAGAAGCCGCGATCAAAAAACTAAAAAAACAATAAGGCCGCGGGAACGATTATATACCAGCTGAACTACTTAAATACGGGGGCACCGCGCTTACATTCAAAATTTTTGAACTAGTATGTGCTATTTGCATACATAATAGTATGCGTCGTGTGTATAGCACAGGTTCTCTACTCATATCGCAGCGCAGGTAGTAGGCCGTACCTAACCATACACACACACATACATTCAAAAGTATATGACGCGTATAGTACAGGCTGTCTGATTACTATACAGCAGAATGGCAGATGAAAAACGACAGTAGATACTGTTATACAGTTTACATAATTCCAGTCATTGTTAAAAATAAACGCAATATAGACTCAATTATTGCTGATTCAGCGTAAATTATAAAAAAGTGTCATCTTAAAATCCAAACAAGTAGGTCACTAAACTCCAAAATATAATCAGTTGTGAAATGCTCTCTTCTTTTGCATTTTTAGTATATTAAAATTAAGAAATTTATAAAGTTAATCAAGGGGCGCGGTGGCGCCCCGATGGCAAGTATAAGTTTTATACGCTGTGCCGTCGGGAGCACCGCGACCCTATTATACTTTGAAGCTAGATAACCTATATGCGTTTTATAAATATTTCTATAATATTGCTCCTTCAGCAAATTAATTAAGATTGAAAATTAATTTGTGATTTTTCTTTAATTTTTCGCCTCCCCGATTTTCTCTTTTTAGGCTCAGTCAGTTTCAACAATACTGAGATTGTTGGTTATGGGAGGTTAGAAGTTCATATAAATGTATACAAACAAACTTACTATTTATTTACATTTATACGAAACGTCATTATTAAATAAAAGACCTCAAGAGAGCTATACACTGCAGAGAGCCGAGTGCACGCTGCGCACGGAGACAGAGCGCTGCATATTATACTTAAAAGCTCTAATAGATAGAAAAGCCTAATAGATCAAGAGAGAGCGAGAGAGAGGTGTCCGCCAAGCGCACGGAGCAGATGGAGCGCTGCTTGCGCCTGCTTTATTGAAGTCCAATCTGACGAATTGGATCGCTGTGTAGCAGTATAGAAATAATATATCGTTCGTATATGCAACAACCGAGCAAACGAAGTAGATGAAGTGTATCTTTGAGTTAATCAGAGCCATATGACTATCAAAGGCTCTACATAGCTTCGGCCTACACACTCTGCGTAGGTACTTGTGACCCTCTATACTCGTCAATCAAGCTCTCTCGATTGAGCTCCTTGTGGTTTAGCCGAACTATAGTTTTCTAAAACTCTCCAGGTGCATCTAACCTTTCCTTGGAAACGTACCAGGCAAACGGCAGTGTTATTGAAAGTGCAGATCGTTTTGCAGCTCAAGTTTTAGTGTCAACGTCTCTCACAATAGAAAAAAAGAACAAAATGATGTGCGATGTGCCCATCGCGTATGTGCATTAAGAAATACGAGGTCATTATATGCGTGCATGTGCGCCAGTGCGTAATTGACTATAGTGTGGTCACTATAGTAATTGACTATAGTGACTAGTACTGTGCTTGGTAGGCACAAACAACTCTGCTTAGATCAAGAATCATCGTAGGACCCTTGGCTCGCATCGATGGATTGGAAAGGGCACCAAGCAATCCCTCTATAGTAGAACACGCTGGCCTGCGACACCAAGAGCGAGAATTGAGATCAACAGCGTGATCGGCGGCCATTCCAAGCTCGGCTTCACTGACCCCGTTGGCTGCAATGCCTATGTACCTACACCCTGATCCTCTTCTCCCATAACCTCATTTACTTATTCCTCCAAAACGTGGTGCAGGCGGCAAAGTCTAATTTCTCAATATTTCGTATTACAGCAACTTTAATCTTAACCTGAACGATGCCGCCTCGATCATGGTCAACCTGAACTCGGTCATGTGCCTTATATGGGTGATTCTGTCATAACTTGCCCAGATCATGTCCATCAAGCCTTAAATAGCACTTTAACGAACGAAAAAAAATTCTTGAATAATTATAATCGACGTCAAATCTTGTGATAAATGTCCGGAAA
Source organism: Pteromalus puparum (assembly GCA_012977825.3). Taxonomy (NCBI): domain Eukaryota; kingdom Metazoa; phylum Arthropoda; class Insecta; order Hymenoptera; family Pteromalidae; genus Pteromalus; species Pteromalus puparum. The sequence goes on from CM053170.1 coordinate 22,752,059, forward strand.
CCAATTGGAAGACCGATAAATTAGGTTTTCATTTAGAAAATTAACAATTAAGACCCGAAATGTCAGTTCCGTCCCCTGTCCAAAATCGATATTTTGGTTTAAAACAACAGACTTGTAACACCCCACACCAGCTCCGCAAGGTTTTCAATTTAAAACAACAAAAAAAAATCTAAAGTCTCGCGACTTGTTTTTTAGAAAAATTACACGCAAATAAGCGTACTCTCCCACTTTTCTCACCGACGCTCCGGGCCACAGCTGATCAGCCAGCTGCAAACAACAACAGCAGCGCCATCAGGCAGTAGCGGCGGCAGCGGGAGTCATCACGCGGCAGCGGCAGCAGCGAGCGCGATATAGCTATACTCAGCGGCAGCCGCGAGCGCGTATATCTATACATGTAGCGCAGCGAGCGGTGCGGCGTGCACAGCGTGAGAGTGGGAAGATGACGTAGCGGCGGCGCGGCGCGCGCATCTCTGTATACTTGTATGAATGGTTTTTGTATATAGGTGTGAATGTGTGTGTATATATTTGTATGTAAGCGTTTTTTCGGCGGCTCGAGTCCCGCTCTCTCCGTAGCCTTTATAAGGACCTGCGCGGCCTATGGCCAGTCACTAGCTCCAGCGCAATTATCAGCGCACTAGTCCTACCAAGAGCAACCATAAAGCCTTGGTAGTAAAAAGACTTAGAATATTTTCTCACTTTTGAAGGACTTATAAAATTTTCTAGTCAAGCAAAGATATCGCAATTTAAGCGTATCAGTCTTAGACTTAGAAACATTTCAGTTCCTTTCAAAAGACTTAGAGAAATTTTCGAATACTCTCATACTTATAAAAATTATCTAGTCAAGCACGATATCGCAATTTAACGCGTATCTGACTTAGACTTAAACAAATTTATCTAAGTACCAACCATTTGTAAAACTTCGAGCCATCAGATAACGCAAATACAGCGTATCTCTTTATGTTTCCGTTTGTAAAAATCAAAAGCGGATTTACTATTCTATTTCATTTTGTGATATTGAATATATACAATAATCAAGGCAATATTTTCAATTCTATTTGAATATATTGATGTGGTTAAAATTATAGTCTTATTATTGTGTTAATTTCCACTACCTCGTATCCCGGACCTGACTAAATTATATAAATATTAAATAAAATCATTCTATTTAGTCTGCTGTCAGAAAGACGACACAGTCTAGTAAACATTCACTGCTTTTCTCTAGTAAAATCATTAAATTACATATTTTTTGCATAAATATACATTACTACAGGACCGAGAAAAGTCGTGACCGTTTCAGACTATATGCAAAATAAACAATTAAAGCATATCTCAACACGGACATATTGAAATATAGACCGAATTCATTTATTTTCACTAGTTTGTCAGAATAATTTAAAGAAATGCTATTATAGCCAAACGCACATTTTTTGTCCAGTGATTTAAACACAAAAGCAGATATCAGCATTAAACGTTTTTGAAAATACGCTTTGTAATGTTATAGCGCTAATCAAAGGACGAATTTGATAATATATACCCTTAATGTTCAAAAATTGAATGTCTGGCCACTGAATATTAAAATTCTGTAATTGTAAGCAAAAGGTATTTTTAATTTTGCAACGTACAAAAATTTCAGTCAGTTCCGTCCCCTGAGTAAATACCTGTTTAAATAATGTTTATAGGTAAATGAAATGGGTTTTTTGGTATTATTTAATGGGTAAAAGAATATACTATGCGGCAAAGTTTGAATATTAAATTTACAATAAATACGAGCTTCTTAAACATGGAAATGTCAGTTCCGTCCCCCAAACATAAAAGAAATCATCATGAGTAGTAAGTAAGCCGTTATGGGGAGACATAACAAATGACGTCATCACTATCGCCTCCTTATCTTATCAATGTAAACAAACCATTAAGATAAGATAAGGTATCATGTATACAAGTAATAAAGATAAGATAAGGTATCATGTTTGTTTATACAAACAAGTAATTAACATTATCTTTATTGCTTGTAAACGAATAATAAATATAATTTAATATTTGTTTACGAGTAATTAAGATAATGTTAATTAGTTGTTTGTATAAACAAACATGATACATTATATTTATTACTTGTTAAGATAAGGATGCGCCAGTGATGATGTGATTTGTTGTGTCTCTCTCTACATACTGGCTAAATAAAAAAATGATTACATTAAATTTATTTTAATTTTTTCATTTATTATTAAATTGTTATTGAAATTACATTAATTAACCGGTACATTCACACCTGTGTACACATACGTACACGTACGTGCGCACACACACGTACACACACACACACACACACACACACACACAGATTTGCGATGTACATATGCCATCAGTACGTCATCGCTCTCTCTCTCTCTCTCTCTCTCTCTCTCTCTNCTCTCTCTCTCTCTCTCTCTCTCTCTCTCTCTCTCTCTCTGTCTCTCTCTCGCTCTGCTGGTGAGTACTAGCTCGCTGTGCTGGTATTATCTCGCTCTGCTGGTGAGTACTAGGCATCAACATAACCTGCAATTCTCCACCGCTTCGCTTTCTCCGACACGGCTTGGTCTTTCTCTCACCAACATCAACCTGGCGCCATCTCTCAATCGATATCGATCGACGGATCACTACACCTCTCAGTCCGTCTAGCCCAGGTTGGTAATTTCGCTTTCTTCTCTGCTGCTACGCCATCTAATCTTTGAGCAATAAGCTCCTTGCTCTGTTGGTAACTTATAATACCTTCTACGACATCTACTTTACCGACTGCCAGTAAGTTATCGGCAAAATGAGCAAAAATAGCGAGAAGAACAGCGAATTATCATTGCAATACACCATCATCTGCAAAACCTGCAAATGCCCTATACAAACCAGGGAATCCGATGATGTGTGAGGTATGCGAGCAGTCTTGGGCAGAAGGTCTTTTCTGAAATTACTCTGCAATGACATCGCGGCAATAAATATATCTTAATACTGTGCTGACTTAAATGAATTAAATAAAAACAGCTTTGCTTAGCAAGATAAGCGAAAGCTAGGTACGCATTATGTGGGCCCTAACAAATTCGATTTTTAAGAATTGCGTCCGATTTTTAAATGCGACACAGGTTTTAATAAATACTTTTTTAAAATAAATATGCTTGATTCAAGGTGAACACTTAGATACTCTATACTTTGATCTATTCAAAATGCTTTTTTTAAACTAGCACGATCTGCGGTTCGAACGAAACAAATATGCCGTAAGCTAACAGTCAGCTGTTGTACGCCTACGTTAATCTAACACGCAACATACAGACGTACGCTCGTCGCGACTGCGTCACCACCCCTCGTGGCGGTCGGTAGGGAGCGCCATCGACGGTGGTATCGACTGCTCTAGATAAAGTCTCGTCTCGGGATCGGCGCTGCTTGCGCCGCTGACTCCGGTGGTGGCCGCAGGAGCCCCCACACTTCTACCTCTCTTTCATCTTGCTTCGTAGGATCCGCGCGGC
>CM053170.1:22765283-22780142 GCA_012977825.3 Pteromalus puparum
CTGTCGTCGAGCGTCTAAATCGCACGCTCAAAGAAAGTATGTTCAGATATTTTACTCACAAAAATACTCATAGGTATATCAATGTTATTGAAAATATCGTTTACGCATATAATCACACTATACATAGTGGTACTAAAATGGTTCCAGCGATGATAAATATTCGTAATGCAGTTGTAGCAAGGAAAAATTTGGAAAAAAGAGCTCTTAGTCAGAGAAAAAAGTCTAGAGCACATATATACAGTGTGGGTGACCATGTTCGCATCAGTCGGTTGAAAGGCACCTTCGATAAAGGTTACGAAAAGAATTACAGTGAAGAGATCTTTAAGATTACCCGTATCTCACGTCGTCAAAATCTCTTTACCTATGAATTGACTGATTTAGAAGGGGAAATAATCGACGGCTTTTTTTATCCTGAAGAACTAGCTCGAGTTAGCGATGATCGTTTGTTACAAAATAAGGAATTCAAAGTGGAACGTGTGATCAAGAGTAGGGGGCGTGGTGTTAAAAAACAAGTTTTCGTAAAGTGGCTTGGCTATCCTGATAAATTTAATTCGTGGATTAAAGCAAGCGAAATCGTTACACTTTGAACATGGCTGAGGACGAATTTTATTTGATATTACCGAGCAACAGTAGTATGAAATATTTTTCTGATAATACAACATCTTGCTTCACCACGCACTTATCTCACGAAGTACGTCTGCATGGTAAGTGGAGTGTTGCTCTTACGGAAATCAATATACCATGCACGATAATGCATATTCAGAAACACGAAAGTAATATAAAGTTTGTTAACGGACGTAGAATAGCAGTTGCAAGAAAGAGAGATACATCTGAATATTTACCGGATTGGGCAAACGTCAAACCAAACGTTACCATTTTTCCACCAGGTGTTTACGAGAATCTCAACAATCTCACAGAAGCTATAAACAATATACCCGAATCTCATTTACGTATTGAACCGACAAAGAAAAAAAGTGGTTATTACAATTTACATAAAAAGTGTGAATGTAAGGAATCTCATTTTTTCAGCTTGAGCGAAAAGCTCAAACGTATATTTGGCTTTGAGAATGAAAAATATAGAAATCAGGAATTTATACCCTTGATTCCATCTGCAGAGTCAAAAAATGCAACATTAGTTGGAAACAGACCTGGCTGTTTGGCAAGGGCTATAGCTGATCAATTTTTCGTTTACTCTGATATTTGTATTCCGTACACAGTCGGTGATGTTCAAGCATCCCTTTTACGTATAGTAACACTCGATAATTCTAAATATAAATTTGGTTCGAGAGTGGTCAAACAATTTGCACCGGGAATTTATCTACCTTTGTTAAATAACACATTTCAGAATATAATAATAGATATAAGAGATGAAAATGGGAATCATATACCATTCGAGTACGGGACATTGACCGTTACACTACATTTCAAGCGCGTTCTTTAAGCAAAAAAATGGCTCACTACACAGAATACTATGCTGATCAAATCGGCTATGGAGGAGGAGGAGGAGGAGGAGTACGTCGAGTGTTTGCAGGTTCAACTTATCAGCGAGGTCATGGTGGAATCGGCGCCTTTTTGAGTGGATTATTTCGAAAAGTTTTACCTTACGTTACGAGTGGAGCTAAGGCCGTTGGAAAAGAAGCTATCAGAGCAGGAATGCATGTGCTAGATGATGTGGGAAATCACGGAATCAATTTGAAACAAGCTGTAAATACGCGCATGCGTGAGTCTGGTAAAAATCTTAGACATAAAGCCGCTGATAAAATTTCTTCTATGATGAAGGGATCAGGATATAAGATACCTGCTAAAAAGCGGAAGCGTCAATCGTCCAAGAACAGTTCAGCTGTACGCATCAGCAGTAGAAGTGGTCGTGTAAAGAAAAAGAAGAAGAAGAATAAGAGCCGTGTCAGTGTTCGCAAATCTACGAAAAAGAAAGCTAGTAAGACAACGAGGAAGAGGAGGAGGGGAAAACAACGCAGTGTGAGCGATATTTTTGGATCTACATAGACATTTTTCAATATGGCTTTTCTACACTCAAACTCATGCGAATGCATGAAATCAGAATTAGATTTATTTACATTACCACCTACACAGACTTCGTTGGAAAGCTCTCAATTAATACATTATAAACCAGTTTCTTCGCTGACAGACGATGGTCCATTGGAATTCGTTGTTCCAGCCGGCAATGATTATCTCGATCTTGCACACACAATGCTAAGCATTCGTATGCAGATAGAGCCAAGCGTTGAAATTGCAGAAGCAGCTAAAGCTACAGAGTATCCAAAGGTAGCACCAATAAATAACACGTTACACTCGCTATTTAATCAAATAGACGTTTTCTTCAATCAAAAATTGGTTTCACCACCAAACAATGCTTATCCTTACCGAGCTTACATTGAAACACTGTTAAATTATTCAAAGAGCAGTATGGATTCACATCTCTCGAGTGGACTCTGGTACGCGGATACCCCTGGAAAATGGACATCACCTCCCAATACCAAGCGTACTGATGAAAATGCAAATCTTGGTCAGTGTAATCGTCAGTATTTTACTATAAATGGTAAAACTGTCGATTTACTGGGTCATTTACATTGCGATGTTTTTAATCAAAATAAATTTCTGTTAAACGGTGTTGAACTGCGATTACGTTTGGTTAGAAGTAAGGATGCTTTTTGTTTGATGGATTATACAGATGACGAAAAATTTAATATACGTATTAAGGAAGCTTCACTCATTGTACGGCGAGTTAAAGTAAGCCCAGGTGTTATGCTAGCTCATGCTAATGCACTTACAAAAGCCACTGCTAAATATCCAATCAATCGTGTAGAGGTAAAGTCATTTACAATGCATAGAGGTATTCTTGGTGATACACTGGACAACGTTATTCTTGGTCAAATACCCAAAAGAATAATCATCGGATTTGTGGATAACAAGGCATTCAATGGAAATAGAAAGTTTAATCCATTTAATTTCCAACATTTTAATATAAACTATATTTCTCTTTATGTGGATGGGGTCCAGATCCCCAGCAAACCATTGCAGCCTCGATTTACGGGTGGAAATCCACTATTTATCGACTCGTATCATACATTATATTCTGGAACTGGGATTCATTTTCTAAACGAATCATTACTTATCTCACGAACGGACTACGATGGAGGGTATACATTATTTGCTTTTGATCTAACACCTGATTTATCGGCAAATTCAGTGTCTCATTGGAATTTAATCAAGCACGGTAGTGTACGTGTAGAGGTAAAATTTGCGAAAGCACTTGAATCTACAATTAATTGTATAATTTACGCCGAATACGACAATGTCTTGGAAATAGATTCAAGTAGGCAAATAATAACGGATTTTAATGCATAATATCGTTGAAGCGATGGCAAAGTAAGCGGAGAAGGAGGAGAGTGAGGGGAAAAGAAGCAACAGCAGCGCCTCCACGGTATAGATGAGTAGTAAAGAAGCTGTACGTCTTACGCTTAGTATTGTTTGGAAAGCGAGCGAGTTTGGATCGACTAAGTGAATTGTCTAAAGTATCATGGATTACGTTATCAATATTCAGGGTTTGGTAGACCGTAACAAGAAGTTTACACCTAAAGAAGTTGGTGTACTTGGTTTAGAGCACAGAATTGTCGAACATTGGATAGTTAAGGAACCCCATAAATTTGAAGAACTTCCAACTGGAATTAAAAGATCTAACGAGTACATTTCTAATCATTTTCATGGAGTTCGTTGGCATGAAGGTGACATCACCATTGAACAAATACAACATCATTTACAACAAATAGCTAAAGTGGCTATACGCATTTTTACACGTGGTCATGACAATTGGAGATACTTGGAGACTGTGATGTGTCGTGAAATTGTGAACGTTGAAGAAATGTATGCCCCGAATTTTGACGATTTGAAAAAAACTTATCCTGGTAACTTTAGGTGTTTAAATCATGGTCTGCAAGGTATAAACTCCTGTCGCGATTGTGCTCTCAATCATGTATATGTGCTACGAAAGTGATTACACTCTATAGCTGAGGGTATAACACAAGATTCTGCACAGAAATTCAGTGATGCATTGTACTGCAAACTACACTCACGGGTACGCACAGCTACTTCTTCGTCTATTTACGCGACACACTCGGAGGACGTAGTCGATCATTGCTGAAATAATAATGAATACTCGAGCATTACTAAAAGCTCTTGAGCCGTTAACCGTCAAGACCGTTGGTGTGTACGCTGCAGATAGAATTCCAAACATTTTGGAATATCCAGCTGCCATCATAGCTAATACAGATGATCACACGAAGAAAGGGATGCATTGGATTGCTATCTACATAGACTCAGACGGTTATGGAACATACTTTGACAGTTACGGACTACCACCAATGTCCGAACATCATCTTAAACGACTCAAAAGAAATTGCAAGCGGTATCAGTGGAATAAAAAAAAGTTACAAAGCTTTGATTCACAGGTGTGCGGCCAGTATTGTGTTATGTTTCTTTATCATATGGTTAGGCTACCTAACTTACGCGCGTTTTGTCATAAGTTTTCGCGAGATTCACGAAAAAACGATGCCCTAGTTGTATCATTTTATAAAAAGCTGTTACGAAATAAAAATCATCGTGCACGCTCGAGAGATGTTAGGAGATTTGGACGTGAAGCCTCGCACGGCTCAGGATTTTGTAATCAAACATGTACTTCGAGAATATATATATAAATTAATAATGATTGACAGATATCATGTAGTGAAAAATATGAATAAAGTGTAATCTTTCATAATATAAAAAATGTTTTCATTTATAGAGCCTTACTCATTCCTTTAACTCCATACTGTAGTAATATGATATATTTTTTCCTGTTGCATGACACCTCGCTTTATAGTTCTAAGTATACATACATCGGTATTTATTAACATCCGGTGATATTTACTGTTTAATTTCATATTCCATTTCAATCTTTATCTGTAAGAGAGAGAGAGAGAGAGAGAGAGAGAGAGAGAGAGAGAGAGAGACTGATAAAACTGACAGTTGTAGTAGTACTAGACTAAACATCCTGTTCTTAGAACTCGAAGAAGTGTAACCGTAACCTTTGACGGTTAACGAATATGATACTTCCTTTGTGAAGTTCTGAGAATACACGTGTAGAAATCTCCCCCCACTGCTTACGATCATTTTAGTTTGAGATGGTGGGAGAAAATGTATAAAAGAGCTCGTAGAGTGAGGAGCTCCATCAGTTCTTTCGTGAAAGTTTGAGAGATTGCTAAGTGTACCTCTGGATATTGTGCTCCTTGTTTCTCGTACCATGGCCCAATCAAGTGCTGTCAGTGCTCCATCACGTGTGCAGAACGTTCTGCCAAATATGCTGCTCTCAACGTCCTACGCTATTAATAAGTCAAACTCGAAGCGAGTTACTATTGGCTTAGAAAGTTACCAGGGCAGCTATCGACCTGTGGTGAAACTCTCAACGTCTACAACATGTTTTAAATCCGTCAAATTTGATGCATCTGGCTGGAAGGCTTTCAAGAATTACTTTGATCTTATAAATTGCTATTTCCAAGATGCATACAGATTCCAAAGCGATTACGGTCGACCAACGAAGGTGTACATGGATAATCATGATATGATGTTTACATCTTCATACAACACAAAATCCATATTGATAGAAGAAAGACCTGTCGGCACATCCATCTTCCCAAATCTTTTGATTGACGAGGAAAACGATGATGTAGTGCATACCGTTAGTGCTTCCCATTTCAACGACTACACGGGTGCTGCTGCTGCTGCTGCTGCTGGTGCTTCTGCTGTTGAGAATGTACGTCATCAACCACCACGAGCAAAGAAACAAAAAACATCTTATCCTCAACCATCGATATGTATGCAGCAGGTCACTTTTGACGGATTGAAGATTGTCTCACAGTGTATTGACGAACGTATGAGTAAACTTGAAGAGTGTGTTGATAAAGTGAATGAAATTGTTGCTCATATTAAGAAGTTTATAATTGACTGTATTAAAAACGATAGTATTGAGAAAGACCCTAATTCTATACTAAGGACATATGAGTTGTTTCAACAATATTATACTTTCTACACTGAAAATATTAAAATTATAATTCACGACAAATTTAAAGACAGTATTGAAGACATAATTTTAAGTATAATCTTATGTGAGATAGCTGCTTTTCAATTGTTTGATATATATAAAGACATTTATACGGCCATAATCAAAGCATAAATATACATCATGCTATTTCTTGTCATTACGCTTTGTACATATTTAGAGATGGAATGAGGGTTCTCTATCTTCTGCACTCCTATGGAGCTAAAGGCAGGAAAGGGATCAGACTAGGTTAAGTCAATGATAAGACACTCGGTATAAATTAAGACTAATATTATATTGTAAGACTAAGAGTTAACANTTAAAGACAGTATTGAAGACATAATTTTAAGTATAATCTTATGTGAGATAGCTGCTTTTCAATTGTTTGATATATATAAAGACATTTATACGGCCATAATCAAAGCATAAATATACATCATGCTATTTTTTGTCATTACGCTTTGTACATATGTCTTCCTATCTTGCAATAAACCAGAAAATATTGAAATATTAATTTTTTGTTACATCATTCAAACCTCCCACCCTACCACCACTCCTACGGCGTCTATAAATATCAAGTTTGTATAAATATGTTCTCATTGCTTCGTGTACACTTGAACAGTCATAAACGTAATATAAACAATCGCAATATGGAGAAGAAGAGGAAAGAAGGTTCAGGTCGAGAGGAGGTGAAATATAAACCGGCTTCCGGATTCCAAAAGTATCTACCTCAATATTCTTCCAATACTGGATCATTCCCGAAAAAAGAAGGATATATGGCCTATTGTCCTGATAAGGAATCAAATAAAGATTCCAATCATCAAGGACACAGCAATTGGGGATACCAATAATAATAATAAAGCCTTATTATAAGGCTTTTATTTATAAACTATAAAATCGGTCCTTTTTAGGACCACAATATTGATATAAACGTAGTACAAACTTATCATACATAAAAATGTCATTTTTCTTATATCGTTATAAGAGGTGTTTGCAAGATAAATACTTGAGACGTTGGCGATAACTTATCTTTACTACTTGTTTTCATAATAAACTACTTGTTTTTATAAACAAACATGATATCTTATTTTTATTATTTGTTTACAAGTAATAAAGATAATGTTAATTACTTGTTTGTTTACAAAAACATGATACCTTATCTTTCTTTAATGACTTGGTATTATGTATAAACAAACATGATATCTTATCTTTATTATTTGTTTACAAGTAATAAAGATAATGTTAATTACTTGTTTGTATAAACAAACATGATACCCTATCTTATCTTTATTACTTGTATACATGATACCTTATCTTATCTTAATGGTTTGTTTACATTGATAAGATAAGGAGGCGACAGTGATGACGTCATTTGTTATGTCTCCCCATAACGGCTTACTTACTACTATCATGGCATATAAGAACACTTCACACTTTGAAAATTTTTATAATTTGTAATGATTTTATTTAGGATATACCTATTTTAATCATATTGTAAGTGTGCTTAAATACGCAAAGAATTCAATTTCAAATAAAATGTTTTTTAGAATAGAATAGAATAGAATTACTGTTTATTTTCATATACTTGACAAAATTTGCAATTGTCACACAACGTCATAGCTGGTTAAATCACAGCTGGTATTATCACATATTCGTCATTAAATATCACAGTTTCATACATATATAGATATAAGTAAACGTCAAGTTTTTTTGTATGACACATAATTAATTAATCTATTTACGTCAATATAGATAAGTAACGCAGACTAGATTTCAAATACGACAGGTACAAGTACAAACAGACACGACGCAGGCGCATAAACTAAACTATAACAAATAATATTGCACTAGGGCGCCGGCAAGAGGAAATTTTGCATTGCTATTTTGAACTTTGAAAGTGAAGGCAGTGTCCGTATGCCTTGCGAGAGTAAATTCCACAAGCGGGCGCCCTGCGCCCTGAAGGAGTTCAGGCCAGTATCGATTCTAGTTACCGCGACGGTAACTAGAATCGTAGTTTTTAAACCGTATAGCCCAAAAATAGGCTATTATGGGCAAGTTATGGCGGAATCATCCATGTGTCATCGGTGAAGCAGAGTTCGCCGCAGCCGCTTTGACGGACAGTAAGCGACACTTCGACTTCGCGCTCAAGACCGAGCCCAAAGAGGATCAGAAGCCTGCGCTCCAACAACAGCTATATTGCGGCTCCTGGGCGATGCGTTAGACAACGAGCCCGAGAATGAGTTCGCGGCGGGACGCGACTGCGACAATGATTCCGCCGAGTTTGAGCACGAGGGATAGGTAGACGTCAATGAGGAGCCGATGATTTCCAAGAAAATCAGTAGTGCTGGTTACTAAGGAAGTAATAAACAAAGCAGCGTAATTGGGACACCTGGCTCACATCGATGGACTGCTAACTGTGACTTGCTGGACTGCGACATATAGAGAGCGAGTCGACAGCGTGCGTGATTCACATATAATCTAAGCTCGACTTCAACTTTGCCAAGTTTCCGCTACTGGAGTTCGATGAAGATCCGCAAGCGCGCTGCATCCGGGACCGGTGCAGGACCCCCGGTTCACACAATGGACTAGACACTGGACATTGAAAAATCGAGTCATCAGATCGGCAGGAACTCTAAGCTCGTCTTCAACTTCAAGAGCTCTCTCCACTTGTCCTCGACGATGAACTCATTGGTTGCAAGGACGGCCTCCGTGACTGATCGTTCAACTCGTTTACCAAAGGCTCGTCAACGGCAACCAGATACTCTAACTCCAAGATTTCATACGTTTACTTATTCCTCTGGGCTCCAAAGTAAAATGTACGACAAGATCTTTCTTCTTTCGTTACAGATGTTTCAACCTCTGCATGAGAGTGACGCTACCTCAATCATGGTCGACTCCTCGAACTGGATAAGTACTCACATATCGTCAGTACAGCAGAGTTCTCCGCAGCTGGCGAGCATCGAAAGGACGAACGCCGGAGACGCTCCACAACTCTTACTGCCAGCAAGCAATAATTATTCCAGCTCAAGGTCAAGTCGATAGAGAAGTCTGTGCTTGAGCAAAAGCTGCAACAGCTGCCTAAGAGTGCGTCAGACAATCAGAGCTCAAAAACAAGTTAGAGTCGGAATACGATCGACTAAACGAGGGGGAGATGGACGTCAACGAACCGGCATGGCCCCGGAGATCGTTAGCGACAAAATACCGACGAGTTTGAAGCATAGCATACCCGTAACACCCGACAAAAAGTCCTAGCCTGCTACGCTGCTGCTTGGCCGATATATAACATCAATATTTGCCTATATAACATCGCCGCTTCTTACGAAGACTAACATTACATTTTAACTATCATTTAATTTTAGCTAACTTAGATTTTCAATAAAAACCAACGCAACCATTCTCCTTACAAAAAATGACTTTACTAAAAAAAAAAGAGCAAAAATTTGAGTTGTGCTAGTCTTTGTTGGAAATCAGAATTGTGCTAGTCTTCGTAAAAAGCGACAATACTGAGTAACAGCGTCTTGAGAGATTGTTTGTGTCAAAAACATTTCTCTATAAGTTTAATTAAACTCATTAAAAGGTTATGAAATCAGTTTGAAAAAGACCTTTTACAAGGTAAAATGTTTGCAACTATAAGTTATGTGTCCATCACAACTAATTTGTATCTTAGTATTGCAAATATAATAATAGATGTTGGAACAGGTCTCGTATTGACTTCACTCACGATTTATGCCATTATAACTCGATTTATTCAAATAATTAAACAATTTGTGTGATTTACGCTCTTTATGACACGGTGTTTCGTACACGCAAGACCGAAGATTTACAGTATAATATTAAATTTAGAATCCGAGAGACGATTAATTCGAGAGACGGTGTTACACGATTCGTGAGTAATTAAGTTCGAGATCAAGTGTGATTTCTTCTAAGTTTGTTACTTCAAGAATTCTCTAAGTTACTTTTATGAAAATGATTCTAAGTCCGTTCGAATTTAACTTACGCGAAACCGCCTCAAAAATCGTACTGACGCGGAGTACTGACGGGTTACGAGATACCAAGCACTAAGAGCAATTGTTACTGTCTTCTAAGAGTATTAAGCCGTATTAAGCGTATAGAGCCGTACTAAGAGACCGTGCAGTCCTACCCGGGCTTTTTTATAGTTCGTATGGTTGCATTTGGCGTCAACAGGTGTAAAAGTGTTAGTAATAACTTCGACGGAGAACTCCAATCAAAAAGCTCGGTTTCATATAGAATGACTATATTTGGAACCTCGATATCACACGTACATAGAGTTTGATCCCCTTCGTAGATCATTTCCCCGCTCATGCATCTCCTGTACTTGTTATTCTCGAATTTTCGATGTCTGTATCTATCCGCCTTCTCCTCTTCTAGCTGTCAACCATCGTTTTCTAGTAGTATTGCGCAATTGCCCTGCTTCGCGGTGCTCTTGTTCTCTCTTCCGCTCGTTTGCACAGCTGTGGAATGTTGGTGACTACCTCTTGATTCTTATTTTTCGGCACTTTATAAGTGTCATTTTGATTGAAATTCTGCAATTATGTCGTTTCGCGAATGGGTAGATATGGCCGTGCGATGTTCCGTATTTGGCCACTTCTCCTCTTCTAGCTTGTAGCCGTCGTCTCCAAGTCGTTGTGCACCTGCTCTAGGCTCGTGGATATTTTTCTGACTTCCGTTTGTTTGCACAGCTGCGGAATGCTAGTGGCTACTGCTTGGCTCTTGCTTCCCGATTTTGATATAGAGCTGTATCGTTTGAAATCTGTTGCTATGACACCTCGTTTGTGTGCGTACATGTGGTCGATTGTCATTTCGTAACTAACTTAACTCTCCTTCTCTGTTCGTGAAGCGATTTTGAAGAATGTGATTTCGTTGCTCGTTCTACTGGCTTGTAGTTGGTATGGGGCGTTGTGCTTTTTGGTATACGTGTGAAATATCATGAGCTTGTTTGTGATTGATCGTTTCATAATTCTGTTATTTGTTAATTTAATTTATGACTTCGCGTGATTGTTATAACGTTTTTCATTAATGTTCAAATTGAATTCCGCGTAAAATTGTCTCACTCGATTCCGTCGTCTCTCGTTTCTTTATCTCTCTCGGAAAATGTATAATATATTCACAATTCATTCATTGGGCTTAAGTGAGTCATTACTCTTGCTTATCGGTCTCTGTGTTCAAGTGATTTGAATCTAAGCCGCTTGGTTACCTTATCTTTTACTATTGTCGTCGTTTGCTACCTCAATTACGCTACAACTTAGTGGGACTATTGTTAGCATTGATTTGTATATGATTGAATTATTATTTACTGAAAGTAGAAATGCAAAAATTTTGAGCATTTTACAGTATGTATGTATGTGTGTGTGTGTGTGTGTTTTTTTTTGTCTGTGGAGAAAGAGGTGTAGGGTAAAAATCTTAATAGACCATGACATGACACTGACGGTGAGGCAGCCGGGGCCACCCACCGCCAGTGTCACCGTGTGCTGGATTCTCACCAACTAAAAAAACTAAAAACCCTTCGCATTACGGCCAGATTCATGCACCCAGCCGTAGCGCGAATCCGTCCTCTACGTCCTTTACCCCCGCGGTACGACCGTTAAGCAATCCTTCGCGGGGGGACGAAAGGCTTGTTGCCCTCTTCTATTTGATGAAGTCATAAACTCGTCTTCTTCTTTCTGCATCTTCCGGGCGTCTACTTCCTTCTGCATCGTCCGGTCGTCTAGTTCGTGCAGCATCGTGCGGTCATCCTCTGGACAGACTCAACTCTGACACCTACGTTCCTCTGCATCGGGTGAGGGAGTCTGGGCTCCAACTCAGTTACCTACGTTCCTCAGCATCGGTATGAGGAGCACTTAAAGGTACTAAACCCTAGCTCCTACGTTCCTCTTCATCTGGCAGGGGAGTGAGAGCTCAACTCTATGACCTACGTTCCTCTGCATCAGTCAGAGGAGCATTTCGTACTTGTGACTCAGTGGCCTTCGTCTAGCAGCATTTAACTTGGCTGTTTTGCCTTATCTTTTCCTTCTATTCTCTTCGTCATTTCTAACCTTCTTGAGGATGGTCCTTACCTCTACGTTGTCTACTGCGTGCCAACCATCCTCCGTCGACAACATGGCCTTCATAGATTCAGGTGTCACACTTGTCTGGAGGTAACACTCGAGTTCTTCTCGCTCCATTTGGTATCGCGAACAGTCATAGAAGACATGCTCCGCATCCTCATTAGCGTTCAAACAAACTGGGCAGTTTGGACGGTCCTCTATTTTAAATCTGTGTAGTACGCCCGAAAGCATCCGTGCCCCGTCAGAAACTGTGTGAGGTAGTAGTTAACTTCCCCATGTCCTCTTTGCGTCCAGTCCTCTATTCTTGGTATGAGGTGATGTGTCCATCGCCCCTTATCGACGGAGTCCCATCTCTTTGCCTCGTATACGTCCTTCCTCTCTATTACCAAAAGGTCAATAGGCGGCATGCTTGCTATGATGCAGGCCGCTTCGTCCGATACCGTTCGGTAAGCTGATGCGACCCTAAGAGCACTTCTCCTGTACACTGTCGATATCTTTCGTGCGTAACTTTTCACCAACATGGCATCTGCCCATATTGGGGCCCCGTACAGAATAATCGATGTGATTACACTGGCTAAGAGCAACCTACGTTTCTGCGAAGGCCCTCCTGTGTTTGGCATCAATCGTGATAGAGCTGCGCCAACTCTTGCTGCTTTATCGCTTACTACTTTTAGATGTTGTTTAAAATTAAGTCTTGCATCGATGGTGAGGCCCAGGTACTTGATGGTCGGTTGAGAAACGATCTCATGTCCATCTACTATCAGTGTCATTTCTGCTATTTTCTTCCTACTGGTAATCAGAATAGCTTCCGTTTTGTGGCTGGCTAATTCTAGGCCCGTCTCCGTGAGCCATTCGTGTATCATACGAACAGCCTCGTTAGCAGTTTCTGCCACCTCGTCTTTGTCCTTCGCCACTACTACGACTGCGATGTCATCCGCAAATCCTATGACCATTGCCCCTTGGGGTAGTTCTAGTCTTAGAACTCCATCGTACATGATATTCCACAATGGTGGGCCCAGCACGGACCCCTGGGGAACGCCTCCTATGACCTTATAGGTTTTTGTGCCGTTTCCTCTACTTCCAATGTTTCACTACTTTGAAACTCCCTCTTTAGTGCTTCCACTATATCAGCCTTGGTTGTTAGGATATCGAGGTCCTTTATTTCGAAGACCGTTTGCTCTTGCAGGGATCTTACTTCGGTACCTGCTTGACGGACCACTTCCACCGCTTGTCGGAATTCCACTGCCTTCAGATCCACGTTGCGGTGAAGTTGTAGTAACAGGTCTCCCGTCGCTGTCCTGCGTAACCTGTTGACACTTCTGCCCAAAATCACAAGTTTGGAGTCTGCCTTCATCTCTCTCAGGATGTCAGCGTAGGACTTGCCCGCCGAAGCCTTTACAATGAGGGCGTCTGGTCGAGAAGGTCTTGGCCTTGATGGTCTTTGCCCACCAGTGCCCTTTCGGTTCCAGGCTCTAGTGGGCTTATTACCGTCCTCTTTGTACTTTTTTCCCCTCTTTTTATTCTTCCTTTTGATTTCCACCTCCTCCCAAGGCGGCTGCGTTTCTCGGTTGGCAGATGAGCTCTTAGGGCTTCTTGGGGTCCCCGTGCTTGGCGCAAGTCTCTGTTCCTCGTCCTTATTCTTTTTCGAGGAAAGCTCTTGTTCAGGTGAGCGTTCTTTCCTTTTCCTGTCTGCGCTAGATGTCTGTGGATCCTGTGACTGGGCGCTTGTACACAGCCTGGGACTGGGCTTGCTCTGTACCATCAGCCCAAAGCTATCCATCATTTTTTTTTTTTTGTGGCTTCTCTTACGCTACTAAGGCGTTTCATGCTCCGTTGCACCTGTTGCAGGTCTTTTTTCACGCACTTGTGAAAATTGTGTGCGGTGTACGCAACTTCATAAGCGCTTTCCAAATAACCTTCGATCGTCTCAAGCAGCTTTTGCTTGGTATCCGCTGTTGCCCGGATTCTATTCCAGGCCTCGAGCATCCTCTTTTCCTTATCCATATCACCTGGCATATTGCTCTTTCCTGCGACCTGCTGTTTGCCTTCCAATGTATTGCTCTTATCCTGAGCAAGTTCACCATCTTGCGATTTTGTCACCGTACGGCCTGTTGGTCCACGAAGCATATTTTATTTCTGCTCTATCCTTCAGGGCTGACGCCCCGGCGAGCACTTCCCCATCCGCCACCCGGGGGACGCGTATGTGTGTGTATGTGTGTATGTGTGTGTGTGTGTGCCATGATATTTGGAAAAACATTAATTTTTTAATTTTTCCAATTACTTCCTCTTTTATGGCCATTTTTTGATTTTCAAAAAACATTATTTTCGTTTTTTTTAATCATTCCATTGTTACAAACAATTCAGCTAAAATGTATTTAAAAGATGATAAAAATACCTACTTTTCCCCGTTCGGTCCTCGAATTGATCGCTTTGTTCGGCAGATAAAATAACTAGCGCGCCACAACGCGGCCTTCGGCCGCTATGTGGTTTGCCGCCTTGCATCGCTTCGCGTTTTGCGCATAAGGCACGACCGCTGACGCTCGTGCTTCGCGCTCTCCAGGCCCCCCGACGCTTGCGCTACGCGCTCGCCAAGCGCCCAAGCCCCGTCCGGTCGCTCGCGCTTCGCGCTCGCCATAAGTACCTGCCGGTGTCGGCGCTGCACTCTCGCTGTCTGACGTTTGTTATCTAATATATAAAAAAAAA
>CM053170.1:22782981-22835340 GCA_012977825.3 Pteromalus puparum
AAAAAAAAATAAAAAAATAATTTTGTATCTATTTTTGTATACAATTAAAAATGTGTTGGCCATGCGTAAACTCGTAATGTTTTTATTTATTTTAGTTTTTAACACATAATTTTTAATATTGCTTGATTTTGAATATACATTCATAATTTTGATATGTATTCTTTTATCGCCCGACAAATTTACTTTATATATATTAAAAAAAGCAATTATTATTCCGTAAGATTAAAAAAATTATTATTTTATATTACTTTAATTCAAATTATTTACTTAGATGGGATTCGCCTTGATTAACGACAACAAGTGGCGCACACAAATATACTCGAAATTTCTAAGGTGACAAAATCGGAACATCTATTGGCGATGGAAATCACATTGATGGTTATGTGTAACGTGACGTCTATGCTTAACAAACGTTAATTCCTAACGTTCTCTAAAGTCATTAAATTTCGTTGCAAAGAGAATACATAATTTGTTGGCTCTTGGGCCAAAAAACCGTTTTTAGCGATTTTTGGAGGTGACCGAATTCTGCGTATACATGCAGGATCAAGCCCAAAATAGAACTGTCAGCTTACTATTATAAGAGGAGTTGACACACAAATTTTCAGCCCGATTGATTAAAATCTTTCAGAGTTAATCGTGTAACACCAAAGTTTTTATTGGAAATACACGTAAAAATCCATAAAATCTAAACAAATTGTGCCCGCATTTCAAAACCACGTAGAGGATCGGGATAAAAAAAAAATAGTTCTTTAGCTTTTGCGAAAGGAGACTTCTCCTAAAATTTCAGCCCGATCGGTCGAAAATTGTGCGAGATATCGCATGGTACACATTTTTCGCACACGAAACTATAAGGCACTTCCGTGTCGCGGTCGTGCCTAAAAATGGTGATTTTTTATTTAAATTCATATCTCTGAAACTAAACATCATAACCTCACGAAAAAAAATATGTAGATGGGTTACGTGTCAAACTATATTCCATTAGAATTTCAAGTGATTTGACTACTTATTTTTTCAGTAATAAATAGAAAACTGAAAAAATGAGTTTTTTTTAGTCTCGATTACGGACGTAAAAAGGTTTTATTGCACTTGAGATTTTAGGAAAAGGTAGATATTTTATATGATTTGGCTAAGTTTATTGCGAGGCCATAAAACCCTTATGGTTCTTAAGATATCAAGGAATGATTTTTTGATTTTCCTTATATCTCTAAAACAATGTAGTCAAATGCTTCAAAATTTTATTTGGTGATTTACCATAAAAAAGCTATCTGGTGTTAAAATTTTAAACGATTTTGTTAATTAGTTCTCAAGTAAAGAGCTGAAATGTAAAATCGATTTTTCTCAAAAATTTGGCTTCTTCTTATAGGGGTGTCTAGTGCTTCTTCAGCAAAATAATTAAATTTGAAAATATTTAAAATAGCATTCACATACTGTATTTTTAAACAATATTTTATTTATTGGAACAATAAATTTCGTTGGAGGAAGCTACGTGCCAATGAATTGGCAGCGTTTTTTTTTTTTTTTTTTNGAGGAAGCTACGTGCCAATGAATTGGCAGCTTTTTTTTTTTTTTTTTTTTTTGTCGTGCTTAGAATTCGAGTTAGAGCCAAAAACCCGTTTTTAGCGATTTTTGGAGGTGACCACATTCTTCGTATACATGCAGGATCAAGCCCAAAATAAAACTGTCAGCTTACTATTATAAGAGGAGTTCGCAAACAAATTTTTAGCCCGATTGACTAAAATCTCTTACAATTTGGTACACATTTTTCGCACACGAAACTATAAGGCACTTCCGTGTCGCGGTCGTGCCTAAAAAATCTTCTTCCCTTGTATTATTAAAAAATACTTAATAATACCAAATCAGAAAAGTACTGTAACGAGCAGCAAGATATTGGTATTTTTGCGCGCTCGTTCGTCGCAAGACAAGTAAATGTAGCAGACGACGTTGACGATCAGCGGCGACGGCTTAGATTCGCAGGTGAGAGGAAACGATTAGACAGACTCAAATTTGCTCCGGCCGAGAGTACACCTAATCGTATCCGTCAACAATCTCTGGACCGCATACAGCACCCGGCGCACAGTGTGCCCAAATGGCTATTTTACTGACAAAATAAAATTGCGCAGCGTAGGAACTGCGATCTTAATGAAACTTTTTGAGCTTACAGTTTAAATTACGTAAAATATGAAAAAAATAGCCCCAATAGCATCTCCTTATCCCCTTTCCTATGATAAATGTCCAAATTTTAGTATTTTTGTAAATACGTGAATGTTCGATATTTTTGAATCTCAGGACCGGAAAAAATTATTATCTTTGTGCTACAACTTTTTTCAAATATTTTAACAGATAACATGTGAAAGAAAATTCTATTTGAGGTCATACAACATTTTGCGGCTCTTGAAATCGGTGAAAATTTAAAAAAAAATTTTTTATTTTTTAAATAAATTTTCACGAAAAATCAGCTTACTTAATTACGTGAGTAATATAAACGATTGTAAACTCTTCCAATGCATTAAATATTCCTTTTTTTCTCTTAAAATGAATTTAAAAAGTCATATTTACGTTCAGAGAAAATTTTCGGTCCAGAAAATCAGTGAAAACCTGCATTTTATTTTATTTTATTTTATTTTATTACTTAAACGGGCCAAAGGCCCTTTAATACATAATATTAATACAAAATTTACAAAAGTCCCAATTGGACTGAAACGAATATACAAACGATCTTAGATGAGATTTAAATGGTGGAAGGGACGTGAGATCACTTAGAGACTTAGGTAAGAGATTCCAGAACCTCTTGAGCCTATTAAGCGTGGAATAGAAGCCGAAGTTGGAGTGACAGTTGTTTTCCTGGAGTATTCGGTGATTACGTAGGTTGTAAGATAACTCCCTAGTGATGAAAGTGCACGACGGGGAGTTGCATATCAAGGTATTATTCACGAGCTTGAAAGGGAGCAGACCGTCGTGGTACCGATGAACAGAATTGACCGAAAAAACACCAAATTGCGACACGACCGGGGTATAATCGTGGTCAGTGAATGCCATGGGCCTATGAAATTTGTAGGCCAGATAGCGTAAAAGTCTATGTTGCACTGATTCAAGAGAGTTCCAAGCTATTTGGATGAATCTTCATTGTCCTTGGATTCGAAATAAAATAACATATATCAAATGTGATGTTAGCTATAGAGCCGACTCGCGCAAAGTTCTGCGCACATCATTTTATATATTCAATTCAATTTTTAATGGCAACAAAGTTTTATTTCCAAACATGCGGTACAGGTTTTTGATGTATTTTTTCACGTAGAATTATATTGCGCTGTTGTTTTTATCATAAAACATAACCTTAAAGTACTAAGTGCCAAAAATCACTGAATAAACACTGAAAAACACGATTTATTGGCTCCTTGCGCTTTTAGCCTATGTTTTATGATAAAAGCAGTGAAAAAATACATCGAAAATATTTCTTACATATTTGAAATTGACGATTGACTGTCCTTGAATGCTAAAGCAATAAATACGTAGAAGCAAAAACTAATGTTTTTTACAAACTGGGCCGGTTTAAATGGCTTTTTAAGGACATATAACTCTCTCTCTCTCTCTCTCTCTCTCTCTCTCTCTCTCTCTCTCTCTCTCTCTCTCTCTCTCTCTCTCTCTCTCTGTGTCCCTATCTTTCTTTCGCATAGCTCGCATAGCTAATTGTTGAATTGATCTCCAAAAGACATCATCCTCCCTTTTTTACCTAACATCTTATTTACTAACACTTTAAAATAATTTTATTCAACGTAATCTTTGTATTAGACCAGCGATGGCTCCGTGGTAAACCACCTGCCTCCCGGTCAAGGGGTCGTGGGTTCGAGTCCCCATCAGCGCGATTAGTTTTTTCAGATCCGATAGAAATCTTACTCACGACACCGGGTTCACAGGCGTAGGTGTGATGAGCCTACCCTGGAAACTTACGAACGCTAAAATTCATCTAGAAACACAACACGATACGTTGTGAGGCTTGAACTTTCGAGTTCGAAAAAGTCACCCATTAATTTAATTAATTTTAATCTTTGTATTAATTACATTTAAATGATATCGTTTCCTCACCAGCAAGCGGTAGATATCTCGGCACTTTTTTTTTTTTTTATAAGGAAATGTAATAATTTTTATATTTCAATATTTGTCTATTTACATATAGTGTCTTGAAAGCAAACCATTTATTGTATTGCGGTATAACTTCGAATACTGCAAATAAAACGGAATTGTTAGGATTATGTTTAAAGTCCACGGATTTATTTTTCAAAAATAAATCCGTGGGCTTCAAACATAATCCTAACAAAAATAATTAAACCAATCAAATTATTACCTTTTTACTCCAGTTATCACGTCACGTAAAAAAACGATTCATAGTATACAGGGTAAGAAAACAAAAATTTGAAGCTCAATATCTTTGAAACTAATTGGTTTCGTAAGCAACCCAAACATAGGGATCTAAATGCTATATAATGCTAACTAAATCTAAAATTTGAACTTGATTAATACTTTTTTACTCCAGTTATCGTCTCACGCAGAAAAACGACCTTTTTCAGTTGTTGATGTTTTTCTCAGGATCTGCCCCATGAAATTACTTAAAATTAAAGTAAAGTATAGTCCTAATAACTTTCAATAATCATGATTTTTTTTAAAAGATTTAAAATTTAGTTTTTGAGTCAAAACAATTTCAAAGATTCGCGCTTTATGGTGTGCCATAAAAAAAAACATAATATAAATTTTCCGTGGTAAAAATAGGTAATTTTATTCTCTTTAAAGTATATATTAAGCAATTGACTTTCATCAAAATTTTCAATAATTTTGTCAGAAAAAACTGAAATCTCAAAACTAAAAAATCGATATAAAAAAAAACGGGTTCAGAAAATGTAAAAACGGACTGCTATCCCAGGGAGTATTTGTAAAAACAAAGAAAATGATACTTGGTGGATTGGAATCCACTAAGTAGAAGCTGAGCTAGAGTCGATACTCTCACGGATGGGTGTTTTTTCACCTGGCCGTGAGAGGGATTGGTTTAGTCGGTGCGAATCCGACACACGACTGGCGGAGGGGATCGGGTCGTTCCGACGACTCTATCAACGAAGCCAGCCATGGTCTTTCTAAGATTTTCCCTAATACCTCTTTCTCCAAGAGAAAAAAACACACACACACACACACATCCATACAAACATTTTCTAAAAACACTATTTTTCGACTTAAAATTTCTTAAAACATATTTCCTACATGTTTTTACACAAACTCAAAAAATTACTATTACAAAACTTCCTTAGGAAGGAAGCAACAGATTAAATATTTGTCGAAATTAAGAAAATAAAAAGAAAATTAAATACTGGAAGTAAAAGTACTGTTTAACATCTACTGCTAATGGCATTTTAAATAGTTGCTTATTTAGGGCTTCAGAAATTTAAATATAATTTAAAATTAATTTTAATTTTACTGGTCGTATCTGTTGCCTCTAAATCTTTATGCCACACAAAATGGTGGAAGGGGGGAGGTCTTTAAAGATTTTCAAAAATTACATAAAAATGAAAGAATTATACGTTATTTAGTGGGGGGACCAAGGTGGGTGGGTAGAGGGGTGGTAGGGGGAGTCTTGCCAAAATGACTATATAATATAGGAAGATATATATATCTCCCTATATTATATAGTTATTTTGGCTATACTCCCCCACTCGCCCCCTCCCCCACAATATAACGGGAAAACCGTTCATTTTTACGTTATTTTTAAAATGTTGCATGCCCCCCCCCCCCCACAGAAATAACACGAATTTGGTATGATTAACTTACTCAAAATGTACTGTTAGTGTCATACCAATGTTTAAAGTTTAAAATTAATTTTAAATATGCTAACAAGACTGCTCTTTGCGTTATCGGGCTTGAGACTGAAACGGTCACGACTTTTCTCGGTCCTGTAGTTATGTAGATTTATGCAAAAAATATGTAATTTAATGGTTTTTCTAGAGAAAAGCAGTGAATGTTTACTAGTCTGTGTCGTCTTTCTGACAGCAGACTAACTAGAATGATTTTATTTAGTATTTAGATAATTTAGTCAGGTCCGGGATACGAGGTAGTGGAAATTAACACAATAATAAGACTATGATTTTAACCACATAAATATATTCAAATAGGATTGAGAGTATTGCCTTGATTGTTGCATACATTCAATATCACAAAATAAAATAAAATAGTAAATCCGCTTTTGATTTTTACAATCGAAAATATAAACAGATACGCTGTATTTGCGTTATCTGATGACTCGAAGTTTTACAAATGTTTACAAATACATTCATACGTCACTGTTCGCTCGTTCGCTTTCATATTTACACATGCATACTCGCTCGCTTCTCACTCACACTCATGTGCGCTCGCTGCGCCGCTCTGCTGTGTGTTCTTGCTCGCTGTGCCGGTCTACTGGTGCTGGTTGCTGTTCGGCGCAGGAGCAGGGGAACTGCTGAGATTTTCTAAAATTAAAGTCGAATGACTTTAGTTTCTTTTAATGCTAATGTTTTCCTTTTATTTTATCAAAATCCTCGGAAACGTGTACGGGGTATTACAAGACCGTCATATTTTTACTACGTTGAATAGTAAAATATGGCCGCATTAACAGTCCATTACCATATGGACCGAGTAAGTGAGTCCAAAAAAACTCGAGAAACTTTAAGAGTATAATTATTAAATTTATAAGACGACTATGTTAACAATTATTATTATAGATGATTTGCTAAGCGAATCAATAACAGCATTGAATGAAATAACAGTCCATTAACCATATGGACCGAGTAAGTGAGTTCAAGGGACTCGATGAACTTTAAGAGTATAGCTAAACCCAACGCGCGCTTCTTGCGCTCAATTTTCTAAGATTTTAGTTCAAAATCGTAACTATATTTAGACTGGATATTTGTTTATCAACCAATCAAATTGCTTCATTAACGGCTTTAAAACATCCGGTCATCACTTTTTTAAAGAGAGATAACGATTAAATTTATAAGTTATGTTAACAATCGTTATTATAAATGATTCGCTGAGCGAATTAATAACAGCACTGAATGAAATAGAAAAAAACATGAGACAATAAAAGATATATTAATTAGTGTTCTTGAAGAAAGTTCAGATTTCTAAACAGTATCAAATACTTCAAAACCAGTCAGAAGTAGTGAGGATGTTTGAGAAATAGATTATAATGACACTTAATCGGAAATGGAAGCTTATCACAATGCATTTAATCATGAAATAGAAAAAAAAAACATGAGACAATAAAAGATACATAAACGTGGTGCTCTAAGGTCCGTATTATAAAACTATATATTTAATTAATATTAATTAATATGTACACCAATGTCTGTAATTTAGACAAACAATGCGAACTACGGCGCAAGGTGGAGGCGACGATGAAAGTGAGAATCAGTAAGATGACGGATACTTTTTCGTACAATATTTAATGATGTAGAGCTTTTTAGCAATTAAATCTCTAAAAGCTCTGTGTTTCAAGGTCACTTGCACAATAACGAACATTTATCAATTTGATTTTTATTGATTTGAAGTATATTGAAAGCATATAATAAGAACTACGGCGCAAGGTGAAGTCACAATCAGTAAAGTTTGCTCCGAAAGCCCCTTGACTTCCAGCAAACAATGATTAATTCCTTCTTTTGACGAATGCGAGCAATTTTTATTATAAACTCTATCGACGAAAAATCATTGCGAGTGTAGGAGCGTCAGTTTGTAAGCGCAACATTTTAATATGGAACAGACATCGTTTTGCTATATATACATAAATACTTATATACAGTGAAAAATAGGATAAGAATTTGTTATGAATCAATTTTTTGCTGATGGTCTCTAGGCTTTAATATGATTAATTCAAAATTTATATCAATATTGTCCTCTTATCTTTGGAGAAACAAATATTCAAATCAAAATTTATATGTTTAAGTAGTTTTTATAACGGAAGTTTTCAATATGCAAGGCGGCTCAAAGGATCAAGATCTTACCTAAAGAGCGGCATTGAAATACATCAATTTAGTCAACGTGAATCTATTTTTATTTTGAAGCATTGTCTTTCTCATTTATCTGTATTATGATTTTGGAAAAAAATAAAAGTAGTTATGTTATGTATTAAAATTTATATGCGTTTATACATCTATTAATTTATACATATTTTCATCCTTTGTGCCGCCTTATTGATTACGTCAGCTCTTAATTGTTTAATTGAAATAATGTATCCTTATTAAAACCGAATTTACAAAACAATATCAATTAAAATATGTTGGAGTAAAAATCGTAACTCATGTACTTCGGTGTAAGATTTATGTCAAAATATTAATGATACCCGTACGCAATCGACAAGAATAAGGTAAACCGCGAAAGGAAAACACTAATAATGTAGACTGAAATTAAACGTGGCTTTATTCTGAACAAACGTGACGTGAACAATAGAGAGATTCGTGGCGCAGCTGAGAAGACGTGTGACTTGCTCGGAGAGAGTGCACGAAGTGAGTCGGCAAGCGCAGCGCGCCGACGAACGCAGCGGCGGGTCACGTGGTCGTGGCGCTTTGGAAGGGCGCTGGGGTAGTTTGGTTAGGCCGTGTATGACGAGTGTTATCGTCATATATCCGACACTCCCTCCTGATCACACTCGACATCATCAAGCTACTCTGAACCACACCGCTGACCTGACTTCCATTGTGCCTCTGCATCCAGACATCTGTAGGGTTACTCTGAAACATAAAAGTATTTCCATTTCCCAACAAAAATTTGGTCAGCTTATTATGGCTATCGGAGGGCAAAGGTTTGGTAAAAATATCTATCCTTTGCTCCTTTGATTTAATCCACTCTATATTTACATATCCTAGTCGAACGCCTTGTTTAATATAGTCCTCACATATCCCTGGCATATGTCTGAGTTTGTTACTTCCATCTATCTGTGTGCAAGCTACTGCTGCTTTGTTGTTACACCGTAAGATGGATGGGAAGTACTCCAAACCTCGAATTACTTTCAAAGACAGGCACATGCTGATGGATTCTCTGCATGCCTCCCACATAGCCACGTATTCGGCTTGGCATGTTGACAGGGCTGCGTAGGTTTGTTTGTGCGTTTTCCAAGCTATCGTGTCTCCGTACAACATGACTGCATGTCCGCACGTTGTGAGTGAATCTTTGCAGTCTGCAAAGCTTGCATCTGAGAACGTCTCCATTCCGTCTTTAAGGCCTCTATATGTCAGCTGCCAACTTGCAGAGTAGGCGATATACTTGAACAGCCTGGTGACCATTTTCCATTCATTTTCAGTTGGGTTCTGTTGATGTCTACTCAGAACATTGACAGCGTAAGCCAGGTCTGGTCTCGTGCCTGACACGAGATACATCAGAGAAACTACTATTTCTCAGTATCCTCGTTGATTTACGACTTTTTAATCAGCTGGTTCGTTCTCTCGTTGTTTCCTCTGTTTGTTAATTACTTGGTTCGTGGCCATGGGAGTTGGCTGACCCTTGGCTTGGGCATATCCAAATTTCGTTTGCATCTTATTTATGAACTGGATCTGGTCCAATCGTATTGTTCTGTCCTTTCTATTTCGTGTTATTGTGATTCCAAGGAATTCTTTGGTTCACCCAGGAATTTTTATGTCAAATTTCTTACTTAGTTCTTTCTGTACCTCTTTCATCTTTGACTCGTTATTGCCTGTCAGCAATATGTCGTCGACGTACAATATTATACAGCTGCGCACAGCAGCTACGCACAATATTATACGCATTATTATACAGCTGTTATTTTCTGTATATACAAATAAGCATGGGTCTCTATTGTTGGCTTGAAAACCCAGGTGTTTAACAAATTCTGAGAAGTGCGCATTCCAGTTCTTTGGGCTTGTCTTTAAACCATATAGAGATTTGTGGAGCTTACATACTTTCGTCTGCCTTTGATTCTCATATTCTTCAAAACCGTCTGATATTTCCAGGTATATTTCTCGTTTTATGGGGCTGTGTAGAAATGCTGATTTGACATCCAGTTACCACATTATAAAAGCGTGTTTGTTTGCTATAGCAAGAACTGCTCTTACAAGGGCAAGCCGTGAAAGAGGTGCGTATGTCTCGCAAAGATCATATATGTTTGAGTCCTTAAATCCTCTTATTACAATTCTCGCCTTGTATTCTGGATATTCGGTTCCGTTATCTTTACGCTTGAAAATCCATCTTGAGTCCAAAACGTTCAGTTTTTTCCCACCTTTGCATGTTCTGTCAACCACTTCATACACATGATTCTTCTGCAGAGCTTCTAAAGAGAGCTTCTAATTCTTCTGCTAGCTTTCTAAGGAAAGCCTTTACTATTGCTTCCTGCCAACTGTCCGCATCTGGTGATTATACAGCTTCTCGATACGATTTGGATCACCGTTGATTGACGTCAGTAACGCATATAAGCCATATGCACTTAGTTCTTCGATTTCTTGCCCTACCTTGGGAGCTGGTTTTGCTGCTGTCTTTTGTGTTCGGTTCATACACATTAATTGTTTTCTTGTCTTTTCCTGGTGTAGGTGAGCGGGAAACAGTTCGTCTGAACGGAGAGCCAGATGGTGACCTGCTGGCGTGTCTCTTATTGCGACTGGGTGACTTCCTTTCCTGTCTCCTCTGCTTTCGTTCAGGTGACCTGCTCCTTCTTATTTCAGACGTCCTCTTTCGTAAGAGTCCCTTCCTGGGTTCTTTACAGTCCTTGGTGATGTGGCCAAAACTTGTTGCAATTAAAGCGCTTGGGCTCGTCATGAGAACAGTCGGCCGTGACGTGGCTTGGATTGTCACGGCTTTCGCAGCGTTTAGTCTGTCTTTCACGGCTTCTAGATCGTCGCTCGGTTGAGCGGCTTCTCCTGTCCTCTTTGATGGCCCCGAAAAGAGCAGACGTTCCAGTGTTCTTCTGGCGTGAGTTGTCAATCTGAAAAACCAAATCTTTCAGTTCATTGTACCTGCACTCCCTACCCGTACTACGGCTAGCTATGCTTACAGCCGTATTAATTTCCGGGTAGGTGTGTTCTACTGCGTTGTAAAATAAGCCTTTCTTGGCTGTTTCGGTCATTTAGTCTATTCCATCATTACTCTCGTATTTTCTCACGAGATCTTCGAATCTTAGGCAGAAGTTAAACGCAGATTCTTTGTCTTTGTAAAACTTAAGATTGAACAGCCGTCACTGAGCTGTATGTGCGTTAGTGCGAAATTCCTTCCTTTTCATTTCTTTGATCTTTTCCAGCAGTTTTACTGGATCTTTAATGTCCACGGTGTACAGATGGTATTTTTCGTCTATTCTGTTCAGAATAATTTCCCTTGCTACGTTCCTGTCGTGTTCGACTTCATCTTGACTTATCAAGCCGAGTGCTTATTTTTCAAAGAGATAGAAAACTTTCGCTACTTTAGTTCCGAATAAGAAATCCTCAAAGTGGGCGTAATTTGAGTCTAATTTTAACCTGTACGTTCGCGTAATGTTAGTTTGCTTGAGTTTCGTATCGTTCATGCTTGTGTTTGACCGATTCACGGACCCAGACTGATTTAACTTATTTGTTCATATCCAATCAAAATCATGAAGTCGTTTACTTACGTCCATGTCTTCAGGCAATCTTACATCGTTAAACGTGGTACCCAGGCGTTCAGCAAATTCTTTGCGCCAATCCTTATATGGAGGCAGATCGTGAGTCACCTTGACATTGACGTCGTCGTTCCAATTATAAGGGTTGAAGGCATGAGGGTAGAGGAGCCCCTGAAATCCGTGCTCGTGAATTCCCTGGGTCCGAGTGTCTGGAGCGTTGACTGCTTGGTGTTCGCAGGCCGGAAGCCACGTCCTCGTCCTGCTTGAGTGGCTCGTCCAGGTTTACTACGCTGGTGACGTAGGATTTGCGGATCGGATTCGGTCCAGTGAGCTTCAGGTCGTCTATGAACTTGGTCAGGGTGCTCATGTTCGACTTCAGCGTCTTATGAAGTGTCTCCAGGTTTGTGTTCATCCTGGAATTTCCCTTAACTACTGAGTCTGGTCCATCAACCAGTTTGCTGCTATGTGGCCGAAGTTGTTGCAGTTGAAATATTTCATATTATTGGGTGGACAGTCTGCGGTCACATGGCTCTGACTGCCGCACGACTCGTATTGCTTGTGCTGCCTGTCCTTGCTTTTGGATCATCTGTTCAAATAATGCAGGCTTCTCTGGAACTTTCTGGTGTTCATTGCCTATCTGAAAAGTTAAGTATTTTAGTTGGTTGTATAAGTAATTTCTTTACCCGTACCGTGAACTGCTCAATTTTCTGCCGTGACTATTTCCGGGAAAGCTTGCATTACTGCTTTGTAGAGCAGGCTCTTCTTCTCTACTTCTGTCAGCTTGGAGATTCATTCATCGTTCTCACATTTTCTGACTAGATTTTCAAATCTCAGTAAGAACTCGAACAATTATTCTTTATCTTTATACTACCTTACGTTGAACAATCGCTTTGAAGTTCGTATCGGCAGTGTCGGATCGTCAAATGCGATCCCGAGGCTTCCTGCATCTATCATCAATCTTTCCATGGAGACATGTCTTTTTATCGCTGTTCGTAGCGTCTATTTCATGATAAGCCGACGTTCCATTCGTACTGATTAAAGCCTTGAAACCTGACCTTGCGGCATTTCTATCTTCTGTCACCAGAAATAGAGAATGGCTACAAATCGTCGCATGTTGAACTTGTCTTTTCGATGGCAGATAATACATTTCCTTGGTACGTATGTCACTTATCACCTTAGGTTTAACTAAGTTTGTAGTGACGACAGCAGGTTTGTCTAGAGCAAGAAAACTTGTCTTTTAGGTCAGCTTTCATGTGTGATCATGCCCTGATCCTTCAGCTTCAAGTTGTCGACTGATCTCGTTATCTTGTTCAGATTCTCTTTAATGATTTGAATCATCGTTCGTTTTTCCTTGGTCTTGAACTTAAAGCGTACTCATGGACATGGACTTAAGGGGATCTAACCACCTTAAATTGTCAAAAAATGAAAAATCGGATTCTATTTTTATGATAACATTAAATTGTTTAAAAATTATACTGAACAAACATATAAACTTAAAAAAAACTATAGAGAACAACAAACAATTTTTATATGTACCAAATACCAGGTGCAACATGTCTTCGAAGGCCAAAATTCACAATTTCTATTTTTCACGCACCGCAGACTTACTTCAGTTCTAGGCATCGAAGAGCACTAAAACTTTACAAACATGTTTGAAATACACATAGTTCTGTCATGAGTGTAGGGATTTGTAAGTAAATTAAATCTTAAAAAGTTATCTTTAATTTAAACAAAATATTTGTTTAAAAATGTTAAAAATGACAAAAATTTTGTTTAAATTGAAGAAACTTTTTGAGATTTAATTTACTTACAAAATATTTGTTTAAAAATGTTAAAAATGACAAATATTTTGTTTAAATTGAAGATAACTTTTTAAGATTTAATTTACTTACAAATCCCTACACTCATGTCAGAACTATGTGAACTATGTGTATTTCAAACATGTTTGTAAAGTTTTAGTGCCCTTCGATGCCTAGAACTGAAGTAAGTCTGCGGCGAGTGAAAAAATGGAAATTGTGAATTTTGGCCTTCGGAGGCATGTTGCACCTGATATTTGGTACATATAAAAATTGTTTGTTGTTCTCTATAGTTTTTTTAAGTTTATATGTTTGTTTAATATCATTTTTAAACAATTAAATGTTAATATAAAAATAGAATAAGAGCGTCCGTGGCTCGGTTGGCTAAGGCGCACGCCTTGGACGGCCGAAACACGCTCGCTCAAGGGGTCGTGGGTTCGATTCTTGGTGAAATCACTCGGATATTTTCTGAGCTGTTTTCAACGGGAAAAGTACCCAGGATACCGGCTTTTTCGAGGCAGTTTTTTCCCCGGAATTTTCCTTCAGTGTGATTCCAGGTTTTCCCTGACTCACAGCGTAAGCTGGGCAAATGCGAAACAGTGGTAGGGACTCTAGAGGTATGGTAAAAACGCAGGTAGCCAGACCCGATGCACTAGGCAGGGAGCACCGGCCTTACCGACGGGGAGCTGGTATCTGAAAATATGAGACCTTCTCCGGAGAAAGCTACACTGAGAGACGGACCCGATGTCCCTGCGGGGACGGAGAGTGCTGGCTTAACCAGCAAGGTGCGCGTCTGAAACATGTCCTCACCGGAGAAGTCTCTCAGGGAGGAAAAAGCATAAGGTAGGAAAAATACTAGGAAAAGTATGCAGGTAAATAGGATTGGGCAATACTTCCACACAGAGGTGGTGGAAGGCCCCCGGCAGCTGAGCCAAGTAGGCTGCGCTGGTAATGGTACAAGAAAAAAAAAAAATAAAAATAGAATCCGATTTTTTATTTTTTGAGTATTCAAGGTGGTTAGGTCTCCTTAAAACGTATTCGTGGACTTAAACGTAATGCGTATTCTTGGACATGGGAATATTACGTATTCGTGGACTTGAACGTAAGACATACACATGAGCATGGACGTGGGCTCCTGTTCTCTCTATGTCGCTAATGGGTCCTCTCAACCCTGCCACTCGTTTCTTAGCTGTAATAAATACACGTGGGCGTTAGTCTGCGGTTGAGAAGATACCCGTACAAGGCTCCCGATACTTTGTGCACAAGCAGCGGGCTACCTTGCAGTCAGTCGTGGCACTTTCTTAGAGAAAAGCTCACCAACCAACCTAGTCTCTTCTTGCGGAATGTGTGCCGAAGCACGGCTCCTGCTGTCCGAGATCCACTGAGCACGAGAACAGGTTTGGCAGATCTGTGTGAGGGTCAATTTTTTTGAGCTTGGAACACTGACTAAGTGTCTGTACGCGCACACGTACCAAGTCATAAACGTGGGTTCGTGTTAAACCTCTCACAGATCCGCACAGACTCTTACATACATATTCGTCATACATTATACTTAGATCCTACTTATATCTATATAATCGTCATACATTATACTTAGACAAGATTTCATTTTTTGCCTATTCTGAATTTTGGCTCTGAGGATGTCAAGAAAGAAGGGATGTAAACGCAATATTCATAAATAAAAAATTATGTTTCATTGTTCTTATTTTATAATAATTCGTTCACTTTATGAAATATATTGTGGTCCCGAAAAGGACCGATTGGATAGATGAAGATAATTTTATTTTTAATTATCACAATGTTATTTTTTCAATTGCTTATAACCATCCTTTGTTGGGAAAGAAAAACTATTTGTCGAGGAGTTGTGAGAGCTACTCTTTTTATCCAAATCTTTTGATGATTGCTTCGAATCTAAAAAGTTGTCACGACTGTTGCCGTACCCATTTAATTTAGGTGCATTTATCGATTTGCTGAATGGTGGCCCCATCTTGAGCTCCGAACCGTCTACATTAACGTCACGTAGAGAAATGTTTCGAATCATAGTTCTTTACGAATATATAATAGAATCGTAAGTAATGATAAAGGTAAAAGGAGAGGTGAAGGGGATATATAAAAAACGTTCAAGAGTTCTGGATATAAATTTTATGAATTTTATTTATAAAAAAATGAAGCAAAGTACATATTAAAATATATGTACTTTGCTTAAATAATTCTTAAATAACTAAAAGCATAATTTACGGACACCATACGTGCCAATCATTAACTTAACTAGAAAAAAATACATGTAAGCAAATTAATATAAATAATCATGATGCACTCTTTTTTTATGAGTGCAATCATTTTGATTCAAATATACGTCTCACCATCGAAACTTTTACAGGGGCCGTACGAATTTACGTAGGCCCTACTCTTATCACAATTATCAATTTTTAATTCGCCTGTAATGTATGTTGTTATATTTAATAAAAAAAAATTAAATTACGCACTGGGCTTTGTTTTTCGCGATTTTCGAGGTTTGTTCCGAAGCGATTTTTCGACCCATAGCAGGGCCTGTGCCAGGGCTCACTGAGAAAACGGTCGGAGGTATCGAAAAAGCCTGAAGAGTCAAGGCCAGAAATACGCGATTTTCGAGGTTCGTTCCGAGGCGATTTTTCGACCCATAGCAGGGTCTGTGCCAGGGCTCACTGAGAAAACGGTCGGAGGTATCGAAAAAGCCTGAAGAGTCAAGCCCACTACGAGTAATATAAGCACATCTGTAATGCAAGTCCGAGAGTTCAACAAGTACCTAAATCTGATTAACCAACAGGAGATCACGTTCGTAGAGTCGTTTTTGAACGCAGATCCACCTCGTTCTTTCGCGGAGTACGAGCAATTGATGGAAAAATACCATGAGCTCTCTCGTAACATTTTATCGGAGTTCGATCAAACGGCTCACATTGGCCTCTTCGAAGTTCACAAGAAGAATTTGATGTTGCATATGTCCCAAGCTGCTGATAATTGCAAGGAGATGCTGCTCAACAAGATGATAAGCGATTATCATACGAAATCCGATGTGTAAGTTGATGTTATGGGTGAATTTTTTTTTAACGAGATCTGTGATGCAATATTGACACGCTACAAGAGAAAAGCCGATAGACTGGAAGCTCGATTAATTAACGCGATGGAGACTATAGACGAGTTTAATAACGGAGCTTTTATTTATAAAAAAGCTAACGATTCTCAAAGGTTTGTTGTTATTTGATTTTTATTTCAAGCGTAATAGGAACGTTCTATTTTTATAAGCAGCAATGTTCGTGCCCATACTATACGGTATAAACAGCCGATTTTTGTTTATGTTATTTTTTAGTTCGATTGTAAACATTCAATCATTCGCATCTTCCGTTCGAGAAAAATTAAATCGTATTCCTTTTAAACAAAATTGTTTAGTGAAAGTGTAGTGAAGTGTAACAAATTATTGTTTAATCAACATCAAAATTTGGCTCTCTTGCGTACATCCTGCCACTACAAGCCGAATTATTCTTGGAAAAGGAAGTTTTTCACTTGAGGAAGTTTGTTTGAAGTTAATTAAAGGTAATTTAAATACAAATATTGATTGTTTAAAAAAATGTTATTGAATGTTAGGTTGTGCTTCTACGTAGAGAGGTTACGGTAGTTCGTGTGAAAAGCGCTCGCCGATAGAAAAAAAATACGTTGTAGGAAGAGGGTTACGTAGAAAGAGAAAGAGAGCTGATACTTTTTCTCCCCGAAATGAAAGGTCAGAGGTATCGAAAAAGCCCGAAGAGTCAAGCCCAGAAATACGCGATTTTCGAGGTCCGTTCCGGGGCGATTTTTCGACCCATACCAGGGACTGTGCCAGGGCTCACTCTAAGAGATTTTCTTCGTTTTTCGGTCCTATTTAAGCTTATGTGGTCTAGATTTTGGAGAAAACGGCCAATAAAGCGCTCGTAGCGCCACTAATCTCCGCTATAAAAATGTTTTCCCTCCGGCTGTGTATTATATTTTGGCTTGTCCGAGTGACGGGGCGCACGTAGGCGAGGATAGGCCTTTAATTCGCATTCCCCATCATCGTGCATATTTATATACCGTGCACTTGATGCGGTAGCTCGCGCTGCATTGCACATGTGTGCGTGAATTACGATAAAAGCCGCTCTCTCTCTCTCGCGGCTAACGACCGTGTTTTTTCACTTATCTAATTCGCATCGATTCGCGCTCGCGCGCGCTGTCGGTTGCACTTACGGGCGTCATGCAAATCGCCGCTACTAATTGGACCGACTCGATCGCATTAAGCTAAATGAAACGTACGAATATGAAACGAACAATCAAATTTTGATCAACAAATTTTAGATGACTGTAACGGTTCGACTTTCCCCGTGAGTTGAGTAGTCGGCCGGACGCCAGGATTGGTTGGGGGAAAGGTTAATTGAAGAGACTTGTTTATGCAAATAATAATAATAAAGATATATTCTAATATTTAAGTTAACAAGTTGATAAATCAATTATGAGTCTCCATCTGTAACAGAAATCGAAATCGCGGTGATTTAGAATATTTCGCCTTCACAAGCAGTTTAGCTTAATCTACAGCGGTTTACGGTATATTAATACGTCGTTGCCGGAATTTCGTAGTTTCGGTGCGGTTATCGGTTTAACGGATGCGGTATCGGAGTTTCGTACGGTGAAACGGGTTCGGGTTAAATGACGGGTCTTTGGAGGTTAGGTTTCCCTCAACTCCATGGAGTCGTGTGCGCACGGCTCTACGAATCGAGGTCGCTCGTCTCGTTCTTTTCCTGGTCCTGTGTGCTCACAGTGACCAGGCGAATCTCAAGAGGTCGGCGGGTGGTCGGGTTTGAACGGACAGGAGTAGGCCGGTGCTTCACCAGGACGTGTGCTCACGACCTGGCGAATCGTTGGCGGGGCTTTAGCTATCTTCTCAGCCCCGTGTGCTCACGGTGGCTGGAAAAAACAACCAATCCCTTGGGACGGATATTCGGGAGCAGGTGGCAACGTCGAGTATCAACTACGTGTGCTCACGACGAGGAGACTCGGCGTTGTTCGGCTATTCCTAGTTGTCTCGTGTGCGCACGACGGCAACTCGGAGTTTCGGGTTCGTTAACAGTGTCGTCACGTGTGCTCACGAGCCGACGTTGTTGGCATCGATCCTCTCTAGCTGTTCCTCTCGGTAACGTGTGCGCACGATGCCGACAGGAGTTCAACTCGAGTAGAACTGCCCGCTATGCCGCGCGGGCCGCTTTATATAGGCGTGTTCGCGGCGCGCCGCTCGCGCCGCCTGGCGCGTGTCCGCTTAGTTGCTAGTAGAGTCTCGCGCTCGTGCGGACTGGCCTTTCGGTTGGTGCGCGCGCGCGCGCTCACTTCGCTTCGTGCGGACTCGCCTTTGTTCGCTGCGCGCGCGCGCTCGCTGGCGTCAGCTGATTTACTCGGCGCTGTGTTTGCTGATTCATGTGCGAGACTTATGTCTCGTTACATCTCCCCCTCTCTTCAGAGCGTGAAATTTCGCGGACAGCAAATTTTATGCTATTACAAACAAAAAAAAAAACGTTAACAAAAGAAAAACGCAACTTACAACCGTACTCCTGGCTTCTCCTACATGACGAACTTCGCCTGTCGATGGAACCAACCGGAGCAGCCGTTTGATTTCTCCGTACCTCACGACGTATTTCTTTACGCCGATCGGTACGGTGACCTCCTGACCGTCCGGTAGTCGAACCTTGCGACGGGGTAGGTCGATTGTCGAATCCCGTGCTGGTGGCGGTGGCGGAGGCGTGACGATGCTTTCGGTTGGTGGACGTGTGGGCGATCGTCGTGGCTGAGGCGGGGCCTGTGTCGTTGGTGGTGGCGGAGATGATGTCAAATCTACCATTTCGACGCTGGTCTGCATCGACGAGTGGCGTTTCTTCGCCCTGAGCCCTCCGGGTGCCGCCTGGGTCCTGCGTTTCGCCGGCGGTTTAAAGTGCAGCAGAGGAGGCAAGGTGACGCTGCTGATGATCCGCGGCTTAGATATTGTTGGCCGCGAATTCTCCTCTGCTGGCGCTTGTGTAGTTCCTGGCGCCGCTAAACTTGATATCGGCGTTGGGACGTATTTAGATCCTGGCGCCGGTTCGCCAGGATTGTATTCCAGGGTGCCAGGCGGAAGATCGGCCTCCAGTGCCGCTAGTAGATCGTCCAGTGTTTCAATGTCGAAGTTGTCCATTGTACTGACGATGCGTCCTTTTACAGCCCTATTTATATCCCCGCGCGTTATCATCGTGTGTATTCGCACCAATTTCTCGAATCTTCGCCTGTTTACACTATTCCCTTCGCGAGAAGTCCTATAGAGCCGTTCTGCCAAGGTGAAAACAAATTCGCCTGTACGCCGGTTTGTTTTGATTTTGCGCGGCTCGTGTTACGGGTTTTCTACAACGGTTCTGCGTCGAGAGCTAAGGTCTGTGCGTTTCGGAGTTGAATTTACCTAGTCCCTAGGGTCTAGTAATTTCCTTCGGTTTACCCTACAATAAATGTCTGCTCGGTCGCAGCCTGCATACATATTTTATACTACAGTCTAATTATATCTACTACGGGTTTCTTATTACGATTATTATGAATTTCTTAAACGCTAAATTATGTCGCTACCTTCTTCGTCTTCTCCGATGCTGCTTCTTACTCCTTCGTCGGTGAAAGGTTTAAGGTCCTTGACGTGTATATGCTTGATGTTGCGCCCTTTGTCGTCCTGAAGGTCGAAGATCACCGGTGACACCTGTTTCTTGACAGATAGCGGTTTCGAGTATTTCGGGGCTAACTTGGCATTACGTGCGTCGGCTTTACTGGACAAAGTTACTAATTTCCTGACTACCTTGTCACCAACATCCGGCTTCCATTCTCTTCGCCGAAGGTTGTAATGCTTCTGTTGCTTATCGAACTGTCGAGCCATTTGCGTCTTTGCTAATTCGATTGCATCTCGTATATGCTGGATTCTACTAGACAGAGATGTGGTGTGTTGGGAGCCTACTTTCTGGAGAAGGCTTCCTGGCGTTCTAAACTCTCTACCAGTGTTTAGATATGCCGGAGTGTAGCCGGTTGCCGTGCTACAGGCGGTATTGTAAGCGAATTCCAGCTCGCATAAATTCTCGTCCCACTTTTGGTGGTGTTTTCCGACGTATTGGGCGATCATCGTCTTTACCACCCTGTTGGTTCGTTCTACTGGGTTGCACTGGGGACTGTACGGCGGGGTTTTTCAGTGATGCACCCCGTTTTCTTTCAGGAACCTTGTGAACTCCTTGCTGACAAATTGTCGACCATTATCGCTTACCAGTGCGTTCGGGCAGCCATGGCGGAAGAAGATTTTCTCCTTTACGTGTCGGATTATGGCCCGGCTATCGGCTTTCTTGAGCGCTGCTAACTCCACCCACTTGGTGAATCTGTCCTGCATTACCAGTAGCCATATGTTCCCTTTGCTGGATCGTGGCTGTGGTCCGACGAGATCGATCGAGACCATTTCCCATGGTTGTTCGACGTTGGTTGCGTGCATAGTCCCCGCTTTTGTTTGTTGCTGCGCCTTGTATGATTGGCAGTTCGGGCAGCTACGTACATATCGCGCGCCCTCTTGCAACATACCTGGCCAGTAATAGCTTCGTGCTAAACGCTGAAGCGTTTTGGCTACTCCCAAATGTCCTGCGGTCATATTATCATGACATTCTCTTAGAATAACGGTTCGTTTGTCGGTGGGTATACAGATTTTCCAATCCTCGGTTGCATCGGTGTCGTTGAAATCCAGCGTGTGAAGGATATGGCGGTGTAGGACTCCGTCCTTTATGCAATATTCCGGGTAACTCTTCGGATCTTGTTGTACGGCGTTCAGTTTTTTGGTGTACCATGTGCACTTCGTTTTGATGTCGATCTTGCACACGGTTACGGGTTGTCTGGAGAGGGCATCTGCGACGGTGTTGTCTTTCCCTCTGCGGTACCTGACTTCGTAGTCCCATTGTGCCAGTTCCATGGCCCATCGCGCTAGTCTGCCGGACGGATTATCGATTTTCTCCAGCCATTTGAGGGACTGGTGGTCTGTCAGAACGATGAAATGATAGCCCTCGAGGTATTCACGGAATTTCCAGATTCACCATTTTATGGCAAGACACTATTTTTCGGTAGCTGAGTAGTTACGCTCGGCCTGGTTCAACGATCGGCTGGCGTAGGCAATTACTCGTTCTTTTCCCTCTTCTTCCTGCGTTAGTACGGCCCCTAGCCCTTCGTTGCTGGCATCTGTCTGCAGTATAAATGTTTTAGTGAAGTCCGGGCATGCCAGGACTGGAGCGCGTACTAGGTCTTTCTTGAGTGCCTCGAATGCTTCTTGTTGGTCGGAGCCCCATTCCCATTTTACTTTCTTCTTCAGGAGCCTATTGAGAGGGGCTGTTTTCTTCGCTACTTGTGGTATGAATCTTCTGTACCAGGAGATTAACCCGGAGAATCGACGCAGTTCCTTGAGGTTCGTTGGTGCTTGTAGTTCCGTGATAGCTTTCACTTTTTCCGGATCCGTGTGCAACCCTTCTTCGTTTACCACGTGTCCCAGGTACTTCAGTTGTTTACGGCAGAAATGGCTCTTCTCCCAGTTCGGTTTCAGTTTCGCTTCTCGTAGGCGGCGCAATGTTTCGCTAATCAGTTGCAGGTGGTGCTCGAAATCCTCGGTCACTATCACTATGTCGTCGAGGTAGCAGAATACATTCGGCTCTAGATCCGGGGTTATAACCGCGTTCATCAAGCGCATGAAGGCTGCTGGTGCCGAATGTAGCCCGAACGGTAGTACTTTGAACTGCATCAAACCCCGTCCGGGAACCGTAAAGGCGGTATACTGTTTGCTCTCTTCCGCTAGAGGTATTTGCCAGTACCCATTTTTCAAATCGATGGTGGTCAGGTATTTCGCTCCTCGAAGTTTGTTCAATGTTGCGTGGACCTGTGGTAGCGGGTGTGCGTCTTTAATACTGATTTTATTGATGCCTTGAAAATTTATGCAGAAGCGTCGTTTCCCATCTTTCTTCTTTGCAAGAACTATATTGGAGCTCCAGGCGCTATCCGATGGCTCAATCACGTCTTCTTGTAACATTTCCTCGACCGCGTCGTCGATGATTTGCTACATAGCGGGGTTTCGTGGCCAGTAGCGCTGTTTAATTGGATTTGAATCCACCAGTTTTATCTGGTACTTAATCAGTGGTGTGGGGCCCTGTATGTCCTTGAATAACTCCTTCTCGTACCGGATGAGCTCATCCACTCGTGTTTGTTGTTCTTCGGTGATTTCGAGGATACCGGTTTCGCTTATTGACAATATTGATGTCTGAGTTCGGCTCGGCTGGAGTTCCCTTCCAGCTATAAATAGCCGGATGTTCAATTTCCTTAACGCGTCCATTCCTAGCAGCATTTCGTGGCGTAGTCCCTGCATGATTATAAACTTGTTCCTAAAACTATTGCCGAGGATTGTCACCTCCCCCTCCACGTAGTCCGATAGTTCGGTGGTTGAGCCGTCTGCTAGTGTGGCGATAGTCTCCTGCTTACCGTGCCGCCAACAATTGTTTAAGCCGATTCTGGCTGTTCTTGGGGTTACAAAGGAACTCACAGCCCCCGGGTCGACCAGGGCTCGCACCATATGTCGATCTATCTGTACGTCTATGAGGTATCGGCCGTCGTGGGACGGTCTCCCGCCACCTTGGAGCCGTCCCTTCGCGCGTTTCCCGCGCGGTCCGGGAATCCATGGCAGTCACGGGTTAGCATGCCATCTTTTCCGCATACTGAGCAGAATTTTCGTGACGGGTTTTTGCACGTGACGCGGGTGTGGCCGCGTTGCTTACAGCGCCAACAGCACTCCGCTCGGTCGTAGTAGTCACTGGTTCCGGTGTTCTTACTGGTGGATGCACTGTTGATCGCCGTTTTACGCTCTTGTTCACGTATCTTATTTGCGATCTCCTCGTACTCCTCGACTCGTTGAATTAAGTTTGGTACATCTTTGACTTCTTCCCTACGTACCCTTAGTTGTAGCTCCGGTTTCATATTGTAGTAAAGGTTGTCGAGGTGTTCTTCCGGTGTGTATCCTCCTCTTCTTCTCATCAACGTCGTCAACGCGTTACAATATGCGCGTATAGTTTCGTTCGGTTTTTGTACTCTTTCGGCGATTTGTCTGGTTAAGTTTCGACGTTCTCCACTTGACAGGTAAAAATTTCTAAGCCTCTCCACCAGCTCTTCCCAGGTCTCACAGTCGCTCGCGTAGTTTCGCCGCCACTGGAGCGCTTCCCCCCGGAGAAGTTCCGGTGCCCCCTGGAGCAGTTGTGCGCTAGTAAAACCGTAGGACTCCTGTAGTTCTTGGACTCTTTCGAGGAATGTATATACGTCTTTCCCCTCGAAGTGGCAATTCCATTTGCGTATTTGATCAAGGACCTTGTTTTCGCTAGGTGAGTGCTCCTGCGTGTCATCGGTTGGGGTGGACGTGCCTACTCGGCGAGTTTCCTCGAGTGTCCGCTGGATAATCTCTGAGCGTTCTGTCTCAAGATCCTGTTTTAAATCCACCTCTTCGTCGTAATCTGTGGGGTCCTCCTGTTTCGTAGCGAATTCTTGTGGGTATTTTCGGACATATCGGACTAGCCGCTGGCGGAGCTCCACTACCGTTCCTTCGGTATCAAGATCCTTTCCTTGTAATTCGGCGATCAGTTGAGCCTTGTTCAGGCGGTAAACCCAGCTTACCTTCATCGTGCTCGAGAAAATAAGAGAAGAGAAAAAAAAAATTTTCCGGTTTTCTTACTTCTCTGAGTCTCTTTTACAGTAGCGCGCGAGTAGTAAGCGAAATATTCTAAAACGGTCCCTGTCCGAGCGCCATGTAACGGTTCGACTTTCCCCGTGAGTTGAGTAGTCGGCCGGACGCCAGGATTGGTTAGGGGAAAGGTTAATTGAAGAGACTTGTTTATGCAAATAATAATAATAAAGATATATTCTAATATTTAAGTTAACAAGTTGATAAATCAATTATGAGTCTCCATCTGTAACAGAAATCGAAATCGCGGT
Source organism: Pteromalus puparum (assembly GCA_012977825.3). Taxonomy (NCBI): domain Eukaryota; kingdom Metazoa; phylum Arthropoda; class Insecta; order Hymenoptera; family Pteromalidae; genus Pteromalus; species Pteromalus puparum. The sequence continues at coordinate 22,807,396 of CM053170.1, forward strand.
GATTTAGAATATTTCGCCTTCACAAGCAGTTTAGCTTAATCTACAGCGGTTTACGGTATATTAATACGTCGTTGCCGGAATTTCGTAGTTTCGGTGCGGTTATCGGTTTAACGGATGCGGTATCGGAGTTTCGTACGGTGAAACGGGTTCGGGTTAAATGACGGGTCTTTGGAGGTTAGGTTTCCCTTAACTCCATGGAGTCGTGTGCACACGGCTCTACGAATCGAGGTCGCTCGTCTCGTTCTTCTCCTGGTCCTGTGTGCTCACAGTGACCAGGCGAATCTCAAGAGGTCGGCGGATGGTCGGATTTGAACGGACAGGAGTAGGCCGGTGCTTCACCAGGATGTGTGCTCACGACCTGGGGAATCGTCGGCGGGGCTTTAGCTATCTTCTCAGCCCCGTGTGCTCACGGTGGCTGGGAAAAACAACCAATCCCTTGGGACGGATATTCGGGAGCAGGTGGCAACGTCGAGTATCAACTACGTGTGCTCACGTAGAGGAGACTCGGCGTTGTTCGGCTATTCCTAGTTGTCTCGTGTGCGCACGACGGCAACTCGGAGTTTCGGGTTCGTCAACAGTGTCGTCACCTGTGCTCACGAGCCGACGTTGTTAGCGTCGATCCTCTCTAGCTGTTCCTCTCGGTAACGTGTGCGCACGATGCCGACAGGAGTTCAACTCGAGTAGAACTGCCCGCTATGCCGCGCGGGCCGCTTTATATAGGCGTGTTCGCGGCGCGCCGCTCGCGCCGCCTGGCGCGTCTCCGCTGAGTTGCTAGTAGAGTCTCGCGCTCGTGCGGACTGGCCTTTCGGTTGGTGCGCGCGCGCGCTCACTTCGCTTCGTGCGGACTCGCCTTTGTTCGCTGCGCGCGCGCGCTCGCTGGCGTCAGCTGATTTACTCGGCGCTGTGTTTGCTGATTCATGTGCGAGACTTATGTCTCGTTACATGTCTATATACAATCTGAGCAAGAATATAACGAATATTTACTAAATTTACACGAACCAATGTTACAAGAGTCGCAAGAACAAAAAATTAAACAGTTATATGACAAAATAACCTTAAATAGGAAAAATAATAATAAATCTAAAACGTTTACTGATTTTTATCAGATACCAAACGATATAATTCAAGATATTTTGAACATTTAAAAATTTCAAGTAAAAATTAATAAACGTTTACCAAATGTTATTATAAATAATCATTGAAATTTCATGAAATGTTTTGTTTTTATGGCAAATGTGATACATTATATATTAACATCTACTCAATAAAATCTTTGAAAATGAAACTAAAGTTTATTATTTGAGCGCGTGTACAGCTACGCTTTATCCATGCGCTTTTATTTACACTACAACAAAAACGAACATGGGGGTTGGTGAGCGAAGCAAGCAGGGGGGGGAGGGTACCCCCCTAGTAGATAATAAATGTAGTAAAATTTGAGGCAAACAATAAGCAAATAATCCCATTAATACACCCTGATATAAACGTAATGATCTAATTCACTATCGCTTGGCCAAATCCAAACGACTTCGCCAACGCTTTAACCGACAGTTACATTTAAATACTGCTTTTTTCGTCACATTATAAGTGGTTTGGTTGGTAAACGGATAGTTAAATTTGAAATACTCGTTTGAGGTTAGATTCAATTTAAATTATGAGGATGTTTGCCCTGCAAGCTCGAGCCAGATGGTGCCAGTACGCGTCTTGACTGTCATGACTGCCGCACCCATAACATAGGCTGAATACATAGCTGTGCTAGTCTGCCGCGTACTCATGCGCCAGGCGTAGAAAGTGTAAAATGCTCAAAATTTTCGCATTTCTACTTTCAGTAAATAATAAGTCAATCATATACAAATCAATGCTAACAATAGTCCCACTGAGTTATAGCGTAATTGAGGTAGCAAACGACGACAATAGTAAAAGATAAGGTAACCAAGCGGCTTAGATTCAAAACACTTGAACACAGAGACCGACAGGCAAGAGTAATGACTCATTTAAGCCCAATGAATGAATTATGAATATATTATACATGTTTCCAAAAGAGATAAAGAAACGAGAGACGACGGAATCGAGAGAGACAATTTTACGCGGAATTCAATTTCAACATTAATGAAAAACGCTATAACAATCACGCGAAGTCTATGTTCTAGAATGTTCTAGAAGCTTCTAGAAGGTCTGTACGCGTGAGCAGGCGAGGGGTGGGAGTTACGGACTCGGTGGGGCTGCGGACTCCTGGCGGAGGGGGGGGGGTTGGCTACGGACTCCTGGGGGTTGGATGCGGACTCCTGGGGGGCGAGCTCCGTACTCCTGGCTCAGAAGCCCGCTCAAGGTCAAACGCAGCAGCATCAGCATCTCTATGCATTCTAGTAGAATATTCTAGAGTGCAGGCTGTAGCGCTGAGCTGCCAGCGAGCAAGCCGTAGNCGTCAGCTGCCAGCGAGCAAGCAGTAGCTACACGGGTAGAAATCTTGAGCAAGAATTACTGAACTTGGTCGAGTAAGAATTGCTGATTTTTAGTTGAGTAAAATTTGTTTAACTAGTTGAGCAAAAAATGCCGAACAACCGAGTTGAAGATAACCTCCCGGTCGGCGAGTCACCCAACAATTCGCGCGATAGCCGAGTGGTTAGAGTGCCTGCCTCTCACCCTGACGTACGGGGTTCGATTCCTGACACCTTCCTACAATTTTTCCAGCACTTATTTGTTATTATTTATTAATAAATATTAATAAATATTAATAAATAATTGGTATTAATAAATAATTGGTATTAATAAATATTAATAAATAATTGTAATAACCAGTACCCCATTTGAATTCATGTCACTGTTCGCGCCATTTTCTCGCGAGACGAGTTAAGCGAAAATTGCTTAACTCGCTGAGTAAAATTAATTCAACAAGCCTTGCTCTGCTTTTTAAGCAAATTTTATTCTACAGCTGAGCAGCTGAGAGCTCTATATTTGCTCATGATTTCTACCCGTGTAGACGCAGCCGTGGTGACTCGCGCGCGCGCGGATCAAGTTACCCCTATTGTTTCACGAGCGCATCCTTATCTACGTGCATAAGCTTTCTTCGACAGCATATGCGCGTCTTCTCGAAAACTATTGCACGTACTATCGAGAGCTATACTCCTGGGGTTGGCTGCGGCTACTCCTAACCAGGAGTCTGCTCAAGGTCAAAGGTAGCAGCAGCATTAGAATATTCTAGCATGCAGCTAGACGCAGCCACGGTGACTCGCGCGTGGATCGAGTTACTTTTATTGCTTTCGCGAGCGACTTTGTCTCTCTCTCTCTCTCTATACGGACTTTCGGTACACATGAGTGAAAAACAGTACAAAATCATATCGGTACATGAATCATACACAGATTTTAATTTATTTTAAGATTATTCATTTTTTAATGAGCCAACAATAGTTGGAAGTTTAAAGTTTAAATATGACAGCATGCATAGGGATTAGGGAAGAAATAGGGTTAAAAATAATCATAGTCGCAAGTAATAAAACATCTTTTTATTGCTCTAAATATCCAAATTCTATCTTATTCATTACACCTCCAAAATACTGCAAATATACATTTTTTGTTTTGCATTCTGAGCACAATTGTTTGAAAGAATCTTCAGCTATTATCTTACTCATTCTTGAGGGTAAAAAGACGCCAAACGAATCCTCCAGTTCGACAAAGACTCTGTCCCCATACTTTTTCTCGATTTCTTTCACACTAGTGATTTGATATTTTTGCTCCAGCTCCAGACTTGCTAGTTTCCTTGTCGGAAGGAAATCCTTGCATCCGACCTGATTTATCTTATTAAGATCCATGTTTTTCTCCGTCTCTCACGGCGTTCAAGCAACGAGCGATCTATGAGAACTGACTGAAGCTGATGTACTCGCTGCTCTTTTATAGAATTAGTACAACTGATTCATGCTGTAGCTATATACATAACTCATTTAATTTTGCTTCCTCCTCTAGAGGAAGCTTTGTAATAGTAAAATTTTCAGTTTTGCTAATACTTCGTGGAAACGCATTCGGAGGTGTTTGGAGTACGAATCATACGTTTTTAGAAAATGTCCGTGAGGATGGCTGTGTGTGTGTGTGTGTGTGTGTGTGTGTGTGTGCGGCGTAAGCGTGCTTGCGTGCGTGCGTGCGTGCGTGGCCATGCGTGCGTACGTATACTGTGTTATAATCTGGAACTACGTGATCGATCGTAATAAATTGGACGTGCATATATGTTTTCTGATTCTGAATTCGAGTAAATTTTCTTTTAAGATTTAGACTATTTTATGACCATTTCATGGCCATTTTTCGATTTTTGAAAAAATATTTTTGCTTTTTATTATGATATGATTTATACAATATATTCAACAATAGCGTACCTAAAAGACTGCTACCCACAAGGTTGGAATATTTTCCCCCTTCTCCGACGCCCGCGCTCTCTCGTCTTAAGAGAGCTCGGGGCTTCAGTCCCGAGCGGATCTCCGGTGAGACCTCTCTCCCAGGAGCTATTCTAACGTCTGGTGGATCTCTCCCCTGGCTGACCCTCCTTTTAGTATCGAATAGCCAATATTTAAATCAAAGAATGCGTTGATTGTCCCATGTAATTATCTTCCACTAGCAGAATAGGAGGAAGCTAAGTGCCAATGACTTGGCAGCGATTTTTTCATAAGCACTGGTACGATAATTTTACCCGTTCTTTCGATTCTGCGTCTAAAACGCTCTCGATCTCGGGCAACTTACTCTCACTTTCCATGTTGTGCATTTTTATGTGCATATGTCCTACATTAGATGAACTGTCGGCTTTTCTTGAAAACGCACCCGCTTCTCCATATTGCTATTTATTGTTCTGTTCGGGTTATGTAGGACCGTTTAAGGAGATTTGAATTTCGCGCCGTAGCGCATCGATCGCTACGGCGAGAGCGGGCAAGCGCATGCGCGCGTCGCCAGGGGCGTCTCTGTTTCGCGCGGGATTGGGGGCTCGCGAGCACGTGCCGGCCAGTTCTGACAACTCCTCTCGAGTTATCAGTTGACATTGCGCTACCTTTACCTGCGTCTTGCGAATTACTCACTGTAACCTGCATGCGAATCGAGTCGTTATTTACGTCCTTTTCAGGACGATCGACTCTTCCTCTTTTGTATTTGGTGTGTCGCGTAGTGTGTGTGCATTTTGCGAGCGGCGTGCTGTTTGTGTGTGTTTTTCGTGTGTTTTACTTCGGCCACGTTCTAGCTTCCTCGACGTGCCGATCTCCACCCGGCGATCGTTACCTACGCGGCAGGGCTGAAAAAGTCTGCCCGTGGTCCAGGATAGGTTCCCTCGAGACGTCGAGGCGTCCTGTGACCGAGGAAGGTGCATCCCAACCACGTGCGGCCAAGGCTTTACGTCGCGCAGTCCACGTCTCGTCCCGCGAAAGGTAGGAGAGCTCTCCAGCGTTCGAAAGGTACCTCGCGGCGATTGCGTTTAGTCATAATTGCGTTCTTCCTCTCTTTTTGTTTGGTCTATCCTAGAGTCACTTTACCTTGTATAATTTCATAAGTTCTAAAATAAAGCTATAGGCTTGTCCTGGCTTTTCTCTCTGCTCCGTGAGAGTTTTTTCGCCGAGGCAAGTCGTCTTTTTCTCCCGCGAAATTCATTGTGTTTTGTGTTGATTTATTCACCCAACCTTCCCTCACCTATTCCACCATTTTAGTTTATACATATATATTTAGAATTCATTAGCTTTTATTCATGTTCAGTTTACACTTAATGCAGTCTCTTTTGAAAGGTGGAACTCTCAATGGAATTGTGCTCTCGACAGCGTAAACACTCCAAAATCTCTGAGTCCTGCTTTAGGTGCTCTGGCAGCTTATCCCAAGCTAGCTCGATGCTATTTGTTTAAAAAAGAGGTTTAACACAGAGAGGATTAATAATAAGTATTTATTAGACTTCTCCTACAGCTACTATATATATAACGCCGTGTACACCTGTCTCGGCACCGCTAGTAGCCATGTGACTTACACGCATACCGCGAGAGGGGATACTTGCATGTGTGTGTCCCCATCATACACTCGTCAGCGCGCTCACTCATTCTCACGCGCTACACACTATACCTTACTAGCTACACTGTACAGTACACTATATTTCAACACTATTGGCGGCAAATGTTATGAGAAATTCTCGTGGTAAATAGGCAATATATCTCGGAGTCATAAATGACAGGTGCTCTGTGCGAAAATTCTCTTAGAGATCTCTCAAAACAGGGCATATTGTCATGATAAAATTTTTTCAATAACAATACATTCCTGTGTGCGCAGTTTGCTTTGAATGCTAATTTATGGTGTGGGCAGAGTGGCTCCAAGATATCATATTTCAGCCTTTGTAGTGAGAGAAAGCCCATTTCACCCATATCGACTACGTGAAAATTGAACTTTTCGAGCCATTGCTTCTTCTCGGCTCCTTTTACAATACATACACAACACTCACGTCATGTAGAACAGTTTTCAATACGTTTTTAAGCTCTTCATACGGTAGATCTCCTGAACTCCAAGATAATCCGTGATAATTGCGTTCCAGCCAGAGATTTTCAGACTTATACTTGGCTGTGAGTCTGCGCCACGGTGTGGGCGGCTTGAAAAAAAAACACCAATGTCTTGAGGTTAGCATAGAGTGGAACTATAGCGAGTTCCTTTACAACAAATTCGTTTACAGGCTTTCTAAATCCTTGCACATCGCGCACGTATTCCATTTTGACTGACTGATGACCACAAGCTGCTGCTCAATTTATACCATCTTCTCATCCCACCATTTAAACGATTTTTTTCACATCCCCACTCATAGGACTGTATTCGACAATACGATCGTGTAGGATGAGACAGTATGCGAAGGTGCCAACTGGAATATTTGCTCTGGCCTCCAATTCAAGACGCACGTCAACTGATGCTTGCTTCAGTGACTCATTTTGTTTTGAGCAGTCAATGACAACGAGAGGGGCATATGATAGGTAGTCAGCCTTTTTCAGCATTGGTTCTACCTCTTTGTTGTAGTAAGCAGTTTGAAAGTTAACATAAATATCGTAGAGTAGAGCATACTGATTATTAGTAATATTGAGATTGAGATTTCCATAGGAAAACCTCAATCTCAATTTTGCTGAAGATTATCGAAAAATCGTTGTTAACGCCAAACATGAACTCATTCTCACAAGATCAAATTCTGATGAGAATTCTGTTGTGCAGACGCCAGTAGTCGTAGCTGGTTCAAACGTTTACGAGGATTACCAAGTTGAAATCACCAAAATTGAATGGCTAATGCCATATGTGGTGCTCTCGGATAAATATAAAATTAAATTGCTCAATCATCTGGAAAAAGATAGACCTGTCACCATGAGTTTTCGTAGCTGGGAACTATATGAGTACACATTGTTGCACAGTACTTCAAAACACGAATGGACTGTCAAAACTGCTAATCAGCTGGAGAAGCCTCGCTTCATTATTCTTGGCTTCCAGACAAATCGCAAGGTACGAAAAACAGCTAATGCTAGTCGCTTTGATCATTGTAACATAAGCAACGTTACACTGTTTCTCAACTCACAACACTATCAACCGAAAGATATACTTGCCGCGCCGGCTCTTGCCGGATCTTTTATTGAAATACAAAATAAATCGTCTGCAATCAGCTGTGCAGTCAGATACGTACAAGCTATGACCACACGCTGCATCCATCGCTCGACAAGATCTTTCGCGAGTGATGTCTCGTCAACAGTGACCAGATCAAGGAACTCCTATCAGCCCTCAACACAATAGCGATCGAAAAGAAGAGCTCCGAAAGCTCTCGGTCCTATGGATCTGGGTCTTGGTCGGTTACAAAAAGTCAGGTGAGCTGTTGGTGCACTCCGGTGCCGACGTCAACGAGCTCATTAGATATCAGGATCCTCAGTTGTACCGTTCTCCACGTGTTGCTTTAGATGGATTCCTCCTTGATGAACGCATGACTCATTCGTCTGGTAACGGACCACGGCGCCGACTTGCAAGCTCGGGGCTGCACGGGACGAACTGTCCTACACTATGCGGTGAAGTGCGACCGAGTCCACACGCTTCAAAAAATATAACCGATTAAATTAAATTAATTAATTAAATCAGTAGAGGCTTAGTAATATTTTATTCTCACTAACGCATCATTATTCGCACGTCCTTTCCTGGAATTCGCGCATCGGACTCGTCGACGTCACTTCTTAATACTTCTTACGCCTCCACGATTACTTCTCGCGACTGAATGACGACTCTTTGCAGCTACGCGATTACTTCTCNTGGGCGACTGCACACGAACTCTCGCTGCCGAAGGAAAATAATAAGCATTGATAGATTCAAAAATCAACCAATATGTCCGCCACGGGCGAAAGCTCGTCTCGTGGCGAGACAGAAGTATATCTTAAATGTCATCCTACGCAAATTGTTAGAACTGTTGTGTGTATCATTTGCGAAAGTGTGTATCATACAAGTGATTTTGTGAGACTAAATAAAGCCATTAGACTAAGTGCAGTCCTAGGAATCTGTCCGGATCATGAGAACATAGACATAACCTCAAAAGTGAACACTAAAACGCTGAGTAATGAGGCGAAACTAATAATTGCACAGGTTAAATCATTTGAAAAAAAGGAGATAAGAAAGCAGGTACTTAAAGAATTTCAAGATAACCTAAGTGATGACGAAAGTGACAATGGAAATAAAAATGAAACTCTGGATAATAGTCTGCAGCGGGAAAATGCACTTTTGAGAGAATTAAATAAAGAACTCAAAGATAAAAACAAACTATTAAATGTTATGCTTGAAAAACAAAAGAATGATGTATCCGCTGTTAAAAGCAAAACTTTCGCAGATGTTATATCTAATGTAAAAACCTATAAAAAACCAAAACGTGTTCCTAAAATTATAATAAAAAGAAAGTCAGATGAACTAACAACTGAAAAGGTGAATCAACTAGTGTCTCATTATTTAATCAAGGACAAAACAATTCAAACTAATAGGATAGTCAAGAAAAAAGATGAATTACTTATAAACTGTATGAATGAAGATAGTGTTAATAAAGCTTACGAATTGCTAAAGTCGAAATTACCTGATGGGTGTGAAATAGATACAGAACAAGTACTTAACCCTAAAGTTAAAGTCGTTGGAATTGACAATTTTGAAAAAATGGATAATAATAAGTTAGAAAAGGATATCAATGAGAGGAATTTCAGAAATTCAAAGAAAAAATGTGCTGTTCTCCATGCGTACAAAAATGATAAAACTAAATTACAGACAGTGATTTTGGAAATGCCTGCTGAATTATATCAACAAATGAGAGAAAATAACAACAGACTCTATGTTGGCTATCAAAATTGTAAAGTTTACGATTATTGCAATGTCAAACCATGCTTTAATTGTGGCAGGTTTGGACATAATGGTATGAAATGCGAAAACGATAAAATATGCTTAAATTGTGCTGGAAATCATGAAACCAGGGAGTGTGAAACAAATAAATTAAAATGTCCAAATTGTACATTCAGCAACAACAAATTTAAGACAAAGTTCAATACAGAACACATGGCAACAGATAGCCACGAGTGTCAAATATTGCAGGCCAAGATAAGGAAGTATATAGATTTTACCGATTATACCATCCAGCCTACAATACCGAGATATGTTGGTATAGTAGGAAAAATGTCTGAAACGCAAATGATAACCAGAGCGTCGAGAATATCTTCACCATCACTGCAAACTCTCAATTCAAACATATCAGATAGATTAAGAATCAGGAAATAAACATGGATCAAGATTTTAACTTTGAAGAAGATGTAAGCAAGTTTGAACGTGAAATAGAAGATATCAAAAAGCTCAATGAATCCATAATAAAAGCAAAGAACTTAATGTTGTGCGTAAATATAAGAAGTATGAGTGCTAATTTCGAAAAACTTGAAACTTTTATTGGGAGTTTAGTGAAAAAACCTATTATTATTATTTGCACGGAAACCTGGAACTTACAATATCCTCAATATTATCAATTACATGGCTATGAATGCTATTATAATGAAAGTAAAATTAACAAAGCGGATGGCGTTTTTATGTATATTCTGAGTAAAATATGTCATAACACCACAATAGAAGTGGTTGATAGATTGAGCGTTGTAAGTTCTAATATTAAATTTATGTCCGGAGAGTCAATAAAAATCTCTGCGATGTACAGGTGCCATGACTTACCGAAGTCTGAATTTGTAAATAGCTTACGAAAGTTTTTGTCAGAGCACAGAAATATTAAAAATCACTGCATTTTTGGAGACTTTAATATTGATATATTAGATAAATATGTAGAAAACAAAGAAATAAGCGAAAAAACTATTATGCAGGAATACTTAAATAATTTTTTTGAACATGAATATATACCGAGCTTTAAAGGAATTACCCGTCCATCTCTAAATCTAGATAAAGGCACGTGTATTGATAACTGTTTTGCCAAAACTAAAAATATCATACTAGAATCATTTAAATTAAATACACCTTTTAATGACCATTACCCGTTGTTCATAACCATGGAACAACTTAAACTTAAAAAAGTAAGTGAAAATGATATCACATCCATGAATTATGGTAAATTAAAAAACTTAGCGAAAAGAATTGACTGGCAATTTTTGCTAACATTACAAGACTCCAACAATGCTTTAAACCAATTAATAAAAATGATCCATAGCTGTGTCGGCAGAGCCATGTGTAGTAAAAAATTAAGTAAAAAGAATAGCTCCATATCACCCAGGAATAACTGGATAACTAGTGCAATACTGGTGTCGTGTAATACAAAAGAAAATTTGTACAAAATATGGAAAAAAAACCCAACGAATTTAGTACTAAAAAATGAGTATAAAAATTATGAAAAAATTTTAAATAGAGTCATAAAAGATGCGAAATACAAATTCGAAAGCAATGAGATAAAACGAAATATAGACAACCCAAGACAGCTATGGAACATTATAAATACTAAGCTAGGCAAAAAAATTCAGCCAAACAAGTCAATTGACCATCTAATTGTAAATAAGCAAAAAATTGAAGATAAGAGTACAATAGCTAACACAATGAATGAATATTTCTGTAAAGTAGGTATTGACCTAAGTAACAAAATTCCTAATCTGGATAATGAACAACTAAAACTCCCAGAAAGAAATAACAAATCAATTTTTATCTATCCAACAGATAGTCTTGAAATTCTAAACTGTATAGATACACTGAAAAGAAAAGCTGGAGGTGTTGATAATATAAATGCAAAAACGATAAAAACATTAGCACAATATATAGCAAAACCATTGGAACATATTTTTAACCTATGTGTTCAACAATCCAACTGGCCAGATGCCCTAAAGTGTGCAGATATAGCTCCTATACATAAGGCTGGGGATAGGTCTTGTATGTCAAATTACAGACCTATCTCCCTTATATCAAATATAGCAAAAATTTTTGAGAAAATCATGTACAATAGATTGTATAGCTTTCTAACTGAATGCGAAATAATTTCTGACAAACAATTTGGATTCGTAAAAAATAGAGGTACCACAGATGCCTTAAACTATATATCAAACATTATTTATAATAGTCTAGACAAAAGCATTCCTATTATCACCACTTTCCTAGATCTTGCAAAGGCTTTTGATACAGTAGACCACAAAATTTTGCTAGATAAACTTGAAAGATACGGAATCAGAGGTAGTGCACTGATTCTAATAACTAGCTATCTCTCAAATAGACAACAATGTGTTAAAATCCAAAACTGCAAAAGTGAATACAAAGTAATACCCATTGGTGTCCCACAAGGTACCATATTGGGGCCTTTATTTTTCATACTTTATGTGAATGATCTATTGAGAGATATGCAGAATGATGCTATTATGTCCTACGCTGATGACACTGTTATCATAGCTAGTGATAATACGTGGTCATCTGCTCAGGACAAGATGAATGAATATCTTGATAAGGTTGCAAGATGGTTAACATTAAATAGATTATCTCTAAATGTTAGTAAAACAGTGTATATAACATATGGCAGCTACTGTGATAGTGTTCCTGACACATTGCATATCAGCATAGGTGAGAATACAATAAAAAGAGTAGAAAGCCATAAATATCTGGGTTTAATTTTTGATTTTAATATGAAATGGGAGAAACATGCGTATTATATTGTCAATAAAACAAGATATTTAATCTTCATTTTTGCAAAAATTAAAAACACTATGGATAGCAAAACTTTAGTGATGATTTATAATGCATTTTTTCAAAGCTTAGTCAATTATGGCATAATAGCCTGGGGAGGAGCGTATGATAAATGTATAAATCTAATCCAAAGTATACAAAAGAAATTATTAAAGATTATAAACAAAAATAATTTTGTAACGCAAAAGAACCCACTTACTGTGAGGCAACTCTTCAAATTAGAGGCTGTTTCTTTTCATTATAATAATTTAAAAGAGACGTACTTGTCAAGCAAGAGCAATACTAGAAATAAGATAATACTACTCCCAAAAATTAACAAAACTATAAGTAAAAAAAATAGCAATTATGAGGCTATTAAGATATTTAACGTTTTGACTAATGATCTCAAAACATTAACTTATAGCAAAGTCACAATTAAGGATAGACTAAAAAGGTTTATAAGGGAAAATTATAGTTCATAAAATGATAGGAAATTTCTCTTATCTAATGTTATGTTATGTAATATTTTTGCGTGGAAATTTATAGAAGTTTGTACAAACTAAAAATGTAGTTGAAATCATACTTATTTTTAAGTTCTTTTAGTTTTTAGTTTTCTTTTCTTTTTTTTTATGTAACACCCCTATGTACAGGTAACTGTGTTTACCTCTATAGGATTCCTTATAGGAATATTTATGTGTTCAAATAAATAAATAAATAGGGGGTTAGGTAAATAATAACAATAATCTGTTGCGACTGCTTACCTTCACCAAAATCGGCGCATTAAATAATTATTTTCTCGAAAACGGCTCATTTTCCTGATTTGGGCCCATAGGAATTATGACCGGGAGATGATAAACTATAATATATTAAAATTTCAACCCATTTGGCAGGGAACCAAAATCCCTTATAAATCCCCGGGATTCTTTCTGACTATACTTCTTTAAAATATAAACATTGATAGAAATATTATTTTGTTTTTCAAATTTAGGCACTTGCTTCAGCATAACTGGGAACTCTATTCCATCAAAATTCAATTCTTTTTCATATTTTGTGTATTCTGATACACTATTTGAACTATAAGCAGGATGTATGGCCCATTTGAAACATGCGTCATCATAATTCTGCACATTAACGCATGCTTTTTTCGTTTTATAAATTCAGGTAAATCTATGAAAGAGCTTGCACGCATCGGATTATATCTGTTTATGTGCAGTTTAAATTTAAAATTTTACGTAGTGTCCATCCTGAGTCTCGCTCTTGGAATTCTTCTATATCTCGCTGAATGAGCTCTTGAACGTTCATTGTCCACCGCTGCTTTAAGTCAGATGTCGGCCAAATTGCATCATCAGCTTTTGTATTAAAATACTTTATTTCAGCTATTTCTTCGTCAGCTTTTTTTATAATAAATTCAGTAGCCAATATTACGTATACTTTGAGGGCCTCTTCTTTTTTAAGCATATTCTTTATTCGAGGTTTGAATAAAGATTCAGCGTCTATCAAAAAAGCAGTCAAATCCAAGTGTTTCAAATTTGTAACTACTCCTGATCTTATATGATCATTAAAACAACTTGCTAAATCTTGCCACTTTACACGATCACTTCTTCTTTCAAGTCTTTGTAGTCCATCACCACTTTTCAATAAACATTTTAGTTTTATCTGGACACCTTTCACAAGCGAAATGGTGGATAAAATCTATTGTTTCTCATGAACACTTGTATCGCGATTATGTAACAACTGCCTCAATATTTTTAAAATTGTAACAGTAAATTTTATCCATTTTGTAACTTCCTCCGAATGAGTTATAGGCGAGTGTGATAGAAGCGTGTAAGCTTCTAGAAAAACATTGCCAGTCTTCTTGCAATCGAGTGCTGACATTTTTGCTCAGTGTATTGGACAAAGTAGAATTTCATGCTAAATCGGAACAGCAAGTGAAATCCTTTATATAGCGTCAGAAGGTAGTATTTTATTTCTAGTAAAGAATATTTAATATATACGCACTTAGTGTATAGAAAAATCAATTCATAGAAAATGAATCATATCTGATGTATAAATATTCTGCATAAGACAAGCATTATAGGTGAATTTTCTAGAGTATAAGTAATCTGATACTCCTGACTGATGTTCGCGCATCGCGATTAACATATCCAGCTATAACGTTTATATTAAAGTATACGCGCATTTTATAAACTATGATTCACATGCAGTATTCGCAGCGAAAAGATGTAATTTGATACATCTTACGCTAGCTCCTACGCATTGTCACTCAAGCGCGTTCGAGAATTTTCTCTTCGAAAGTCCGTATAGAGAAAGAGAGGCAAAGTCGCTCGCGAAAACAATAAAGGTAACTCGATCCGCGCACGAGTCACTGTGGCTGCGTCTAGCTGCATGCTAGAATATTCTAATGCTGCTGCTACCTTTGACCTTGAGCGGACTCCTGGTTAGGAGTAGCCGCAGTCAACCCCAGGAGTATAGCTCTCATGCAGCAGCTGCCTCACCTGATCCGCTGACGCATCACGCGCTAATAAACACGGTGATATAGCGCGCGCGAAAGAGAGAGAGAGAGAGAGAGAGAGAGAGAGAGAGAGAGAGAGAGAGAGCTCTCGATAGTACGTGCAATACTTTTCGAGAAGACGCGCATATGCTGTCGAAGAAAGCTTATGCACGTAGATAAGGATGCGCTATCAAAACAATAGGGGTAACTTGATCCGCGCGCACGCGAGTCACCGCGGCTGCGTCTATAAGCTACTGCTTGCTCGCTGGCAGCTGACGTCAGCGCTGCAGTCTGCACTCTAGAATATTCTACTAGAATGCATAGAGATGCTGATGCTGCTGCGTTTGACCTTGAGCAGGCTTCTGAGCCAGGAGTCCGGAACTCACCCCCCAGGAGTCCGCAGCCCCACCGAGTCCGTAGCTCCCACCCCTCGCCGGCTCACGCGTACAGAAGCTTCTAAAAGCTTCTAGAACATTCGATGCTTTCTCACCTGCACAGGTGAGTCGAAAATTTGAGTGGTAGGGGCGGTAGAACCTGCCTTGTATAGCTACTGTCATAAATTAAATTAACAAATAACAGAATTATGAAACGATCAATCACAAACAAGCTCACGATATTTCACACGTACACCAAAAAGCACAACGCCCCATACCAACTACAAGCCTGTAGAACGAGCAATGAAATCACATTCTTTAAAATCGCCTCACGAACAAAGGAGGAGAGTCAACCTAGTTACAAAATGACGAACGACCACGTGTACGCACACGAACGAGGTGTCATAGCAGCAGATTTCAAATGATACAGCTCTATAATAAAATCGGGAAGCAAGAGCCAAGCAGTAGCTACTAGCATTCCACAGCTGTGCAAACAAACGGAAGTCAGAACAATAGTCACGAGCCTAGAGCTGGTGTACAATGACTTGGAGACGACGGCTACAAGCTAGAAGAGGAGAAGTTGCCTAAATATGGAACATCGAACGGCCATATCTACGCATTCACGAAATGACATATTTGCAGAATTTCCATCAAAATGACACTTATAAAGTGCCGAAAAATAAGAATCAAGAGGTAGCCACCAACATTCCGCAGCCGTGCAAACGAGAGGAAGAGAGAACAAAAGCACCGCGAAGCAGGGCAATTGCGCAATACTACTAGAAGACAATGGTTGACAGCTAGAAGAGGAGAAGGCGGATAGATACAGACATCGAAAATTCGAGAATAACAAGTACAGGAGATGCACGAGCGGGGAAATGATCTACGAAGGGGATCAGACTCTATGTACGTGTGATATCGAGGTTCCAAATATAGTCATTCTATATGAAACCGAGCTTTTTGATTGGAGTTCTCCGTCGAAGTTATCACTAACACTTTTACACCTGTTGACGCCAAATGCAACCATACGAACTATAAAAAAGCCCGAGTAGGACCGCACGGTCTCTTAATACGGCTCAATACTCTTAATACGGCTTAATACTCTTAATACGGCTCAATACTCTTAACACGGCTCAATACGCTTAATATGGCTCAATACTCTTAGTACGGCTCTATACGCTTAATACGGCTTAATACTCTTAGAAGACAGTAACACTTACTTTTAGTACTTGGTATCTCTTAACCCGTCAGTACGATTTTTGAGACAGTATCGCGTAAGTTAAATTCGAACGGACTTAGAATCATTTTCATAAAAGTAACTTAGAGAATTCTTGAAGTAACGAACTTAGAAGAAATCACACTTGATCTCGAACTTAATTATTCACCAGTCGTATAACACCGTCTCCTGAATTAATCGTCTCTTGGATTCTAAATTTAATATTATACTGTAAATCGTCGGTCTTGCATTTACGAAACACCGTGTCATAAAGAGCGTAAATCACACAAGCTGTTTAATTATTATAATTATTAATGTGACGAGACGTAAGTCTCGCACATGATGTAAACAAACACGGCTCCGAGTCAGTCAGCTGACGCCAGCAAGCGCGCGCGCAGCGAACAAAGGCGAGTCCGCACCAAGTGAAGTGAGCGCGCGCGCGTACCAACCGAAAGGCCAGTCCGCATGACCGCGGAGCGCGCAACTCAGCGGCGACGCGCCAGGTGGCGCGAGCAGCGCACCGCGGGGACACCTATATAAAGCGGGTCGCGCAGCGCAGCGGCAGTTCTACTCGAGTTGAACTCCTGACGGCATCGTGCGCTCACGTTACCGAGAGGAACAACTAGAGAGGAACAACGCCAACAGCGTCGGCTCGTGAGCACACGTGAAGACGCTGTCGACGAACCTGAAACTCCGAGTTGCCGTCGTGCGCACACGAGACAACTAGGAGCAGCCGAACAGCGCCGAGGCTCCTCTACGTGAGCACACGTAGTGGATACTCGACGTTGCCACCTGCCCCCGAACATCCGTCCCAAGGGACTGGTTATTTTCCCGGCCACCGTGCGCACACGGGGTTGAGAGAATAACTAAAGCCCTGCCGACGATTCCCCAGGTCGTGAGCACACGTCCTGGTGAAGCACCGGCCAACTCCTGTCCGTTCAATACCGCCGACCTCTTGAGATTCACCTGGTCACTGTGAGCACACAGGATCAGGAGAAGAACGAGACGAGCGACCTCGATCCGTAGAGCCGTGCGCACACGACTCCATGGACTCGAGGTAGAACTAACCTCCCAAAAACCCGTCGCTTAACCCGAACCCGTTTCACCGTCCGAAACACCGATACCGCATCCGTAAAACCGGTAACCGCACCGAAACTACGTAACTCCGGTAACGACGCGTTAATGTACCGTCAACCGCTATAGATTAAGCTAAATTGTTTGTGAAGGCGAAATATTCTAAATCACCGCGATTTCGATTTCTGTTACAGATGGAGACTCATAATTGAATTATCAACTTGTTAACTTAAATATTAGAATATATCTTTATTATTATTATTTGCATAAACAAGTCTCTTCAATTCACCTTTCCCCTAACCAAATCCTGGCGTCCGGCCGACTACTCAACTCACGGGGAAAGTCGAACCGTTACAAATTATTTGAATAAATCGAGTTATAACGGCATAAATCGTGAGTGAAGTCAATACGAGACCTGTTCCAACATCCCTCTCGACAAATTCAATCGCACCTTCGATGCATGCATTAAGGACGAGCAGGTAGCAGAGCCTCCGGCCAAGCAGAAGCCAGAACTACAAAAGGTAGGTGTCGACACAACATCTATTATAAGCTAACTAGATACTCTCTCTCTCTCTCTCTCTCTCTCTCTCTCTCTCTCTCTCTCTTTACTGGACAACTACATTCTACTCAGACGAGACAGAAACCGGAATGGTGGAGGTGTGGCCCTCTACATACACAACTCTCTCACAGCTAAAATCATCACTTCATCCGACGGCACTTGGTTGGGCAGGCCAGGGAAGCCTGAGTATCTCTTCTGTGAGGTCTCAGCGAGGGGAGTTAACCCTATCTTTGTCGGCGTTGTTTATCGACCACCCCATGCCCCTTTCATCCAGGGCAGTGACTTTATGGAAAAACTAACCACGCACATGCACTGTTACTCTACTAAACTTGTCATGGGTGATTTCAACGCTGATCAGCTCTCCTCTTCTGAGGATGCCAATTTCATCAGGTCATTCATAGATGAGAACTCACTTCTGTCGGTTCCCTATGGTGCAACGCACCACAAACAGGACTCCGACACCTGGCTTGACCTCTGCTTAATTGACGAGCAGGATCGCCTTCTCGCACACTGGAAGACCGACACTCCATTTATTAACGGACATGATCTTATAACGGCCACACTCGACGTACAGATGCCACTTCACGTACCTCAAACTTACTCTTACAGAAACTACAAAGGCATCTGCGCCGAGAAGCTAAGGGACTTCTTGGGTGCGTGCGACTGGTCATTGCTCGCTACATCATCACTTGACGACTACATCACACTGTTGAACGCTAACTTGACTAACGCCATAAATCATCTCGCCCCATTACGAACAGTGACCCCACGAAAGAAACGTCACCCGTGGTTCACCACGGCTCTTCGTGACCTAGTGAAAGAGCGGGACAGACTCTATCGACGTTTTTACAGATCGCGTCTCCCCTCAGACCTACTAATCTATAGATTAGTTAGGGATGACGCTCATCGGCAGGTCGAGGATGCCAGGCTGAATTATTACTATTCACGCTTGGCGTCTCTGACTGACGCCGGTGAGATCTGGAGAGAGCTACAGAGACTTGGAATCACCACCTCCAGGGAATCACCTCCCTCTCGTTTCTCTACTGAAGACCTCAACAGGCACTTTAGCGGAATTTCCACCGATCCGCTGGCCCCTGACGTTGCGGACTACCTGCAAGGGCTCGAGAGTCTGAACACCCCCGAACACTTTAACTTCAGGGAGATAACGGAATCGGACGTTTTAGCTGCGATAATGCACTTTGACTCCCAGGCAAGAGGCAGCGATGGCATTCCACAGGGCATAATTCAGAAGGCATTGCCAGTACTCGCTCCCTTTCTCTGTAGAATTTTCAACCTGTCCCTGAGCGAGTCATGCTTCCCCTCTGTCTGGAAAAAGTCTCTAGTGCATGCGCTAAACAAAGTCAGTTCCCCAACATCTCTTACTGACTATCGTCCGATCTCCCTTTTATGTTTTCTGTCAAAGGCACTGGAATGGCTGGTACACAAACAAATATCTGAATATCTGGAATCGAGGCTCTGCCTTGATGATCTTCAAACCGGCTTTCGCTCCGGACATAGTACTCAGTCAGGCCTGATAAAGTTGACCGACGATATCAGGCTAGGGATAAACAAAAAGATGGTTACACTTCTCCTCCTCTTCGATTTCAGTAAGGCGTTTGATACTGTGTGTCACGTCAAACTTCTCTCTAAACTAACCTCCTTCGGTTTCTCGAAACAGGTCATCCGCTGGCTTGCTTCATACCTTACGGGCAGAGAGCAGGCTGTCATTGGTGATAAGGGCGAGCTCTCCACCTTTCGCCCTCTCAACACGGGAGTCCCACAGGGGTCCGTCCTGGGCCCCCTGCTATTCTCGTTATACATCAATGACATCGGCTTCTGCCTTGACTCAGACACCTATCACCTCATTTATGCGGATGACCTCCAGATCTACTGTCAATGCCCCCTCGAGGAGCTGGATTCCTGTTCCGTTAGGATGACAGCTAATGCCGAGAGGATTTCAGGCTGGGCAGCACAAAATTTCCTGAAGTTAAACGCCAGCAAAACTCAGGCGATCGTCCTGGGCTCCCCATACTACATAAACGCTTTACCAACTGTAGCTAACACCTACATAAACATAGGAGGAGTCCGGGTCGAGTATCAATCATCCGTGCGCAGTCTCGGGTTATTGCTAGATTCGAAGCTAACCTGGAAAGAGCATGTCAAGCAAATATGCAAACGTGCTCACTCTTTAATGTACCGTCTAAACTTCTTTCGAAAAAGCACTAGCCTTAGACTGCGCAAACATCTTGTGCAGGCTCTCCTGTTTCCCATCATTGACTATTGTTCACTGGTATACTGTGACTTGACTAAAGAACTAGACCTCAAACTACAGAGACTGGTAAATACAGGAATTCGTTACATCTATGGTGTAAGAAGGGATGAGCACATCACTCCTTACAGGCGTGAGCTCGGCTGGCTCACCACCGCCGGACGTAGGAAGTACTTCATGGCTTGTTTTCTAAGAAAACTATTTAATACTGCTGTACCATCCTACATCTTAGCCTATTTTAACTTCCACGTCGCCCTCCGCCCAGTGAGGGGTGAAGTGAGTCCTCTAGACATCCCCCCCTTCGCCACAGAGACGCTGAGGAAATCATTCCACATCAGCGCCTCATATCTCTGGAATTCCCTACCATCTCACTTACGTAACAATAGCACTATTTCTTGCTTCAAGGCGCAGGCTAGACAATACTTTTTCGCTCAAGAAGAACCGAATGGAAACAACTGAGCTCGCAACATTCTCTCACACACTTTCACAAACAATAGTAACTATCACACAAACACCTCATGCATAACTTTTCGCTATCTCATCTCACCACCATTATTTAACATACTTCATATCATCTATCGCTCAAACCTATAATTAATCTGTAAATATTTTCTATAATATTATTTGTACAACATAATGTACAGCAATAAACACATAAAATCTAAATCTAAATCTAAATCTCTCTCTCTCTCTCTCTCTCCGAAACCTACGCTGCGGTTAAGATACTATCCCCCTATTTGCATTGCTAAGATTTAACTAAACAGAATATTTGAAACCCACATTCGTTCTCTCTTAAAGGTTTATAAATTCAATTATCGTACAACGAACTATTAGGACGCTACGACGTAGAGTTACGTCTCAATTGGGTCGATCACCATTTCANGTTACGTTTCAATTGGGTCGATTACCATTTCAATGAACACACATACTGAATATCAAAGGGAGGGAATATAATCAGAGGTTACCAAAGAATAATTAGAGCACGAAGAGATTACTAATAGTTTAACATCAGTAATAAACAATAATATTCCTAATAGAAGACAGTTTCCCGTACAGGCATTTTCCGCGGATCTTTTTTTTCTTTTGATCGCGGGAGTGTCTAAACACCGAAGCGTTCAACTCTCTTTCGAAGCTTGAATCGATTTCCGTGTTTACTCTCAATACAATAACCATTAAATGATTCATCCGTTGACAATCATCATACGACTTAGGACGTAACAAAAGCGTGGAGGGGGATCGTCATTTAAACCATCATGATTTTCCGCATAATTACTGCGAGTTTTGCGAAACCCGAGGCATTTTTAAAATCCACAATTAAATTGCAAACGTTTTGTGCTGTTTTTATGCCAATATACAGATTATTTTATGATATTCGCTAGATAGAATAAGCTAGGTAGCCTATTCGTATGATAAAAAAAACTGTATATTGGCATGAGAGTAGCACAAAACGTTTGCAATTTAATTGCGGATTCTATAAATGCCTTGGGTTTTGCAAAGTTCGCAGTAATTATGCGAAAAATCATGTTGATTTGAATGACAATCCCCTCCACGCTCTTTACGCCTGGCGCATGAGTACGCGGCAGACTAGCACAGCTATTTATTCAGCATATGTTATGGGTGCAGCGGCCATAACAGTCCAGACGCGCACTGGTGCCCTCTGGCTCGAGCTTGCAGGGCAAACATCCTCATATCTTCGTAAGCTTACTTAAAAATAAAACCTCGGTAGCGCGCTCCGCGGCTTTCAATGTGTAGATATAAGTTCTTCTTGAAGATGTTACAAGCGTTAACTCGTTAACACTATCCAGGTGTCCAGCGGAGGAAAAAAATAAAATCTTGTTTGTGCGCTCCGTGGCTTTTGATACGAAGATTTAAGTTCTGCTCCAAGATGACGAACATGTTACCCGGGACTCTCGTAGACGATGTCCAGATATTCGAAAGAGGCAAACATGAGACCAAAGTAACGCGCTCCGTGGTTTTTGATGTATGAAGGTATGTTCTGCTCATAGACGATGCCCAGGTCTTCGACGAAAGAAAAATAATAAAATATAGGTAGTGTGCTCTGTGGAAATAATTACTATACAAAATTTTTGAAAATGTTTTAAAATATTGGAAAGTTTTGGGAAAATTTTGGAAAAATTTTGTAAAATTTTGTAAAATTTTTGTAAAATTTTGTAAAATTTTGTAAAATTTTTGTAAAATTTTGTAAAATTTCAAAAATGTTATATAGTCTCGGGAGACATGCTCATCATCTTCGAGCAGAACTTACACCTATAGAAAACTCTCCATTTTAGTGGTTTTAAAAATCGTAGAAACAAATAGTGCGGTGACTGACTGGCAACTGTATTGCTATAGGACTACAGAATACCTTATAAACCTTTCTTCCCTCCATCTTACACTATGATTCATACACTATCTCGTTGTTTCCACTGCCAAATAACCAATCGCATGTGTCCCCTCTGCCTGCAGTTATTCGCAGGGTCCAAGCGAGCCGGGAGTTCTAATTTTCTTCTAAGAAATAATAAGAAAGGACCGGCATCGCTCGTCTATTAATTACGTGGCAAAATCGAGGTCACTTTTCACATTTCAGCATTACGTAAAAACATCAACCACATACATAAATAAAGAATGCTTATTGTTTTATCCAGAAAATACCCACTGTGTCACCAAAGGGTACAAACGAACGAAAGGCTCAAATTTCTTTCTAGGCAAGTAATAAAAATTAATGCTATCAATTATGCGAAAAATCGCGGTTACTTTTTATGATCCGTAGTAAATACGTACTGTGAAACATCAATAATCGAGAACAAAGAGAAGCCGAAATTCCGATATTATCCCTCATCTGCGAAATTATAATCCGAAAGTAATAAAAATCAATGCTATCTCGTTCCCCTGTGACTTACGTAGAGAGAAAATGACGCAAAAGAACTTATGTTACTATAAAAAAGAGGGTAGGTGGGAAATGATCCAAGAAATAACTGACTCGTACAGAAACTCATACATAAACAATTATGTATGATTAAAAATTATTACAGAAGTTTATTACAAACAATTATTGAAAATGACGTTAGAGTGAGTACATATTTTTACCTTAACTAATTACATATTTATATTCAGGATACAAATTAAATAATAGGTATACATTGCAACGCTGTGCCACCCAACACAGGTGCGCAACACCTAGCGGCTCGCGTGCACTAGAATTTATTTTCGCGGGATTTTGCGCAATCGCCGACATTTGGGAGTACGCTGGGGACAGGGGAAAAAGAAATCAAACACAACACTTTATTCACTTTTCTGCACATGGATTTCACCCAACCCTTCCCTACAAGTGGTGGCCTCAGCCGCCTACGCAAATTAGCTACGCAGGGCTCACGAACACTCGCACACTCCGCACACACACATGCTTCTCCACGCTAGTCCTGAGGCTCTCACCTCTGAACGCAGCTCTCTCTCTCTCTCTCTCTCACTCTCTCTCTCTTTCTCTCTCTGGTAGAGAGGGAATATAGGTAGTGATACCGACCTGAAGTTTACCTGCCGTTTAACGGTGTTTTCACTTATATACGTGCATCTTTTTCACGCAAGGCGCAAGTGATCTTCCTTCCGGACTGTCTGGCATATTAATTAACGATTGAGTCGCCCAATTTCTGCTTTAATTAAGTGTTCTTCTCGCCGACATTTCTAACCTCAAAATTGGCAAATTTTCAGCTCCTCGCCAATTTTTCGCAGCTAGCCACTGACGACATCTATTGAGTGCTTGTACAACCTTAACTCGCTATCTGATGATAAGTAGATTTGGGACGTCGCAAGAGGCTCCGCAACGAGGCCAACTCAAGCATCGAAAAATTAGCTGATGACCCGGACTCCGACAACAACTCTGAGACGGACATGGCTCCGCCATGTACTCTATCCTCAGTCCTTTTCTCAACTGAGGACATCGACACTCTAAACAAGGATTTCCGCGTGAATTGTGAGGACTTCATCAACCTCTTAGGAACTGAAAAAGACCAACCAAGGCGCAACAAGATGAGCATCGCTTTATCTGCGGTATGTGTCACGTATCGTGCAGTGACCAACGTGTATCTCTACAAGCTGGGCTTGGAAAGCATCGCGGAAGTGTGTGTCCACTCTATTGAAAATTCGTGCAAGCATACGCAGGAAACTTGCGTTTCCCGTGCTAATAGTGCGCCTGGCTCCAGTCTCCCCCAACCATCTTCCCAAGCACCGCAGCTCTCCTACGCCAGCGCCACTTGCCACTCCAACACGGCAGCTTCAAAAATCCTGCTTGACCAAGGCAAGCCCATCAACATAGTGAGAGCCAAACGCATTACTGTAAGCCCGTGCGAAGAGTCAAAAACCGAGTTTCCAAACTCACAGACAACACGCACAGCACTTTATAATGCTGTAAATCCAACCGCCCTGCAGGTTAGAGTGAAACGAGTCAATCCTCTGAGAGAATCTGTGTCGGTCGTGGTGGAAGGCGACTTACTCGAGCCTCTTCTCAGCTGCAAAGCGCTTTTAGATGCCGGCCTCGTAGCATCTTCCGTAACATTCATCAGCCAAAATTTTCCGACCATCACAGCCAGCCGTTTCAAGATTGTGTATCTGTATTCTGTCGGCAACAAGAAATTTAGATCTTGTGTAGTCCAGATGGACCCCGAGGGCCGAGAAATCTTCTTCCGTCATGATAGAGTGAGCATCGGATGGCAACTATGCCGCTTTGCGGACCATATCTCCATTCTCCAATGCTATGAATATCTGCAGTTCGGGCACAAGGCTTTGGAATCCGAGAACGACCCTGTATGCGGTCACTGCGCGCAAGCTGATCTAAGCAGCACGTGCAACAACAAGAAACACCTCTGCTGCGGGAACTGCAAGAAGGGCAATCTTAGCGACTCCCACTCGGCCTTTGACAAGGGTAAATACGTGACTCTACGCACAAAAATCGAGTGAAAATCCTTACGCATAAACTATGGCGACTGAAACTCCATCCTCCGACCAAAACAGCTTGATATTTGGCCACATTAACACTCACTCTTTACTTGCTCACCGCCAGGATGTACATGACGTTATGCTGTGCTTTAAACTCATTGCTTTTGGCATAAGCGAGACATTTTTGCAACTAGACGACTCTTCTGCTCGGGAACAAATTTCTGGGTATACGTTCTTCAGGCATGACAGACTCGGAAGCGCTGTGGTGGAGTTGCTCTCTTCATCCACAACTCGCTGCAAAATTGTACACAAATCGGCACGTTCTTCGACTTACTGCAAGGCACCTGAGTTCATGCTAGCCAAGATAACAGCCTTGCGCCACAAGTTCCTTTGTGTCGTGGTCTACAGCCCTCCCAAGGCAGGGTATTGACGCTACGTCGAGGAGGCCATCCTCAACTGCAACTCACCATGTGATCAGCTCCTAATCATGGGGGATCTGAACATTGAATGGCACGGGAACTCTGCAAGTCGCAACATCCTCGAACAATCTCTTGGCACCTTGGGCCTCGTACCTGCACCCTTCGGCAAAACGCACCATCTCGACCAGTCTGAGTCGACAATCGACTATATCTGCATCCCACAAGCATGTTTGGGTGTATCTCCATGGCAACTCTGACTGCCCTAGATATCTGCGCACTACGCCCTGTTCGTTTCTTTCCCTATCGACACTAACATCGCTCCGAAGCTCACTACATCAACGCGGCGGTTCTACAGGAGCTTCGACATCTACGCTTCGTGGGAGGATCTCCGTGAGGTTGACTGGTCGGCAATCACTGCTATCAACGACCTAGACGAGCGTGTACGACTCTTTACCGCAACTATCCTGGGCCTCTACGATTCTCGCGCACCCTTGCGCACTTTTGTTCCTAAACGGCAGACCTCGCTATGGCTGACACCAGAGTTACGCGAGCTTCGTAACGCGCGTAACAAGGCTGGGCATAAACTTAAATTCAATAACAACTGCAAGAAAAATAAAGACGAGTACAAGGCGCTCGTAAGAGGGTGAAAAAGGAATTCAGCAGAGCCTCCACGCCCTACTACAGTGAGAAAATCAGCAACTGTCGAAACTGCAAGGAATGTGGGAGATTCTCAGCAAATTGGGACTACGCGGCATGGACAAATCAGAGACTCAACTTCCGGTATCCGGAAGTCGCAACTAAATCGCTACTTCGTAGGCTCCAACGTGCCCGAAACTCTTTACGACCTCCGCCCAACGGCCAGAATATCACCAGACGACTATATTTATTTTAAGTATGTGGCAGTAGAGGAAATTCTCCAGGCGCTCAGTGCCTCCCGGTCAAACACAGTAGGACCAGACGGTCTGCAGGTTAGTATGTTGAAGAACTGCTCGTTCGCAATCTTCCCGGTACTTATGAATATCTTTAATGCCTCGTTGTAATCCGGCATCTTCCCGGACAGCTGCAAAACCGCGACTGTCCAGCCGATTCCAAAAGTCCGTGATCCATCAGAAGCTGGCGATCTTCGCCCGATAAACATTCTCTCTCCGGCTGCTAAACTCTTTGAGGCAGTTGCGATAAACCATATTAGTAATTACTTATCTAGTAGGAATCTGTTAAACCCTCTGCAATCGGGATTTCGCAAGAGTTTCAGCACCCACACAGCTCCCATTTCCGTCAGTGATGATATTCGCCACGCGATCGATGAGCGTAAGGTCACCTTTATTGTCTCGATCGATCAATCACAGGTTTTTGACCATGTAAATATTCCTCTGATTGCCGAAAAGCTTCGCTTTTTCGGATTCTTAGACTCAGCTTGTACTTGGGTTCGCTCATATCTCTCCGGGCGCACACAAATCGTCACCTCTAGTGCAAGCGAATCTTCTTTGCCGCTGTCGAAAACCTCTGGCGTTTTCCAGCGTTCACTTCCAGGGCCACTATTTTTATCCATGTATATCGACGACATGCCTGATGTTTACGGTGACTGCAGTTATCACCTTTACGCGGATGATTTCTGCATTTATGCACATGGTTCTGCTCGCGATGCACCTCTAATCATCGAACAGATCAACGCGGCTCTCACCAACGTTATCACCTGGGCTAAAGCTAACGGGCTTTGCAGAAATGGGAAAAAAACCAAGGCCACCTGGTTCGGCTCGCGCGGCTTCGAGGCCAGGCTTAGTCAGCAGAACTTACCACCTATCATAGGAGACGGGCAGTAGTAGGGGCAAGACTGATACTGCGCCAGGTGGCTCCTGCGCCACCAAATACCAACGGATGGTAACTCATATTAGTAGGTCCCTGTTTTACCGGCAGAGCATTACATATCGATTGGGCTGCCAGCAGTGGCGCCCCCCAGTGTTGTCGACGGTGGCGCCTCCATTACCGATCCCCCTCCATAGCTCAGAGTGAGCATCGGTAATCTACTTTATCGACCTAGGATGCGATCAGTCCATAGCTCAGAGTGAGCATCGGTAGAATCTACTTTATCGAAATTGGTACCGGTACTGACACGCTCCCAACCTGTTTTATCAAACGTGATTGGTTAAAATTTCAACATGGCTGATTGGTTCAAGAGTCAGTACACTGGCTGGATAACAAGCATCTGACCATCCCGAGTGCTTGCCAACCTTCTAATAATATTCATTGACATACACGAATTCTTCATCAGTTATTGATGCTACTAGGAATAAGTACAAAATAGAAATCCATTATTCATTATATATTTTTTGTTTTATTTATTAAAATCCTTATTTATTATATGAGTATACATATTGTATTATAACTAAAACATATATAAAAACTTTTATTATATTCTTATAACTAAATCGCATGAATATATATTCTTATTACT